>OX465295.1:126918526-127395595 GCA_949987735.1 Leucophora obtusa | reverse complement strand
GAGTGGAATGCCTCCTACTTTTTGAGATATATTAAAAAATGTAAAAATGTAAACAAAAATATAATTCATTTTTTGGAAAAAAAAAGTTTTTCTTATAAAAATAGCCACATGTACGTTCTAAATACCTTGAAAATTGCGGAATCTTTTCGTGATATGAGAAAAAATATAAAAGTATTTATAAATATTTTATTATCTTAATAGGTTTTGGAGTTTCAACTGAATTTGAAAAGGTTTTGGCAGCTATTTCTGTTCTTGAAATAGGTACGAATGAATGGAGTTTTTGTGTTCCTTTAATTGCAACAGATTTTTTAAATCTAGTGTTTAGTTTTATTTCCTCTTCTTCATATTCATTTTTTGTGCAGAATGTTACATTTATATTAGGCAAACCCTTAGCGTATTCAAATAAATCTGTAGCATTTACAATTTGATTTTCTATTGGACGCTGAAGACTGGCAAGAGCTGCTGCTCTTTTTAGTGAACCTCCAACTCCATCGCAAGGGCCTTTCCCATGTGATGTCTCAAAAAAGTGCCATTCAGCATCACAATCAAAATCGGTTTTATGGTATAGTAAATTTACAAAATTTTTTCGATTTTTATACTGAGCTGCGCAACCGCCAGAAAAATATATTATTTTGTCAATGTTTTCATTAACATGTTCTTTTATAAATTGTACAAATTTCCTTTGAAATAAATGAACAGCGACTGTGTTGTGCTCCAAAATATCGGAAATGACAACAAAGCTTATGTGATCTATTTTTCCATCTGCATTTCGGAAATATGTCACAAAGGGGTGTATAGTGGCTTGAGAATTTGTCCAATGATAGCTCTGTATACAATCTTGGATAACAAATGTGTAATTTTCGGCAAATTCTCCAATTTTTAAATTGGATTTTACCTCATCAAGAAACTTGTTCTGTTCTTTTGCCACAAAACTATGAAAAATTAATTTTATCATTTCTTCAAAAAGTTTGTCCACAAAGTCTTCAGATGGAGATGTTATGGTCAAAAGATTGGATCTGTCTACTTGAACCCATTGTTTGTATGTTATGTTTTCTGTGTTGTTAGTGGAATATGCGTTTTTAAGGGCATCTTTAAGGTAAGTATCCCCTGGACAAAGTGAACAATTTACCATATAGCATTGTACAGTTGCTGGATTACAAATAGATTGAGCAATCCAATGCTTGTAAGTGGGAAAACCTATAACTTCCTCTTCAGCCAATTCCTTGATTTTCCCCCCAATAAACATAAGTTTGGAATTTTGGTGAATAGCACACACGCAAACTGTATGAGTGCCACTTCCCCCAATCAAAATACATTCTTGTGGTCTCAGCTCTGACAATTTTGAAAATCCAATTTTTACTGTTGGATAAACTTCTTGAAAGGAATTATGCAATTCTTTCAGATTACAAAGCATCCATCTCTTCTGTTTTTTTTCTTTCTCCCCATTACAACTCTTAACAGACTTATAGTCTTTTTCCCCGGGCATAACGCGACTGTTTTTGTCGTTTCTATAAAAATCTTCAACTATAGATTTTGTCTCTGTCGAGAAGCCGGATCGTCTTTTTGGATGCGAAGAAAAATAATAATCGCCATTTTGAATTAGTTTTTTAGCTTTACGAGCCATATAGTTTGTAGTTGAAAGGGTTTTTTCTATTTTACCAACACTCCAAGAATGTGGCAAAGATGTTAATATTTTAATTTGTCTATCTTTATCATCTTCAGAAGTATTGTAAATCTCTTTTAAGTGGTTTAAAATATCTTCACCATCGCAGGATATATTTTCTAAACTGAAAAGGTTTTTCCTAAATATGGAATTTATATTGCCTAAAATTTCTTCCTGTTTATATTTAGAATAGTTATTTTTAAATATAAACAGCTGTGTTCTTCTTTTCATTGAAAGCCTTTTCGGTTGTTTCTTCCGAAAGTGAGCCAATATCACTTTCAGACAAACTTTCATCAGCATTGGCAACTTTTAAAGCTGATGTAGAAGTTCCTGCAACCGTGTCAATTTCAAAATCTTCGAAATTGTTTTCGTTTTTCTTTTTCTTTATCAATGACTTCGCTTGATCTAATAGAGCCATTCTACATGAAGCACAGATATATTGACCATGCAAATATTGTGGAAAACGCTCCCTAAGACTTTGCGAAACTTTACGAACACATTTTATTTTGTTTGTTTTATGCTTGAGTTTTCGGAAAGGATTACAACAAACTTTTCCAAAAGGCATTTTAAACAAATTAAAAATCTGTGAACAAATGTGTACTGCTTGAAATAAAATAGTTTTTGAAAATTATTATCAGAGAATAAAACTACTACGATGTTGACTTATCAAAAATCTATAAACAATTAAAAAGCTACTCAACAACGCAAAGACATTAAAGAAATTTAAATCGTTTTCATCGTTTTGTTTTTGAAATAACGGAACTTCTTAAGCATCAGCAAAAACAATTTTCAATGAATACAAACAATGCTTCCAATGAATTGCATACAAGCAAACTTAACTTATTAACTCAGTGGCACGTAGCAACTAGTAAAAGAGAGTATTTCTTATAAACATACCAGTACATTTTTTAATATATCTCAAAAAGTAGGAGGCATTCCACTCTGAAATTTTTAGGATGTTTAGAACACATATGTGGCATTTTGTGCAAAAAATATAAAAATTTTAAAAAATGGGTTTTTTTCAAAAAATAAATTTTAATTTTTTTTTTTTTTAAATTTTAAAAATTAAAAAAAAAAAAAAATAATAATAAATTTCTTAAACCTAAAAACTTCACTAATCCCACGCAAAAAGAATTTTTTCAATATCTTGCTCACAACAAAAGTTATGAAATTTTAAGTGTAGTGCCTACCCTGCAATTTTCAGTATTTCAAAGCTGCAGGGTTGCCACAGTTTTCGAAAACAAAAAAATTAAAAATCGTTTTGTGAACATACATACACTACTACACACATTCACCAAGTTTTATCAAAATCTGACACTACCGAAAAAATGTTCGTTGAAATAAAATGGAATTGCTCAGTTTCTAGATTATGAATTTAAAATAACCGCACTTAAAAAATTGCAAAATAATAGCGGAACGCAAAAAAAGTCTTTATGGTACAAAATATTTATTACAAAGCTCAGTCAGCGATTTTCATTCTGGAAGCTTATATATTGATGCACAATTTTTTTTCCAAACTAATTACAAAAAATAATGGCTAAATGCGAAAAAGTATGTTGTGATATTATTGTATGAACGGAACCAAATGTTCAGAACTATTCTTAATATAAAATTTTGTTATTTACATGCTAATCTTTATCAAAAATTTAAAATTTTACCAATTTTAAATACATTTATGTATATTTTTTTGTAGGAAAATAAAACTCCATAAAATTCAAAATACTATTCATTGTAGATTTTTTCAATAGAGAGTTTTATCTTTAGAACTCTTTACTCTATCATAAAGAGTTTTATTTAAAAGTTATGAAGTTTTTTTTTCAAAAAAATACTTGTAGAGAATTATCAATAAAGTATTTTGAACTTTTCTGTTGTCTGATTACTAAGATTTGTATTAACTTTTTTTTTTTTTGAGTGCATATTAAATATTTTAAGAAATAATAATAATTATACCAATTAAATTCATTTTCAACAGATTTTTTATTAAATAAATTAAAAGTTTATTTTAACATAACATTTTAATCAAAACATTAAACACAAAATTTTAGTCCTTAAGATAATAAAAGAAAATAATTTATATTATATATTATATTTATATATTATATTATTTAAATAAATAAAAATTCAAGTGCGCGCTCCTTTGGAGCCACAATAAATACACATGCATATGTACAAAAGCGATTTTTGGATTTTTGCTGCTCCAGTATACTTTATTTGTTATACGTACATAATCTAAGAAGTTTCTGGTGAAAATTTTAGCCAAAGTCGGTGAAGTCTTCCACTGGCGCAAACGGGTTAAATTTTGGAACTTTCGGTCAAAATTAAAGAAAAAATAAAAAAAAAACACTTTTTGAAATTGTGAAAAAATTAAATTTTTGTCGTACACTTATAGTAGAAAAGGCTACTGAAAATTAGTTAAAAATAATCTTGCAGAAAAAACTGCTGAAATTAACAGATTTTGATATGCTAAATACTCTAAGATAATAACAGTAAAAATTGAATGTAAATAGCGGTCTATCCTGTTAAAGTAACAGAAATATTTTGTGAAAAAAGAAAAAATTGTGAACCGCTGTTTTTAAAAAGCTCGATTTTTATTTGCATTTAAGAAAAAAAAATAATCTCCTAATTTAGTATTTTTTTTCCGCAGCATCATTATTATTGAATTCATGAATTAAATCTTTGATGCTCTGACCAATATAGATTTTCTTTCTTTCAAAAAACAAACACAAAATGGACTAAAAAAAATACTTCTAGGATTTTATGCATATTTTTATATTAATTACAAACTTATTATTTTGGGTGTTGCAACGCATTGCAATAATTCTATTTACCAAAAAACATTTCACCGTTATCATAAGGTTTGCCACATACTTTTATTCGTTGTCCCCAAACAAATCTTAAAATACTCCCAAAAAATCCCATTTATAAAAAATGTTGAAAAAACTATTACAGTTTCTTCAATTTGCTCAAACTAACCTTATCCAAACTAATTTTAATTTTTTTTTAATCTTCAAGATTTTGAAATTATTTAAAAAAAATGGAGTTTTTCAAGTTTGTTTTTTAAATAAAGTAGTTAGTAAAAGTATAATTCTTTAATCTGATTTTTAAATCCAATTAAATTTTAAACAAAAATATTCATTTTGTTGATTTAATTATTTTCTACTACAATCATTCAATATCTTTTTAAAGCATCAGTTTGACTTTTGCTGATTCTTTTCATAGAATCAAAGGAAATGATTTAATTTTAACAAATCAATGTAACCAAAGTGGTTGCCTTGATTTATAGTTCGGGAATCATATCATAAAATAAATAATTTAATGATGATGTTGCAATAAAATTTAAATTAAGTGCCTTCAGAATTGATTCTATTCAAATTTTAATAAATCTCATCCTCACTTTATTCAATTTGAAATCATTGATTTAAAGTTAATTAATTATTCACTAACTCATAAAATTAATCAAATTTAATGCCAGTTTATTATTTCTAAATATTTTAGATATTTGGACATTAATTCTATAAAAATCCTAGGCATAAAGGATTTATTCATGTCAAAAAGCTTTGAAGTGTTACAGAAAATGTATAAAAGGGTAAATGTTTACCTTCGAAATTACGTGCAAAAAACTTTACTAAATTTTTTTGAAAACTATACAAAATTAGTATAATCTTCAAAATTTACGAAAGATTTTAAATATCCCCAAAACATTTTTTAAATGCCCAAAAAGATTCTCTGTCACCAAGGCCAACAAAAAATTCCCAAATTTAGAGACAAAACAACAAGTCTGGCCTGCTTGCTTATCATGTATGTATATTGCACATTTTTTATAATGTAGGCATTAGGGATGCCAATCGGGATTGATATTTGAAAATCCCGGGATTCGGGATTTTGGATGAAATCCCGGGATCCCGATCTCGGGATCCCGGGATTTTCGGGACTACGGGATCCCGGGATTTTACGGGATTTCGGGATTTTTCGGGATTTAAATTTTCCTTTATTTGTAAAAATTTTTATGTTATGTAACTAATTTTTTTTATAGAATAAAGCGTTTTATAATTATTTAATAGTTGTTAATATGTAATGTGGTACATTTGATGAATATTGAAACATCTCAGTCAGAAATTGACAGTGGTATAAAAAATCAAGTACTTGCATACCACTGGGTAACCGCGATGTTAAAAATAAATAACTGGCAGAACACTCATTTGGGACGCTTTGCCAGCGTTTGCAAAAATCGTTTTGCCAGTATTTGTTTTACAAAACATCACGGCAGGGCAAAAAATGATACATATGAACTTTTTTTAAATTTTATTTTGGAAAATATAATTCCAAACCACCTATTTATTGGTTTTGGCAGCGTTTTGCCAAAGTTAAAAATTTTGTTTCTCCAGTACTTTTCCGGCGCTTTTTGAACTGCCGGTCCTTTTGTCTATTGGCGTTATCATATTCGAAATGGGAAAGCAATTTTTGTCAGTACTTGTACCACCTGTTAAAATACCTTGCCATCGCTTTCCCGTTTGTATTTTTCTGGCTGGGATAATATATGAAGGACTGTCATTAAGTACACTTGCGCCCAGTATTTTGTAAGCAGATTTTAAAACAGATTCGTTGCGATAACCTTGCCCACTAAATCGTGTAATTACAGCAACAAAGTTATTTGGTTATCGTTATCATATGTTTTCATGGAAGAATTCAAACTTACAGTCCCAGCCAAAACTTACAGTCCCAATTTCAGAAATCGAATTTCGCTTGGAAGAATAAATCGGTAAAATAACAAACAAACTTGATTTTTCGCATGTAGTACTCAAAAACTTAATATTGTTTACCAAAATTTCAAATTTTTCTGCAAAGTCTTTGCATAGTTTACTCGAATAATCTACTTAATTTATAATTTTACCAATATCATGGCATCAATTTCTTATCAATATGAGGAAATTGAAGAAAAAACGTAGGTAATCTAAAATTGCTCACTTTGTTTATTTGCGTTTATATTAATATTAAAAAATAAGAAAATCCCGGGATTTTTGAGAAATAATCCCGGGATTCGGGATTTTGCCAATCCCGAAAATCCCGGGATTTCGGGATTCGGGATTTCCCGTTTGGCATCCCTAGTAGGCATTAAGTAGTTTTTCTAATATTTGATTTTAAAAACTCCCATAAAACTCGCTCAATAACTCTCACAATAACTACCACTTTTTTCTGTTGTGCTATGTTGTTATTGACTTGTGTGTGTAGCTTTTCTTTTATTTCAATAACTCGACTACAGAGTTTTTAATTATGATTTTTTTGAGCTATTGCTATTTCGCAAAAGCTCTCGTTGTAGTTTTTGCTTTTTTTCAAAACAAAACTATTGCTACTGCTCTAAAAATAAAACTTGCATGTAGCAGTAGTGGTAGTTTTGTTTGAAAATAAAAACTCTTCGATTTTAAGCTAGAGTTTATAGTTAAATTTCGTTGCTACTGCTACAATTGCCGTAGCAATTCTAACCCTTTTGACAACACTCATTTCAAAGAAGAATAATGAAAAAGCTAATTTTACGTCATCACATTTTTCCCCTCACAGTACTCACCAGTGATGGTATTTGAGAACTTTCGTTTGGTGTCTAAATTATGCCAAAAAAGTGCCAAAAAAGCTTTAAAAGTGCCAAAAAAAAAATTAAGCAACGTGCAAATGTTTCAAAAAATATGTTCAGCTTTTATTTCAAATATTTATACATTTACACCCTTATTCTAAACTTTATAACAATAACAAAATTGTCACAAAACTGGTGTGAATGGAAATTATTATAATTTTGGTATTCTCAGAAAAATTGTCACAGCAAAACCTTGACAAAATTGTCATATAATAAAAAGCACATAACAAACAAATATTTTTAATTGTCAACAATTTAAAATATAAAAATTTTATTTTCTTTTGAAGAATTTCAAAATTTTTCTTCACAGAAATAAAATATGAAATACCTCATTCATATTTTGAGATATTATTTTAAGATGCATCGAAGCTTTTACCGATTCTGACATTCCTGCAAATTCCTCCAAAAGATTACGTATTAACATGGGATTTTTGGGGCTAAAGTTGTGCTTGATGCTAAAATTCAAAGGAAACTCCAAGTGCTTAGAACTAGTTCTCTCGTGTTCTGCGGTCCCTGGACATTTTTTAAGTTTTCATATCATTTAAGATTTCGTAATATTATCGAAAAAATCGTAATTTTTTACAAATTACAATTTTTTGATAATTTTATTTTATTTTTGGCAGAAAAAGCTTTCACCATTGTATGGTGAAATTTTTAAAACTTTTGCTTGTCAAAAAAAACTAGAATACCATAACAAATTTTTGAAAAATTCCAATGACGGACAAAATAGAATCAATAAAGTTTTTCTTATTTTATCCCCATTGCTTTCATTTTTAAAGATCAAAATAATGATTAAATTGTCCCCGAGGAGCTGGAAGCTGGTCCAGAAAATTGTAGAAATTTTTAGTGTAGCGTTTGTTTTTTAATTTTGCTACCCGTTCTAAGTAGGCGTGGCTTTTAATGAAAAACCAGCGATATCGACCTTTTATCAAATTATATAGAAATTTTCTTAAAAAGTGCCAAAATTCTATGAAGAGTGCCATGGTGCCATTGAACATTCAATAGTGCCACAAATGGCACTTTTGTGCCACTTTTACCAACAGTGGTACTCACAGCATCTTTTATGTGCGCAAACTGTTTTCGCCAGGTTTTTATTTGATCGCCCGAGTTCGCTAAAAATATAAGAGAGTCATTGGAAGGATCGTCTCTCTCTATATATATACTTTTTGGTTACAATAATCATGTACAGTGTTTAATGTTTATGATAATATCAATTAAAATAATTTTAATTTAAATTATTTTATACAGATTTTTCTGAGGATGCCATCCAAAGGAATGGCGAAATATTAAAATTAAATAAATAAATAAATAACAAATTTATAATAAAAAAAACCGACCTCAAGCTTTACTATTCATTTCATAAAATTAAAACAAAAAGGTCAAAAAACATATATAGGGTCCGCCAAATAACTTTTTTTTTTTGAAAATGCTATAAAAAAAACTACTGAATATTTTCTCAAATTTCTTTTTTTATTTGAAAGTACAATCCTTCCGGTTAATAATGGAAAATAATTTCATTCATATGGCTGCCACGGCTGGCCATGCAGTAGCCTACACGATCGGCCCAATTTTTAAGCACATTATCGATTGTGTGCAGCTGTATTTCACCAATGGCTTCACGAATATTGTCCTTTAAAGCGTCAATTGTCTCTGGCTTGTCGGCGTAACACTTATCTTTGACGGCACCTCACAAATAATAGTCCAACGGTGTCAAATCGCAGCTCCGAGGTGGCCACACGACATCAGCTCTGCGGCTGATAATGCGATCTTCAAAAACAGGGCGCAAAACATCGAGTGTAGCTTCGGCTGTGTGGCACGTAGCGCCGTCCTGTTGAAACCAAATGTTGCCAATATCCTCCTCTTCAATTTTTGTGAACAAAAATTCGTTCAACATGGCCCGATAACGATCGCCATTGACTTCGCACACATTCTGCAATATTACCATGATTTTCAAAGTAATGTCGCAATATTTCCCAGCGTTGTTCAAGCGTATACACAACCATATTCGTTCAGCGGAAGGATAAAACTAATTATCTGTCAAATCAGACATGAGCTAAGTGTTACCATTCGCGAAATAAGCACTAGTTGAAAAAAAAACGTTAGATGGCGGACCCTATATTATAATTTAATTTAATATATTTTGTAACTTCGCAACGGCTGATTGGATTTTAAAAAATTTTGTATTTTTGAAAAGCGTTTAAAAGGACCAAAAATATAAAATTAAAAAAAACAAAATTTTTTTCGCGGAATGAATTGTATTTTTATTCGCGAAACCGCCAATTTGATAAACACAAATTTTATATTATTGAAAAGCATGTTGAAAACCCAAATACGAAAAACTAATAAATTGAAGAAAATTTGTACGCAATTTTTTTTGTTATATCTTTTGCTTGTGAAAATGTAAACTCACCACAAAAAAAATTAAAATTGTGCAAAAAAAAAGATATTGCGACAACTTGTAGAAGAGATTTTTTGCAATTAGGTTTATAATGACTAAACTTACTGATTCAATTAAGAAAAAACCGTAATATTAAAACTTTTTGCTTCTCACAAATTTGGCCCAAAAACTTTTCACATTTTTTGATTTCACCTATATGAATGAAGGAGAAAAAAACACTAATATAATTAGTGAGCTTATTATTGATTTGAACTACTGATCATTTTTGAAGGAGTTGAGTTAGGAATGGATTACGTACAATGTAAATATCCACTTTCTGATTGCGAACCCGATTCTTGGTATATTGTATCATAGCTGAAAAAATGAATCTCTATTTGTCCATTTTGTTGATAACAACTTTTTCGCATATGTGTTAAACCAACAACAGAAAACTTACATAAAAATTTAAGTTCTCCAATTTTTATGTTTTTTCCGATATGGATATCAAATGCTCCTTCTTTATACATTGTTGTTGTTTGACATTAAAGTATGCAATTTTTCACAAGTAGTCAATTTCTGCTTAGCTGCCGCAACAACAAACATAATTTGCATTATACTGGAATTGAACTAAAAATTAGTAGATTTAATAGTTTTTTTTTTATTTTTATGAGGGCGGATCAATAATTCCGTGACTTTTCGGACTTCCCTTGTGGTTACATGAAATTCAACAATGATCCATGCAAGTACCGTCTGTTTGTAAATTATTGACACGTTTTGGCAAGTTCCATCATTAACTGTGCGCTCAACAGGTGGATCTTTGCAAGGTTGGAAAAAAGTGTGTTTTAAGTGCTCACAAAACATTATTTACTGCGAAAATATAGTCACCCAAACCAAGTAAAAGTTTGATAAGTACTATGGTGACTCTGCACCATCAACTTCAATGGTAAAAAAGTAGTTTAGTGAGTTTCGTTGTGGTCGCACAAGCACTTGTGGCACTGAACATTCTGGACGGCCAATTGAAATCAATATAGCCGAAAATGTTGAAAATATTCACAATATGGTGTCGGCCGATTTTTGATGCCATTGGCATTTTATATGGCACTGCGGTTTCGATTTTAAAGGATCAGTTGGGTTTCAAAAAGCTGTTCGGAGGATGGGTGCCGTGTTTGCTGACAATTGACCATAAACGCAGTCGTGTGAAAAGTTCAAAGAAGTGTGTATTGAACTAAAAGAAGACTATTAATATTAATACATAATTAGACATTCAATTAATAAGTACACTCTAAAAATTGCATGTAAAATTACTGCTATAGAAATGGTAAGGTTTCATGTAAACTTGCACAAAATGCGTGGCGTTGGGCACAAAATGTGTACAAATTAAATTTAGACATTTTTATCTATAAAAAAACACACAAATATAGTATTTTGAATGTTTGTATACATGTTTCAAAATTAATAAACATTTACTCGTTATAATTACACACATTATGCCTAAATTTTGCTATTAGGCATAATATGCCTAATTATAAATACTTATAATAGTAGTAGCAAAAATGTCAAAATATAAAGAAATAAATCAAAATTCCTTAAAATTTATATTTTGGAGGAAAATAAATGGCTTCTAAAGCTTAAATATTAAAACTAAATACAAGACGTGATTTGAATTACTGAAAGGCCACTGAACAAAACAAATATTTAAAATATATGAAGAAATATGTTTAAAGTGAGTAAAGTAAACTGCATTTAACTTCTATTTCAATAATTTTTAAAATACCGTTGCAGAACGTACTTTAAACATTTTTAGGAAACAAATGCAGTTAAAAATCATATATCGAATGCTGAGAGAAAAGTTAAACATATGATTGGAAATGAAGTAAGAATACTAGGCAGATCAGCACATCTCCCATGAGTTTTTCAAGCAAAAATTCGAGCCTAAATCATAATTACAAAGGGTGAGTTCCTAAACGTCAAAACACATTGCAGTGTTTGCGGTTTTACTACTGTTTCGATACAAAGCAAACAAGTGTGTTGCTTACTTTGTAATAAAAACATGTCAACAAAGCATCAACAACATTTGTGATGCACAGTTTGCTTTTTATATGCGCATCAATTGCGTTTACGAGTGCATGACTTTGTTCAGTTGCATTGCAAATGACGTTTTGGAACTCAGCCAAACTTTACTTAATTCTATTATTTAGTTTTTCCCCACTGCTGGTATCTTACGAATTAAAGTTAAAGAACATTATGTATTTATATTGAGAATTTTGCCTAAAAAGGACTTTTCTGTAAACATTGTGAGAACTTTTGCTATATGTTAGCAAAATCGTTATTCGTTATATTATATTCTTTTCTATAGAAAAGCCATATTTGTAGGATTTTTTGCAATATGAACAAATCCTCAGAATTTTAAGAGATTCTATAGGAAAAAAACTCCGAATCTGGTAATTATTCTATAGGAAAATGTTATTATAATCTGAATGATATTCTAAAGGAATAAGTTCTCAAAATCTGAGTTTTTTGTGGGAAATACCCATCCGCTAAGGGCTGTCCATAAGAAAACGTTCTAAGAATCTGAGAGTTTTTCTGTAGGGATAAATCCTTATAATATAATAGCATTTCATTAGAAAACATTTTTCGGAATCTAAGGGCTTGTCTTTATAGAAAATTTGTCAGAAGTTGAATGTTTTTCTATAGAAGAACTTCCGTAGAATCCGAATTGTTTTCTAGTGAACAAACCTTCGCATCAGAATTTTAGGGTTTTCTATAGAAAAAATCCTTTGAATCTTTTAGGGTCTCCATAGAAAGCAGTGCTCTGAATCTAAGGACTTTTCTTTAGGAAGAAGTTCTCAAAATGTAATGTGGTTTCTTTACGAAAAACTCTTAGGCTTTGGTGTTTTCTTTAGGAAAAATTTCTCAGAAACTAAAGTTTTTTTAAGGAAAAGTCATTCTAATATTAAAATTGTTGTGTAGGATTTTTACTATAATTTCAGATTAAGAGATATTTTTCCTATATAAACCACTTATATTCCGAGAACTTTCTAAAGAAAACCCTCTCGTTATTTGCTAACAGAAAGCTCCTAGAATAATGGTATTTTTTCATATGCAAACCACCACAGATTCCGAGAAGTTTTTCTAATAAGAAAAATATTATTAGACTGAGGGTTCTATATCGAAACACTAAGATTTAGAGGATTATCTTCAATAGAAACCCTCTAATATTCTAAGGATCTTTTTCTATACGAAAAACCCGAAGATTTTAAGGAGCTTTTGTTTTAGAAAACCACCATATGTAAGCATCTATAGCAAAAAGTTCTTTAGACAAAAATCTCATATACAACAAATAGTTTAAATGTGTACCAAAGTTTAGGAAAAAAAGAAAATTCAATTGTTAGTATTCAGAATTTTTATGCCAATTTTTAAGGTTTACCCGCGAATTTCTTTTATTACTTAATAAACCATTTATTATTTAAAAATGCATTTTGTTTTATTAAAATATCATAAAGTGCAGTATTTAATAAAAAGCATTTACAAAGTATATATAGGCATTCGTACACGTATTTCTAGGCATCATAAAGGTAGGTTTATGCACTTAATATAGCTCTTTTAGACACATGAAATTTAAAATTAAACAAAATCTAAAAGTTGCTAAGCTATTTCGATAGAATTATAAGCATAATTTTAGACACAATGTGTCTATATATTTTGATTTTAAACATTGTGCCTATTTTTGCCCAATTTATAGCAGGTATCAAGTTACCTCCTTTTAATAGAGTAGACTTCAACAAAAATTTATTAGAGTGTAGCCTGGTACGCCGGATTTCCGGGTTCGAATCCCGGAAAAGACAAAAATTTAGGTGTTACCCAGCTAAAAATCGACATACATGGATCCATGCATGTTGAATGTATGTTCATGTATGCTCATAAACATGCATTCATGTCCATAAGTGGGTACACAACTCTCCATACATGCATCATATATGTCCACATATGTGCATTAACGAAATTTGAGGTAATATCTACATTAGGGCGGGTTAATTTCTTTAATGAAGGTATAGCAAAAACGTAATCTATAGGTGATTCTGAGAAATTTTGCTCAAGAGACCATAGCTCTAAGTCGGATTTGGAGCCCCCCAAAATTTCAAAATAGATATTTTTCCATATATACACACTCTAATAAATTTTTGTTTAAGTTTACCCTATTTATAGTAGGTAACTTTTTACCTACTATAATGTCTGTAAAATTACTCTAAGTGCGTAAATTTTAAATCGTACACACATTGTGCGTAATATTTATACACACAATGTGTGTAAATTTAAGCACAAAACGCTTGAGAACGCATAAAATTAAATTTATAAAAATATAGATAAAATTGCGTTTATTTTCATGCAGTCTAAAATTTCTTATATTAAAACACTAGAAATTAGTGCATTTAACATATTTTTTATTAAATAAAAATAAATTACAAGACACATTATAATTTTGACTGTATTAGTATCGCCATTTTTTCCATTATATTATTTGTAGTCTTCCAAAATTCTTCCACGGGGCAATACCACAATAGGATGTCCTGAACAATAGGATGTCCATCAGAAGTGTGTCCTTTTAAATGAAAAAATACTATATCAACGGTACAAATTCACGCGCTGTTGCGTGGAATATATGTAACTTAAGACTGTTTGAGTCCTTACATCCCAAGAATGGCGATAGCTCACTATTGGTAGGCTGGTGCTTTTACAAAATGGCTTGGAGTCTTGGAGTCAGCGTCCGTTACAGTACCATCAAATATTGTTTCACACAGAAAACAGTCTCAGTTGTGGCCACCGAATTTGTTGCCAATCGAATTCGTACGGTTACGACAACTATCTTTATATTAAATTATATTTTTCGTCGTGAAAGCCAATATTCGGTTGTCTAATTCAATATTACGTTCCACATATATATTATTATGTTCTACAAAATTTCATTGAAATTAAAAAAAGCTTTTTTCGAATTTTCTGGTATTGAACCCGGCCACTCAGGTTAATAGTTCACACTCTCACCCACTGCCCCACAACTACTTTTGATTTTCTTAGCCATATTTACTGTTTATACATATGAATATTTTATTTTAATTAAAAAAAAACATCTAAATTTTTGTCTTTTCCGGGATTCGAACCCGGAAATCCGGCGTACTAAGCCAACTCCTCACCCACTACACCACAAACACTTAATAATTTTAATGACTAATTTGGAATTTATGTGTTTTATTAATACAGTATAAAATTCGTTTATCAATACCAATTAATAGTTGTGTGTGTTATCAATATAATCCACAATTCGGTTGGTTCTACAGAAACTTGAATTTAAGGTTATATTTGATTAGGATACCCGTATTTGTAGTTACCACTTTCGAATATTGAAATTTTTTTAAAAAAGGTTATAGATAACACCAATTTTCTTGTATATTCACTAAATAAATGGCTGCTTCTACTGCATAGAATTACTAAACTGATACTAATTTTAAAATTGATTGGAGATACCAATAATTTGTTAAAAGGATTGTTTTTTAGTTCATTTTCCCTACTTTTAATACCTAGTAAAATATTTTTGATGTATTATTCAATTATAGGTAATTCCAAATAAAATAATGTCCTGGAAAATTCATTTTAATGGTTTTGATCGAAAGCCAACCAATCTTTTTCCTGGGTGTTCCAACATTCGATTATTAACAGGCTGTATAAAGAAGGAAAATTGTCACAAATCGAAATCATTTTAAGATAATTGATAAAAATTTAACGTTACCTTTATGATAGTATTCCAAATTTTTGCAGTATGAGGTTTTAATGAGCAGCAAATACCACATACATATGTATAAATAAATTTGAAATTCATTTCAATGAGAAGAAGTAAGTAAATATGTGTTCGTTTTTATATTTTCTTCTGTTTTAATTTTTATTATTTTTTTTTAACAATTTTTTTGACAAGTTTGTTGTTACCAATTAATGTTCGTATATTTACACACTTTATGCCTAATATTTGTTTTTAAGCACAATATATTAATAGTGCACACAAAATGTGTGGTTTTGAATAAAAAAATGCCAATTAATACTCCGCGTGAGTATTTTTGTAGACATAAATGTGTATACAAGAATTTTACACATTTGATGTCTAAATTTAGGCATTTTGTGTGATATTACTGAAAAATGTACATACTTTATAGTAGTGAATTTACAAGCATTTTTTAGAGTGCATAGAATAATTTAGTTAAATTCGTCATAAAATGGGATATAATTATAGAAGATTTCTTAATCTGGGCTTGTTTGAAATATTTTTTTAACACCTTTCAGAATCTGTATTGATACACACAGGAAAAAGATTGGTTGGGTTTCGATCAAAATCATTAAAATTACTTTGCCAGGACGTTATTTTATTTAGAGTGACCTATAATTGAATATTACACCAAAAATATTTTACTAGGTATTAAAAATAGGGAAAACTAACTTAAAAACAATCCTTTTAACAAATTATTGGTATCTACAATCAATTTTAAAATTAGTATCAGTTTAATAATTCTATGCAGTAGAAGCAGCCATTTATTTAGTGAATATACAAGAAAATTGGTGTTATCTATAACCCTTATTAAAAAAATTTCAATATTCGAAAGTGGTAACTACAAATACGGGTATCCTAATCAAATATGACTTCAAAATCAAGTTCCTGTAGAACCAACCGAATTGTGGATTGTATTGATAACACACACAACTATTAATTGGTATTGGTAAATGAATTTTATTACGTATTTGTTTTCCAAATAAAACACATAAATTCAAAATTAGTCATTAAAATTAATAAGTGTTTGTGGCATAGTGGGTAAGGAGTTGGCCTTGTACGCCGGATTTCCGGGTTCGAATCCCGGAGAAGAGAAAAATTTAGATGTTTTTTTTTAATTAAAATAAAATATTCATATGTATAAACAGTAAATAGCGCTAAGAAAATTAAAAGTAGTTGTGGTGCAGTGGGTAAGAGTGTGAACTATTAACCTGAATGGCCGGGTTCAATACCAGAAAATTCAAAAATAGTTTTTTAATTTCAATAAAATTTTGTGGAACATAATAATATTTATGTGGAACATAATATTGAATTAGACAACCGAATATTGGCTTTCACGACGAAAGTCGTATGAAAGTTCAGATAATTTCCAACAACTTTTATAACGATAAATTTTTTTGTTTTCGAACTCCTTGTTGTAGGAAAATTGATCTGAAAAAATCAACATTTTCAAGGTTTCAATAAAAAAACACTATTTTTACATTTTTAATTCAATTTATTTTTAAATATTATTCTCGACCTACAATTTAATGTTTTAACGTGGTAATATTATTTTTTAAGGTCCTTTTCACTTTCCACTCGAGGAGTTTTCTTACGACTTTCTAATGTCACTGCCATAACTCCTTCACGATCCTTTTCTATAACTCGTTTTGAAACACTCGTTAGTAATTGTACATGTCTTTCTGTTCCTTGTATGTGCATTGGTATTCTACCAAGTGATCATATGGAATCTGTCGAGTAAATGCTGGTTCAAATAATATATCGTCGTTATTCATATCAACCATATTGACATAATCGGTAGCATCGAAATTTAATATATATTTTTTGTAAACTCTGAGTTTAGTTGGATCGTACAATTTTTCTCGATAGTGTAAAATCTTTTTGATAGCTCTATCCCGTATTGCTTTTCGATCATCAAATAACATTGTTAATAAGATATTTTCTGGATGTGCGTAATATGAGTTGTTTTGAATTACACCATCTACAATATTACGTAAGTTTTGTTGCAAGTATCGTGTCCAACGTATAAATTTTAATAAAAGTGCACTGCCGTACACAACAGAGTTATAAAACTTCATATTGAAGTACATTGGCAAATAAACTGCAATAATATAAACTGCCAAAGTTTTTAAATTGGTCGATGGTGTATTAGTTATTACATATAATCGTAGTAATCTACTTGCTTTGGTTAACCAACGACAATGTGCAATTGGTCCTGGTTTAATATTAGCTAAATCAACTGGAATAATACCATTCGAAATTGCTTTAGCTATTTGATATAAATATTTAACATCTGTTGTTAGTTCGAGCTCATGTTCATGATCCATCATTGCAGGCATATTCTCCAGTGGTATTGGATCAAAATCAGCTACTACCTGAAAAATGAAATGTTTAGATCAATTAAAATGCAATTATTTTATTTTAACTTTATTCCAATCGAAAAACTAAAATAATGACAATAAATAATGATAATAAATGATGATATTAAATAAAATAAAGTGTTACATACCTGCAATTTCTCACATTCTTGAATAGCTTTGAATAACTTTCCACTTGCTGCTCGTGGTCCATTGGTGACTGTTTTGTCCAATGCTTCATATAAATGACGAAATGGCAGTTCATTGAAATGAAGCAGACATATAAAGTGTTAATGTTTTATTGTTGAAAAATTCATTCAGTTTTCTGTGTTTGGTTTTTGCATCTTCTTGACTACCCAAATTTACATATCCAAGTAACTCGTTATAGGGCTCTTCCAAAACAACTAAATGCGGTTATTTTACCATAGTGGTATGAAATTTGTCATTAATTTTCTCTGTAGTTAATGAGTCATCTTTTCTACCATCGAAAGAGAATGCAGTTATGGAAGAATTTTTATGTCGTGTACGAAGCACTGCATCTCTAGATTTAACTTTTTCTCCAGCCACTTTTGATTTATCCATAATAACAAGATTACCATGAACTTCTGTAAAATTTATATCTTCGAATAAAGCTGTTGCTAAACATGAAGCGACCCTATCTGAAACACCGATTCTATCACACATCATAGCAAAAATTTAGGGCATCGTATCTTTGAGTATAACGACCTGGAACTTCTGTTGTTGCTTCATTTTCATCTTCATCCATGTGTAATTCAGGTGGTTCGTATTTTGGATCATCGGTACCAGTTGTAAGTGTTGGTATTGTTGTAGCTACTTATTCAACGTCTTCCGTACATTTGTGAATTTTCTATCATTATGCTGGTCCATCATAAATTCTTTTAGATGTTCTGGAATCAATCCACATGAGCATTCTGTTGTTTTTAATTTGCAATTACATTTGCCAATATAAAATAATTCGTTTATTGAATCAACAAATGCTTTAAATTCATCTCTTTTGTTTCTATGTTGTACATGTTTCTGGTATTTATCAAGCAAACCAGTTAATTTTTTGAAAACATTCTTTCTATTAATGATTTCAATATTTAATTTACAACAAATTTGGATCAATTTATCTGTTACGTTAGGAGTAAAAGTTTTATACGAGAACATTTTGTTTTCAAATTTAGCACGATCACTTAAAAAAAAATAATATTTTTTTCAAATGTCACATTTAGTAGGCAAAGTAAGATCATTTAAATCACTTGATAAACCAAAAACAATAATATCTTGCTGAGGCATGTTAGTCAATCTAGAGTCAAAACTTGTTGATGTTGTTGCTTTCATTTACGAAGACAACGCAGACGATGTTGATGGTTCTTGATTATCCATAATAACTTTGATATTATCACTGCACTCTTTGATTGTATCACACTAAATTTAAAGAACGATTAAGGAAGAAGGAAAAGCAAGCTTGGCAACGTTTAGTGTTGGTAATCGTCATTATTTTGTAACGTCATTATTCAGTGTTACAAAGTTGTTCAATTGAACAATGCTGCCATTGACGACTTATTCTACAGGTATCAATACAGATTCTGAAAAGTGATAAAAATACCTTTCAAACAAGCACAGATTGAGAAATCTATTATAATTCTATCCGATTTTATGACGAATTTAATTAAATTATTCTATGTTTATATGGAAAAATATCTATTTTGAAATTTTGAGGGGCTCCAAATCCGACTTAGAGCTATGGTCTCTTGAGCAGAATCACCTATAGATTACGTTTTTGGCATACGCTTCATCAAAAAAAAATGTTCCATACGATTTGACCCGCCCTAATCTACATGTGTGTAAATGTATGAACATACATGAACGCGCATGAACATGCATGATTATACATGTAGATATTACCTCAAATTTCGTTCATGCACACATATGGTCATACCTGATTCATGTATGGAGATTTATGAATCCATGTATGGTCATGAATACAAGTTTATGAGCATGAACGAACATACATTTAACCTGTATGGATCCACATATGTCGATTTTTAGCTAGGTATTTATTTTTTAATTAAAATAAAATATACATATGTTTAAAAAGCAAATATGGCAAGGAAAATTAAAAGTAGTTGTGGTGCAATGAGTAAGTGCGTGAACTTTGAATCTGAGTGGCTGGGTTCAATACCAGAAAATTAAAAAAAAATTTTAATTTCAATAAAATTTTGTGGAACAATAATATTTATGTGGAACATAATACTGAATTAGACAATTAAATATAATTTAATATAAGGACAGTTGTCGTAACCGCAGGAATTCGATTGGCAACAAATTCGGTGGCCACAACTGGGACTGTTTTTTTGGGTGTATGTTAAGGAATTTGTTTGTTTTTTCTAAAATAACTGTCTTTCATTTAAAAAGACGCGGATTTATTGATCCACCCTCGTAATAAACTAAAAGTAAATAAATTTTGCTAATTTTAGCAGATTTTAACGTGGTATTTTTTAAGTTACTCTAAGTATTTTTTCTGCTATGTTTGCAGGCATATTTCTATAGGTGCATTATTTTTGCTTAACGACCTAAAATATCAGATGTGCTCCCTTTAATTTGAACACGTGCGCAAAGAAAGATCTTATTTGAATATATATTAGGGTTTGGGATTTCCCGGACTTTTTTATTTCCCGGGAAACGGGAATAAAAAAATTTGATTCCCGGGAATACCGGGAATCCCGGGAAATATTTTTAAACAAAATTGTTAATGAAAACCACCTATATAAATAATTTTTGTTAAAAAAAAATACTATTTCAGTACAAATGCAGTCTGTATAGTGAGAATTCAAAGTAAAAATATCAGAATGTTGAACATTTGATTTCACATAAATTACTCTAAGCACTGCCAAATAAATTGCATGATTCCAGCAGAAAGCACCCACTACTGGACTGTCGGAAACAAATCGCTTTATCACATTTGGCTCATTTTCTTCAAGAACAGTTGCATGAATATCAATTTTTTTTTGTGAACCAAATTTAGATGTCGGATAAACTACCTCCGTTAACCATTAGTCTTTTAGGACAAATATTGCACTGCGCTGTATTGTCCTTTTTTGTAAAGTATTTCCATTCTCCGACGTTTTATTATTTAATATAAAATAATATATTAGTTTGAAAGCAGGTGTAATTAAATAAAGTAAATTTATTTGAAAATATTTTATTAATGGAAACGTTACTTATAAAATTATTGGCCCTTAATATAAAGGATTATTTTAAATTTAAAGTCGACTTTATTTTTAATCATACGGTTTTGTTCATTTTGTGTATGAAAGCCCTACAAAAATATTTATCAGCGACGTTCTGTATTTCGTAGTGATTTCAAATCGATAGTGAAAATGAAATCGATATTAATCTTTCACTGTGTCACAAAAATCGAATGAAATGATAATCGATTTCATTTCTCATCGATTTCATTTTAGCTTTGTTTCAATAAACAGCTGTTTTGTTTTATTCTTCTTTCACTGATATTGTCACTTTTAAACAAAAATTCAAAAGCAAAGCAGGCGAAAATTTTAACCGTTTATTCTAAGAATTTCTAAAAATATGAGTTTTGCTTTTGTGGTTTCGGTAATTTTTTTGGAAAAAGAAAAAATGAAAGAAGAAAAGTTAAACAGAAGACGTCTTCGGGATTGCTCAAACCCATTGGAGTAATCTGAACAAGCGTATGTACAAGCATATAAATTCTTTTATGTGTTCAAACTGCTAATAAGATCATAAACTATCAGTTTTTTAAGTTATTTTAGACTCAGCTAAAACACGATCACCTTTAAAAAATCCTTTTGCTAAATCGTTGTGCGCCTCCATAAAGTTTACGATTGCAGTTTCTTGGGCTGCATTTTTGTGTTTAACCCTATAAAATTTTATCAAGAGATATTATTTTTCTCAGATTAAGTTTTTTTAATTTAAATATTTTACTTACATTTTTTTTATTTTTAAAATTTATTTTTAATGAAAATTATTGGAATTTACCGCTTACTGTAGCTTTTTTCTCTGTTATAGACACTTATAGCAAAATTCACATGAATTTCACACAGCTAACTGACAGTGATTTGAAATCGCACAAAACAACACAAACTTCGATTTGCATGACACAGAATTTCACCTCAATTTCGTTGGGAACAAAGTGAAATCGTTTGAAACGAAATGAAATCGTTTTAAAACCATTTTTGTGAAATTGGGAACATAAAATAGGTGAATATTTTCATTTTCACCCAAAAATGAAATATAGAACGTAGCTGTATATTTTCAAATATTTTGATTGGTTGAAAATAAATTAACCAATCAGAATGCTCCAATATAAATTTTAACATTAACATTTTTGTTTTGGTATTTAAAATGTTTTTTATGACTAAAATTAAAAAATCCTATTCTAAATAAAAATAATTTAATATTTTTCAAATTTCCCGTTTTCCCGGGAAAAATATATTATTTTCCCGGGAATTCCCGTCTAACTTTTCCCGGGATTTCCCGGGAATTCCCGCCCGGGAATTCCCGAACCCCAAACCCTAATATATATATATAGTGTTGAAAGCCATTTTTTTAAATTGTATTGTAAATAAAATGATCTGCACAATAACGCCTACCCAGCCACCACAACTTTAAAATACGTGAAATTTAAGTAAAATAAAAGAAAAAACATTAATTTATTGGTAAAATAAATCCTAAATGCGCAACTGAAGCTGAGGTATCCCAAAACATTTAGATTATACAAAACTATGAAAACTTCTGTTAAAACCACAGACAATTGTATTGTAAGCTAATACCCAGGCAATGTTGTACAGTTGCAAATACAGGCACAGCATGTGGTCATCCAGGTAACAAGCATTCCATACTAGTGTAGTAAGTAAAATGTTGGTTACATATGCACAAAAATGTGCGATTGTGAAGGAGAAGCTGGAGCAGTTGCAGTTTCAGCAAGTAAACCTACACCCAGGAAAAAGATTGGTTGGAATTCGATCAGAACTATTAAAATGAATTTGCCAGGACGTTATTTTATTTGGAGTTACCTATAATTGAATACTACACCAAAAATGTTTTACTAGGTATTAAAAATAGGGAAAACTAACTAAAAAACAATCCTTTTAACAAATTATTGGTATCTACAATCAATTTTAAAATTAGTATCAGTTTAATAATTCTATGCAGTAGAAGCAGCCATTTATTTAGTGAATATACAAGAAAATTGGTGTTACCTATAACCTTTATTAAAAAAATTTCAATATTCGAAAGTGGTAACTACAAATACGGGTATCCTAATCAAATATGACCTTAAAGTCGATTTTCTGTAGAACCAACCGAATTGTGGATTGTATTGATAACACACACAACTATTAATTGGTATTGATATTTGTTTTCCAAACTAAACATATAAATTCAAAATTAAACATTAAAGTTAATGAGTGTGGATTAATAATCAGAATGACCGGGTTCAATACCGGAGAATTGAAAAAAAGTTTTTTAATTTCAATAAAATGTTGTGGAACATAATAATATTTATGTGGAATATAATATTGAATTAGACAACCGAATATTGGCTTTCGCGACGAAAAATATAATTTAATATAAAGATAATTGTCGTAACCGCACGAATTCGATTGGCAACAAATTCGGTGGCCACAACTGAGACTGTTTTCTGGGTGTACAAATTACTTGAAAATTTCAAATAAACAAACCACAGGTATACTATTTTCAAATAAATATCCTGGTCATACGGTTGACTTGTCTCACAACAACATCAACTACAAAATTGTGGTGATTTTGCGCTTAAATGTGCATTAAATGTTATACATAAATTATGTAGCAATAACTTCGTTCAAAGAAGAGAACAAAAAAACTTTTTAAAACACGGTTACACTTGTAGTCAAAGGTTTAAAAGGCTTAATTCTATCATTCACTTTTTAAAAATTAATGAAATTTGGGTTAAATTTCATTCCCTAATAGCATTCTTATGGAATTAATTCGATAGCTTAATTCCCTAGCTTAAAATTATATGAATTCATTCTATTTTGATTGAATTCTAACTGAATGAAACCCAATTTACCTGAATTCATTTAATAAAAAAGTGAATGAAAAATTATTTGTTTTTATTCACTTAATCAAATGAAAAATTTTAATTTGTATGTAATTGCTGAAATATTAGCATAATACAATGAAAAATGTTTAAAATTCATCTAAAAGAAATAAATAGTATCGTACACTCTAAAAACAGCATGTAAACTTATTGCTATTAAAAGTGTAAATTTGTATGTAAAAAGACGCATAATGCTTGTTTGTGAGCACGATATGTTTAAAAATTTAATTTGCACACTTTTTATTTAGAGTTAGACAGATAATGTATCAAACTGAATGTTGATAAACATGTTTAAATTTTTATAAGCACATATTAATTTAAATTACACATTTAATATAGTAAAGTTTTATATATACGCATTTGTGTTTAATTTTAAATTAAATGCGTAACGAAGAAATGTCAATAATATTTTTATATTTTTTATGAAAATTTAAAAAACGGACTCATATATTTGCAAAAAGCTAAAACTATAGCTAAATTTTGGCAAAAATTGGATCTGAAGCAAAATTTTTATTTCAATTTGTATCCGCAATATGTGGTAAGTTTGCTTTTTATTGTTTTCCAAGAAAAATGTTAACATTTGTTTTTTCCCCTTTAGTATAACATTTTGGAAGAACCATTTAATTTTTCTAATGGGCTAGTGTGTTCGCTTATGTTTGGAAGTAGGTTTAAGGTTATTTTTGCTGTTAAACGCAGATACAGCAAAGAACAATTTTTGGGCCAATCCATTAAACATTTTGAGGAAGGTCTAGCTTTATCAATTTGGCGAAATTTTCTCCGATTTTTGGTATCGTACACACAGAAAACAGTCTCAGTTGTGGCCACCGAATTTGTTGCCAATCGAATTCGTGCGGTTACGACAACTATCTTTATATTAAATTATATTTTTCGTCGTGAAAGCCAATATTCGGTTGTCTAATTCAATATTATGTTCCACATAAATATTATTATGTTCCACAAAATTTTATTGAAATTAAAAAACTTTTTTTGAAATTTCTGGTATTGAACCCGGCCATTCAGGTTAATAGTTCACACTCTTACCCACTGCACCACAACTACTTTTAATTTTCTTAGCCATATTTACTGTTTATACATATTAATATTTTATTTTAATTAAAAAAAAAACATAAATTTTTGTCTTGTCCGGGATTTGAACTCGGAAATCCGGCTTGCTAGGCCAACTCTCTACCGACTACACCACAAACACTTAATAATTTTAATGACTAATTTTGAATTTATGTGTTTTATTAATACAGTATAAAATTCTTTTATCAATACCAATTAATAGTTGTGTGTGTTATCAATAAAATCCACAATTCGGTTGGTTCTACAGAAACTTGAGTTTAAAGTCATATTTGATTAGGATACCCGTATTTGTAGTTACCACTTTCGAATATTGAAATTTTTTTAAAAAAGGTTATAGATAACACCAATTTTCTTGTATATTCACTAAATAAATGGCTGCTTCTACTGCATTGAATTACTAAATTGATACTAATTTTAAAATTGATTGGAGATACCAATAATTTGTTAAAAGGATTGTTTTTTAGTTCATTTTCCTTATTTTTAATACCTAGTCAAATATTTTTGATGTAGTATTCAATTATAGGTAATTCCAAATAAAATAAAGTCCTGGCAAATTCATTTTAATGGTTTTGATCGAAAGCCAACCAATCTTTTTCCTGGGTGTATATAAAGGACATTTTACTATAAAAAGTGGATTTTTCGATTAAAGAGTCTCTTTAAATTAAGTGGATTTAAATCCCTTTCTTAAGGAAAATCTCTCAAGTTCTGAGAACTTTTTGTATTGATATTCTTTTTAATATCTAAGTTCCTGAGTCCTTTTACTGAAAAAATCCTACAAGTTCTTGGAACTTTTCCCTATGAAAAGTCCTCAAAATCTGCGAATCTTTCCTAATGGAAAAACCTTCGGAAGTCAGGGAGTTTTTTCTTTGAAAAAACTCTCAGATTCAGAGGACTTTTTCCTATAGAAAATACTCAGAATATGAAAAAATTTTTTCATAGAAACCCCGCAGATTTTGAGGATTTTTAGGAAAACCACTCATATTCTGTAGACTTTTTCTTATTTTCTATACAGAAAAATCCTCAAATTAGTAGTATTTTGTAAGAAAAACTCTCATGTTTGTATCATTCCTGATGTGTATTTTAATTATGAGTATTAATTATGAGATGTGTATTTTAATTATGAGTATGCGTTATTATTCAGAATTGCATTGTTAATAAAACTTTTACTTCTAACGCATTTGGTTTTATTTCGAAGAAATGTAGGCTACAGCATTTAATAATAAGCATTTCCATTGTATAAATGTGCATTAATAAGTTTGTTTTTAAACATCTTAAATGTAGGTTCATACATTTAATATAGCTTTTTTAGGCACATAGGTTTTAAATTTCAACAAAATTTAAATGTTGCTAGAGCTCTTTGATGCAATTAAAAACGTACTTTTAGACACATTGTGTTTATTAATTTTAATTTTAAACACAATGTGTCTACATATTTTGATTTTAAACATTGTGCCTAATTTTGCCCAACTTATAGTAGGTATCAAGTTACCTCCTTTTAATAGAGTAGATTTCAACAAAAATTTATTAGAGTGTATGCTTTGTTACAGCTTGTATGCTTTGGTTTTGATTATATGTTAGTTTCAAACTACACTGCACTAAGTGAATGGTAATAAAATTTCTTCATTCAATTAGTAAAATGGTGAATGAACATGCGATTTGAATGATTCAAGTTAGGAATTCATTCAATTCGTATTAAAGCTTTGGGAATGAAGCTTATGAATGAATTCTTTACGAATGGTTTAAGGGAATGGTACATGAATCTTTTTAAAATCTGAATTTAATTTTTAGTGAATTAAGCTTAAATTGAATTAAGTTTTTCGAAGCTCTGCTTGTAGTCATAGCGTAAGATCCTAAAGTATTTCAAATTCAAATTTTCGCCCATTTCGATGAAACTTGTATATGTGGTAGATAATAAAGTAAACAAAGTTCTATCGGTTTTCTATGTGCCATATCCGATATTTAGGTGCTAAAAAAGGCTTTAAAACTTGTACTAATTGGGGCTTTTTAATATTATTTGCCGAATAACATTTATTTTCTTAAAATTAAATTACAAAATTTTAAAACCTAAGCCCGACGCACAGAGGGCGGCCAAAAATGAAAAATATCACCTTTCTAATTTTAAAAAAATTTGAATGCCATTTTATAATGTACATTTCAGTTAATAAAATCGAAATAATTTAAAAAAAAAAATTATTTTTTAAAGAGTTATGATATTTTAAAGTAAATAGGTTTTACTGACTATAAAATTATTGAAAAAATTATAAAAAAATAGACAAATTTTAAAGTGCTACCAACGAGTGTATAGGCCAAAGACTTCCCATACGAAAAAAGGACACTCTTTGGTTCCCTTAAAATTTATATGGATTGTGATCCTGTTAATTCCCGTGAAGAATAAGAGAAACAAAAGGAAAACCGAAAAAGTTAACAGTGCACTGTTTTTATTGTTTCTTATGATTATTGATTAAAGCGGTAACAAAAACAACTTTAAGAATGAAATAAATAATAAATTTTATTTATTTTTTTTATTGTTTTTAATGTTGTTTTTTGCTTGTAAAATCGTTTTTATTAAATTTATTGTTTTCGCGACGTCCTTCATTTTCTCTCGTTCGCTGTTAAATTTCTTCAAATTCTTTGTGTTTTTCTTCTCATTCGTGTGTGAAATTTTTTGGCACACTACGAACTCTTAAAACATCTTAATGGATACCCCCTGGTGATAATGTGAAAAAAATATTTCGATAATACTGTATAATTTTCAATAAAATATTTATTTGTTAATTATTAAATATGGTAGAATTATTTTTTATACAATCGATACCTCATGTGTTATTTACCGTTATTCTGAATATAAGCATGATGAGAAAAGTGATATATATCAAGAAGTTACAATTTCAGTAGACTATAAAAAAAGACCAAAAAAGACTTTTTTATATTTTGATATAAAAGCCGTTTTTTCTAATCACATGGATTTAATAAATCCAAAAAGTATTTCTAAAAGTGCTCAACAGATGGGGTTAGATTCTCCCTATTTTAAAAAGAATTTTCTGTCCGACACTTCTTTCACCCTAATTTTTAATACCGAATTCGATGATGAAGGATTTTACTTTAACTTTTAATTATATTTTATATGAAACAGCGATAAACAGTCTGCCTTTTCAGTTTTATCACTTCAATTTATATTTTTACACAATTGAAAAATTCCATTGCAATATTTAATATTCACTAATTGGATTTAATTAAATTACTTACTGTAGAGTGAAAAATTGCCATTTCTATTTCAGTATTTCTCCATGTCCAAGATTAAAAATGTGTATTTGGTGAGGTGTAGTTTTTTTTGCTAAACATATTTCATAAAAAAAATTTTATAAAAACCTTTTATTTGTTAGTTTTCAATTTTTTTGTTTCTCTTTTAATTTTTATTCGTATTTTTTTCTGACATTAAATTAATAGGCTGTTTCATATATTTGTGTTTTTATTATGAATTTATTAAATCCAGCCTTCTTTTTGGATTAAATAAATCCACTTTTTGTATGAAAAATTCTAAATCCAGGTGATTAAAAAACACGCTTAATATTTTTACAAGTATGTACTTCTTAAAAAACTTGCTTTCCCTTCCCCCTTCTTCCCCCTTTAATTTTTATTTACAATTGATTATTGAAAAAATTTGAAGAAAAAGTGAAAATTCGATTGAAAGATGAAGAAGTGATTCTGAATATGATAGTTTGAGTGAATAAATATTAGATATGGGCAAGTGAGCAGTATTTTGCGTAATTCGTGAGTGAGATATTAATTTACTCACATGAACGTGAGTGAGTGTGATTGGAAAAAATTTGTTCGTGAGTGTGCGTGAGTCGAATTTTATCAAATTTTGTTTTTCGACGTTTAATAAATATTTCTATAAATTTTTTGCCGATTTTATATAAAATAAATTGCAAAACGGCATATTTATAGCAATTTTATGTTCAAAAATTTTTTGGTTATTTTTTCCCGTTTTTTTTTTTGCTTACTAGGGAAGCTTATAAAACTTAAAAAAAAAACTCGTTATTTTAAGTTAAGTGTACTCCTTTACCTTTTATGTAAAGTTCAACAGAATGAGAGTAAGCACAAAATCCTCTATCTAAATGACAACATTCAAAAGTACGGGAACGCACAAAATCACTTTTCTTACCCAAAACTACCCGAGTAAAAAAAATTATATATAATCATATGTGGCATATATTACAATATATAATTAGACATGTGGTTATGTATATCCATATATAATTATATATGACGTTTTTTCCGAAAAATTTTCCTTATATTATGCCATATATAATTTCATCTAATTAGATATCGGCCTTCATAATATTAGATATGGCATATACATATTATATATTACATAACATGGTTGATCTTATTGCATATATAGTTATATATAGAACTATATCTTAATATATATGGTGGCATTTTAGCAATATATAATTATATATGGTATCATTTAAACAATATATAATTATATATGGTGACAGTTAAACTAGATATTATCATATATGGTGCCATTTAAACAATATATGGTCATATATGGTACCTCATAAACCAAACCCTATTAAAAAAAATTAATATGGAGCTTTATATGGTAATATATAACATAATGTTATCCATATACCATTTCATCCGAAAAATGGCCCGATATAATTGTGTCAGTTGGTTATCACATTTTATCTAGTTGTATCAGTTTAGATCTTAACTCATTAGATTATAAATTAAGCAGATGAAATTTTATCTGATTTTTGACCTGATACAATTTTATGGGTTTATGTCGCATGGTATTAGTTTAGATCCAAATAGATACATTACTATACAAACTTATATAGTTATATCTGAATTTTGACCTGATGCAATTATATCTGCTTTAAAACTTTGATACAATTATATAAGGCAAATGTCGGATACAAATATATTTTATTTATATAAAATTGTACCAACTACGATCTAAACAGATACTATTAGATATAAACCGGTAAAATTATATCAGGTCAAAAATTGGATATAATTTCATCTGAATAATGTATAATTTCATTAGTTGAGATCTAAACTAATACAATTAGATAAAAACTGATAAACAACTGATACAATTACATCGGGCCATTTTTCGGATGAAAGAGTATATTTATACAGATATAACTTCATCGCATTTTATACGACTATATGTAACTGTTTTTACTCGGGAATCTTTAATTCAGTTCCAGATATGATAATATATGGTACTATATATAGTGCGATATATATTTATATATGGTGTTATTTAAGCTATATATTACCATATATGGTGCCATTCAAACCATATATTATCATATATGGTGCCATTCAAACCATATATTATCATATATGGTGCCATTCAAACCATATATTATCATATATAGAGCAATTTCAACAATATATGCCCATATATGGTACCTCATGAACAATATTTTTAATACAGTTCCACATATGATAATATATGCTACCATATATAGTGCCATATATATTTATATATGGTGTTATTTAAGCAATATATTACCATATATGGTGCCATTTCAACAATATATGCTCATATATGGTACCTCATGAACGACATTTTTAATACAGATGCAGATATGATAATATATGCTAACATATATAGTCCCATATATATTGATATATGGTGTCATTTAAACAATATTAATATATAGACATATATGGTATCATTTAACCAATATATTGTCATATATGGCACAATTTAAACAATATATGGTCAAATTTGGTACCACATCAACATTTTGAATACAATTCCATATATGGTTTAATTTGAATAATGTAAAACTATCTATGGCGCTATAAAAAATATTATCAGATATGTTACTTCATTAACAATATTTATAATACAGTGTCATATATTGTAATATATGTATATAATTCAATATATATTGATGTATGGTAATGGTACAATAATTCCAATATCAGTTGAGATACAATTTGTGGGTCCATATCAACAATTTGTTCACGTACATTTAACATATATATATGTACATTTAAGTTATAATTTATAAACACTTTATAAAGTTAAATAGTTCCATAAACCTCGTCTAACTGTATAGAATGTTTATGAACATACGATTTAATATATAATAATTACAACTACAAATTGGTGCCATTATCTAAAATTCAATTTAATGTTAACTTATAATAAAATAAAAATGTATTTCCTAAAAATAAAAATATAGTGTTAATTAATGTTAATATACAATGCTGGCAAACCGTTGGCGATGGTCGGTTATGCGTTGGCAGAACGTTGCATTAACTGTCTTGGCAAAAAAATAGATTTCAAAAAACATTTTTGAAAAAATTGAGAAAACTTTTTTTAATATTTGCTTTTAAAAGCATGAAATTTAACCCAGTCCACCAGATTGTCAGCCAAGACCTCTACACTCTAATCTAACGAGACTTGTTATAGATGTGTGATAGCTACAAATTAAATGAATGATAAAAGCATTTCGAGCTAACTTATAAGCATCGAAAAAAGGTATTCCAGAAATTATTAAATGTATTTTAGAAAATTTTAATTGTATATCACAAAATATTATTTGCACTTCAGAAACTACAATATTACGCAAATTTAATTATTTATTTATTTAGTTGTGTCCAGAAATAATGAAATCTATTTCAGAATTTCATAGCTAATAGAGAAAAATTTCTCAAATACATTTCATAATTTCGGAAATACGATTGATAATTTCTGAAATACAGTTGTGAATTTCGGAAATACAATTAATAATTTCTGAAACACAATTGATAAAACTGAACTTCAATTGACTAGTTCTGAAATACAATTCATAAATGTGAAAAATAATTGATGAGTTCTGAAACACAATTGATAAAACTGAAATTCAATTGATTATTTCTGAAATACAATTGATAAATCTTAAAACAATTAATACAATTGGAAATGGTGTAGAGCGTCAAAAAGATGTAAATAAAATTATTTTATTCAAAGATTTCAATTTAATAAAAAAATAAATATATAATTTTATAAAAAAATTTATAGAAAAAAAATTTTAATTTTATAAAAAGAAATTAATGGTCTAATTCATAAACTTTTACAACAGTCTTATTGCAGGATTTTAAGCTAATTTGTGAAAAACAGTATTCATATTTGCTTAATAATGAAGAAAATAATAAAGGTTTATAGTTGGTACTCACTAACTTTAAACCTTTTATAAAGTTTGGAGTGAGGAAGCCACCAATTAATTGTTAATAATTTCATTTTCAGGCATGAAATGATTTATTAAAGCCATCCCATCCCTAGAATGTGTGGCTTCCAACAACTTGCATCCATCAAACTGAAAAAACTCCAACAATTGCGTAGCCAATGACCTTTTTCGAAAAAATTTCAAAAAAAATGTAAAAATAAAATTAAAAAGAAAAACAAAACAATAGTGATGTACAGACTGTTAAAACATTGTTCGAAATTCGATTACTTTTGTATGCTGTGAATAATATGTTCTAAAAAATTACTTTTTTACACACATTTCTATTGATTTGCTTTGTAAATAAAAAAAAAATTTTTTTTTAATGGCTTTTAAATTTATCTTAGCACATCATTAGTTCTCTAATTTAAGGAAATACATTTTCACTTCCGATTACCGAGTCAATCGTTTACTAAATTTGTAAATCACTTACGACTTATTTGGGAGAAGAGAGAAAATAAACAACAGTGTTGCCAGTATCAAATCGAAAAATTAAATTATAGTTAAAATACGATTATGAATCAAGATTTCTAATAACTCTTTATTAAGCGAAGTATGTACTTTAACTATAGCAAGCTTCAAATACCTAATAAATTTTTTTTTATGAATTAGCACATAATTTTGTAAAAGAAATGCATATTGAACTCGTTACCTTCTGAGTTTAAACCTTATTTTAACAAAATATTGTAATTTTTATACAATCAGTGCTCTGCCAGTCTATTATTTTTTGAACAGTTGGGGATATATGTCTGGGATCTTATTTAATCCCAAATAAATGGAGATCTTACGTAGTACCCAAATATAATGCGGCATCTAATTTTATCTGTCATTTTTATGGATACTTTTAGATGTCAATCCCCAAATATATTGCTGTTTCTAATTCGATCTGCCATTTTAATACCGAAAAAAATTGCTGGATCTAATTCGATCTGGCATTTTTCGGATAAATTTACATCCAAGTTTATCCCTAAATATATTGCTGGATCTAATTCGATCTGCCACTTTTTCGGATCAAATTAGATCTAAGTTTATCCACAAATATATTGCGGGATCTAATTTGATCTGCCAAAATTGAGATCAAATTAGATCTAAGTTTATCCCCAAATATATAGCTGGATCTAATTGGATCCGCCATTTTTCGGATCAAATTAGATCTAAAAATATCCGCAAATATATAGCTGGATCCGCCAATTTTCGGATCAAAATAGATCTAGGTTTATCCCCAAAGATATCACTGGACCTCCCAATTTTGAGATATAACTTGATCTTAGTTTATCCCCATATATACAATGGGATCTAATACGATATGATTGGATACACCCAATTTTGAGATCTAATTGGATCAGCTAGATATTACAGCAGATCTTAAACAATATCAAATTGGATATAATTAGATATTCCGCGAGATAAATTTTTTTTACTCGGGTATTTAAAAGAAAAAAAAATGCGTATAGTTTTAGTCTCAAAAATTGCACAGAAACACATATTTTTTGCATTTAAAAGATTTTTGACTTCGTTCAGTTAATTTTTATATATAGAAGTTTTATTTTGTGTATTACTTTGCTATATTAAAATTTAGAATTTTCACAATGCTGTTATTTGTTTATCATTGCACCAGCTCTCCCTTTTACAATTTCTTTAATAGTAAAAAGAGAAGTTAATAAGACAGAGGCAGAAAATTTTATAAAAAAATTAGATGTAATGCTTTACAAACTACTTCTTTCACTACTTCACAAGTATCCATTAGTGAATTTTTACTGCTTTTTTAGAAGTAATTCTGAACAACTTCAAAAAATCACTTCTTTCATTGCTTCCAAAGATTCCGTTAGTATATTTTTACAGCTTTTTTAGAATTACTTCTGAACAACATCCAAAAATCACTTAAGTATTGCTTCTAAAGAATAATTGCTCTAAAAGTGATCGTAGAAAGTTATTTTCGTATCATTTGGCATTTCCAAACAGATGGTTCAATCGAACCCGCAATTCCCGGCGGGGCCAATATTTTTTTTATTTTTTTTTCTTTGTTTTGTTATTCTATTAATTTTTTTTTTAATATTATAATTAATTTGTTTACATTCAATATTTTTAATTTTTAAATTTTACAGGTGCTTTTTATACACCTGTAAAAATAGTACTGAAAACAATATTGAATTGGAGTGAACATTTTACATTTGTTTAATTAGTACTTTTATTGAAGAGAATAACGAACAATATCTTGCAGTAACAAAGTGGTGTTTTTATGTCACTCAACTTACATATCAAAGAATATCTCAGCGGTAGAGCGCTAGACTAGCAATCGTGAGGTCGCAAGTTCGATACCCGATGGCGGCAATAAAAAACTTTTGTAAAACAAAAAAAATATAATCTTTTTTGTGAAGAACTTTTTTTAAACTTTTAATTGATGAAAAAGGCCTTTTTTGCAATCGTTCAAAAAGTACTACAGTAGTTTTGATTTAACTGCCTTTTTCTTAAGTGAACATTTGCTATACCTGCATAAAATTTTGGTTTCGTTTCTATTTTACAAAATTATGTACGCAATTGTCTTCTTTAAGTGCACTTTTTGTACCTGCGCATTTAAGATAACTGCCTCGTAATTTTGGCAGTTTTACATTATTTTCATAAAAAAGATCACCGTTAGCTGCCTCTTGTGTTTTGCTTTGTTTTTCAACTCTAGGGAAAAAAACTCACATAAAATAAATATGTTGTCAACTTTTTTTGTGACAAAAATATCCTACTTTAGTCGGTTTTTAACCATAAAAATCGCAAGATCTGGTGCAAAGCACAAAGTTGTCATCATTAGCTTAATTTGTTTCGTTTGTTTTCAGTCTGTATTGGTATACCTGCACATTAAGGCAGGTAAACAATTTGACTTAGCTGCGTTTTTGGCTTACCTGCGCAAAAATTCTTGCAAAAGTTGGTTGTGCAGCTAAGTCAAAATTACTGTAAATAAATTATGAAGTTGGAGTACCTACTCCTCTCCTATGACAACTCAATGTTAAAATCATTAGTGCTTATGTTAAAAAAGAAGTACATCTAGATCATGTGCTTATTCTACTGCTTCGGCATCTCTTTTTTTGCTCGGGTTTTATTACAATTTAATAGATTATCGGAAAGGTTAAATATTAAAAGTAAATTACATCATTATTATTTTGATTTCCAATGGAGTGAGCCATTCCAATATGATCTTGGACTAATTTCAAAGCGCAACAATAATGTCAAGCACGATGGTTCCAACGCGAAATGAAAGTAAAATTCCAGAGGATTTTCCAAAGTTAGCTCGGTTTTTTATTTTATGAATCGCGTTCACCAATAAGTTAAATTTCAACTGTCCTTTTCGGTTCTCTTATTTTATTCGGAATTATCAAACAAACCACTGACATAATATAATCTTATACTAGAGTTTGCTAAAAACCGAAAAATTTGAAAACCGCGGTTTCGGTTTTTAAAAATTATGAAAACCGCGGTTTCGGTTATTTTTCGGTTTTCTTGTGGCATTAATGGAATTGTTTTAAAATAATTAAATATGTATAAAAATTAAATACGTATTTTAAGTCGTTCAAGATATTTATTAAAATTCTATTAAATTTCTCACTCGAATAAAGGCAATAACGCCATTTCAAGACCTTTGTGGGAGAAGAAAAAAAAAGACGCGGAAGCTCGTTATAAATTAAATTTTTGTATTGTTTTGTAGGCAACTAAAGCTGTATTTTTCAAGAATTTAAATTTTAGCAATTTGGTTGAAAAAACATAAAGGTAAAATTTTAAAAATTTTGTGGACTACGCTTTGAAAAATACGCTGTGAAAATCTGAATTGAATATATAAAACTCAACATCTCAAACCACTTGACTTTTTGGTGTATTTTTTTCTAAAATTATAAGACTCAGTTTGTGTTATCCGTAATAACAAAAAGAATTCTTTAAAGTAATATTTAATATAGAAAATGGAATTTCGTAAAATAGGAGCTGAGCCATTAGCTGTGTTTGTGGGGTATTCCTATCAATGATATCTCGAACAACTTTGACAGTAGAAAGCCGAAATACGTTGAAAAACTGTCAAAATCGTTCTTGATAACACTGATAGAGAGTCACACAAATACAGCTATTTTCGAAATTCAATAATATCCCAGCTAACGTTTTTCTGAGAGCTCAGAAATTATGACTGAAAAAATACTCTAAAATATGATCAATTTCAGGGTGCTCAAACTTTGGGTATATTCAAAATGTTTAAAAAATGTTTTCATTGCTCACAAATGTCTCAAAAATAATTCATAAATGACTCATAATGGCTCAGAAAATTCAAAATTTTCCAATAATGCTCATAATTCGGAGTCTTTTGTGAGACATAAAAGTTCGCTTGGAAAGAGGCTTCATCAGTGAAGAAATACACCGTCATGTAGCTATGATTTAATAAGGTCTTAGGACTGTTATGAGTCTTTTCGGATGCTAATTGTACACTGGAATGCAATTTAATTAATTATTTTAGGTGGTTAAAGTATTTATTAAAAACCGACTTATTTTTGTCGGTTTTCGGTTTTAAGGCTTGAAAAACCGCGGTTTCGGTTTCGAATAAAACCGAACAGCAAACTCTAATCTTATACTGATCGAAAAATCCTGAAAAAAGGTACTCAAAAAGGCCCTGCACAGAAAGTTTTTTAAATTAGTAAATCCTTTTTGCTAAATATTAGTAAAATTAGTACAGCAATAATGCAACTGTTTTAGCAAAGAGTATACATAATAAACAGATTGGGGGACTCTCTATCACTGAGAAAGCATTTGTTCTATTATGTGCCTTGGAACAGGAACATACTCAAACCAATATCACCCAGCAAACATGGCAATACGAAGAAGATTCTCCGAACATATCGCCAGGAAGAAAACATTTATTGCCGGCAATATCAATTTCGTATTCCGGAAGTTTCCTCCGTCGGAAACAACTGTTACAATAAAACAATACTTCCAGGCAATATGAAAGCAATAACTCATATGGAAGATAAAAGGGATATCGCTAAATAAACTCCCAGTACAATAAAAAATTTTAATTTTTTCACTATTAAATTTAAGCCTGAAAAACAATATCTGCATACATAATCTATTGACCATCTAATAAATTATTTTGATTTGATCTTAGCCGATTTTTCCCGGGCAATTAATCTTAACTTTTCACGAGTTTATTTCCTATATATCTTTTGATTGTTTTTGTACAAATTTAGTTTTAATTTTTTCCAAATTGATAAAAGATTTCAAACAAATTTGCTTTATCTTCCAAATGATACAACCCAGCAAAACTTTATATTACCTGGTAATAAGGTTTGTAAGAAGAAATTAAGGTATGTAACCTCTTACTTTGCTATTCCAACAGCTATTATTTTAACAAGGGCATGTCATTGGAGGTATGTACTTTCCAAAAGAGGGCTAGGTAACAACATAAGAACATGTTACTTTAATGTTACATGTAAGGAGTTACGTAACCACTTACATAACCGATACTGAGCACAATACTTCTTACATAACAGCTTAAAGTAAGGCCAAAAAAATGTGTTACAAACAGGTCTGAAATAAGACATTATATACTTCTTACAAAAAAAATGAAAATAAGACGTTATCGTGTTGGTTTTTTATAAATGCTAAAACGAAGCATATTCATATTTAATTAATATTTACTCAGATTAATATAAAGTTAACAAAAAACATAAAAGATATTTCAGTCAATATGTATAAAACATATAAATTATTTGTATCGAATATTTTAAATAGAAAATAACATTCATGTATCGCATTACAAATAACTCCTTATTTTGAGGTATTTGAATACACCATCGGTAATAAGTGGATATTTCTATTAAGTGATCACGTATCACATTAAAAGTAACTCCTTATTTTACGGTTTTAAAATATCCCATCTGTAATAAGTCGCTGCTATTATTTAGAACTCATGTTGTGTATTACAAGTAACTCTTTTCTTTGAGGTGTTTAAATATATCATTGGTAATAAGTTGCTATTACTACCCAGTAGTTATGCAGCACATTATACGTAAGACATTACATTTTAATTATGAAATAATGCAATGGTAAGGGGTATGGTATTACCAGGTAATGTGTTCTGTAATACCAACATATTACCAAGGTTTTGCTGGGAAAGATGATATTGCCGAAATATTGTCATAAAAAGTTATGACAAAAGATAAAATTTTTGAATTATTTTTTTCCAAATATCGTCGAATTATCTTCCAAGTAATAAAAGAAAGACAAATTCAAAGTGATTATTTTCATTCAAATGACAAATAGAAGATATCGCTTTAATATTTTCTTGGAAGGTATCTTTAAATGTTTGCAGGGTCATTATGTGCGCTCTTTGTATGACTCAAAACATCGATTGTAACCAGGGATGGAAAATAATAATTTAGTTATAAAAATCAAGAATGGAACTATACTATGGAATTATACTATTCCAACAGTATTATAGCCCATATATATAACCACCAAACTTTGTTTTATGAAATGGGCATTATACTCCGTAGATTATAAATTTAAAAAACCACACTTAAAAAATTGCAAAATAATAGAGGAACGCCAAAAAAGACTTTGTGGTAGAAAAAAATAATTAAAAAACTCAATCAGCGATTAACAATCTGCAAATGAATACAATGACGCAAAAATTTTCCTTTTTGCAAATATTTTTTTCGCGATTTTTTTTTTGTTTTTGCAAACTAAGCACCAAACTTTTGTGTTTAAAATTGGTACATAGACCCTAGATTATAAATTCAAAAAAAAACACACTTAAAAAATTGCAAAATAATCGCGGAAAGCAAAAAAAGGCTTTATGGAACAAAAAATTAATTAAAAAACTTAATCAGCGATTTACATTCTGCAAAATTTTAATTTTTCGCGATTTTTTTTGCAACTAGCCACCAAACTTTGTTGTCTGAAATGTGTATTATAGCCCCTAGATTATAAATTAAAAAAAACGCACGTAAAGAATTGCTAAATAATAGCGGAATTTGAAAAAAGACTTTATGGTACAAAAATTTAATCCCTAGGTTATATATTTAAAAAAACCGCACTTAAAAATTGCAAAATAACGGCGGAATTCGAAAAAGGCTTTAGGTACAGAAAATGAATTAAAAGAGGTAATCAGCGATCGACATTCTTCAAGCGAATATATTGTTGAAAAAATTTCGGTTTTTGCAAATGTTTTTCTTTCGCAATTTGTGCTAATATTTGCTAATATCTAAATATTTAATTTTTATGTTTTTTAACGAGCCAAAGAGGAAGCTATTTTTTAGTTACTTACATTTTTAAATATGTAAGAGCGATCTAACATTTTTTGGTATAAGAGCCCGATTAAGTGAGCCTTTTCCATCCCTGATTAACCAGTCGGAGTTCGTACCTGTTCCAAGCCTCCTAATATTTTTTCAAATAAAAAATATTGAGAGAGTTGCAAGGCCATTGCTTATAATCAGGGCAAGGACTTTCATGCACTAAAAAATCGAAAATATGCGCTTAAAATATGCACTATAAAATAGAAAATATGCACTTAAATATGCATTTATAACGAAATATGCACTAAAAACCAAAAAATTTGCAATTAAAAATAAATGTTTTTTTTAATTATATTTATTAAAAACTAACATAAATGTAAAAATTCAGGTATCGGTTACAATAAGCTTTTTCGGTTACTTACTACAAGTTACTATATTTACTACAACTGGAAAAATTCAAAGAAGTAGTAAGAAATTCGAGTAAACGAACACACTGAATATGTCTTCAAATACACATAGTTAAATATATTTTTAGAAAATTCAGTGAAAATAAAAAGAAATACAGTCGATTTTAAATATTAAAGGGCGGATTATGGGACCGTAAACGTAAATGTGATGTAACTGTACCGTGCCGTAGCTAAAAATTACACTTGAGCAATTCCATTTTATTTCAACGAACATTTTTTCGGTAGTGTCCGATTTTGATAAAACTTGGTGAATGTGTGTAGTAGTGTATGTATGTTCACAAAACGATTTTTAATTTTTTTGTTTTCGAAAACTGTGGCAAGCCTGCAGCTTTGAAATACTGAAAATTGCAGGGTAGGCACTACACTTAAAATTTCATAACTTTTGTTGTGAGCAAGATATTGAAAAAATTCTTTTTGCGTGGGATTAGTGAAGTTTTTAGGTTTAAGAAATTTATTTTTTGAAAAAAATCCATTTTTTAAAATTTTTATATTTTTTGCACAAAATGCCACATATGTGTTCTAAACATCCTAAAAATTTCAGAGTGGAATGCCTCCTACTTTTTGAGATATATTAAAAAATGTAAAAATGTAAACAAAAATATAATTCATTTTTTTGGAAAAAAAGAAGTTTTTCTTATAAATATAGCCACATGTACGTTCTGCATACCTTGAAAATTGCGGAATCTTTTCGAGATATGAGAAAAAATATAAAAGTATTTATAAGTATTTTATTATCTTAATAGGTTTTGGAGTTTCAACTGAATTTGGAAAGGTTTTGGCAGCTATTTCTGTTCTTGAAATAGGTACGAATGAATGGAGTTTTTGTGTTCCTTTAATTGCAACAGATTTTTTAAATCTAGTGTTTAGTTTTATTTCCTCTTCTTCATATTCATTTTTTGTGCAGAATATTACATTGATATTAGGCAAACCCTTAGCGTATTCAAATAAATCTGTAGCATTTACAATTTGATTTTCTATTGGACGCTGAAGACTGGCAAGAGCTGCTGCTCTTTTTAGTGAACCTCCAACTCCATCACAAGGGCCTTTCCCATGTGATGTCGCAAAAAAGTGCCATTCAGCATCACAATCAAAATCGGTTTTATGGTATAGTAAATTTACAAAATTTTTTAGATTTTTATACTGAGCTGCGCAACCGTCAGAAAAATATATTATTTTGTCAATGTTTTCATTAACATGTTCTTTTATAAATTGTACAAATTTCCTTTGAAATAAATGAACAGCGACTGTGTTGTGCTCCAAAATATCGGAAATGACAACAAAGCTTATGTGATCTATTTTTCCATCTGCATTTCGGAAATATGTCACAAAGGGGTGTATAGTGGCTTGAGAATTTGTCCAATGATAGCTCTGTATACAATCTTGGATAACAAATGTGTAATTTTCGGCAAAATCACAGATAGTCAAAAATTCTCCAATTTTTAAATTGGATTTTACCTCATCAAGAAACTTGTTCTGTTCTTTTGCCACAAAACTATGAAAAATTAATTTTATCATTTCTTCAGAAAGTTTGTCCACAAAGTCGTCAGATGGAGATGTTATGGTCAATAGATCGGATCTGTCTACTTGAACCCATTGTTTGTATGTTATGTTTTCTGTGTTGTTAGTGGAATTTGCGTTTTTAAGGGCATCTTTAAGGTAAGTATCCCCTGGACAAAGTGAACAATTTCCCATATAGCATTGTACAGTTGCTGGATTACAAATAGATTGAGCAATCCAATGCTTGTAAGTGGGAAAACCTATAACTTCCTCTTCAGCCAATTCCTTGATTTTCCCCCCAATAAACATAAGTTTGGAATTTTGGTGAATAGCACACACGCAAACTGTATGAGTGCCACTTCCCCCAATCAAAATACATTCTTGTGGTCTCAGCTCTGAAAATTTTGAAAATCCAATTTTTACTGTTGGATAGACTTCTTGAAAGGAATTATGCAATTCTTTCAGATTACAAAGCATCAATCTCTTCTGTTTTTTTCTTTCTCCCCATTACAACTCTTAACAGACTTATAGTCTTTTTTCCCGGGCATAACGCGACTGTTTTTGTCGTTTCTATAAAAACTTCAACTATAGATTTTGTCTCTGTCGAGAGGCCGGATCGTCTTTTTGGATGCGAAGAAAAATAATAATCGCCATTTTGAATTAGTTTCTTAGCTTTACGAGCCATATAGTTTGTAGTTGAAAAGGTTTTTTCTATTTTACCAACACTCCAAGAATGTGGCAAAGATGTTAATATTTTAATTTGTCTATCTTTATCATCTTCAGAAGTATTGTAAATCTCTTTTAAATGATTTAAAATATCTTCACCATCGCAGGATATATTTTCTAAACTAAAAAGGTTTTTCCTAAATATGGAATTTATATTGCCTAAAATTGCTTCCTGTTTTTATTTAGAATAGTTATTTTTAAACTCAATGGGAGATTCATTTAGCGCTTCTAAGCACTTATTCAAATAAAAAAAAGCTGTGTTCTTCTTTTCATTGAAAGCCTCTTCGGTTGTTTCTTCCGAAAGTGAGCCAATATCACTTTCAGACAAACTTTCATCAGCATTGGCAACTTTTAAAGCTGATGTGGAAGTTCCTGCAACCGTGTCAATTTCAAAATCTTCGAAATTGTTTTCGTTTTTCTTTTTCTTTATCAATGACTTCGCTTGATCTAACAGAGCCATTCTACATGAAGCACAGATATATTGACCATGCAAATATTGTGGAAAACGCTCCCTAAGACTTTGCGAAACTTTACGAACACATCTTATTTTGTTTGTTTTATGCTTGAGTTTTCGGAAAGGATTACAACAAACTTTTCCAAAAGGCATTTTAAGCAAATTAAAAATCTGTGAACAAATGTGTACTGCTTGAAATAAAATAGTTTTTGAAAATTATTATCAGAGAATAAAACTACTACGATGTTGACTTGTCAAAAATCTATAAACAATTAAAAAGCTACTCAACAACGCAAAGACATTAAAGAAATTTAAATCGTTTTCATCGTTTTGTTTTTGAAATAACGGAACTTCTTAAGCATCAGCAAAAACAATTTTCAATGAATACAAACAATGCTTCCAATGAATTGCATACAAGCAAACTTAACTTATTAACTCAGTGGCACGTAGCAACTAGTAAAAGAGAGTATTTCTTATAAACATACCAGTACATTTTTTAATATATCTCAAAAAGTAGGAGGCATTCCACTCTGAAATTTTTAGGATGTTTAGAACACATATGTGGCATTTTGTGCAAAAAATATAAAAATTTTAAAAAATGGTTTTTTTTCAAAAAATAAATTTTAATTTTTTTTTTTTTTTTTTAATTTTAAAAATTAAAAAAAAAAAAAAATAATAATAAATTTCTTAAACCTAAAAACTTCACTAATCCCACGCAAAAAGAATTTTTTCGATATCTTGCTCACAACAAAAGTTATGAAATTTTAAGTGTAGTGCCTACCCTGCAATTTTCAGTATTTCAAAGCTGCAGGGTTACCATAGTTTTCGAAAACAAAAAAATTAAAAATCGTTTTGTGAACATACATACACTACTACACACATTCACCAAGTTTTATCAAAATCGGACACTACCGAAAAAATGTTCGTTGAAATAAAATGGAATTGCTCACTTATAAATTACCGTAAACGACATTATTATTTAGCATCTATTTCATGTGGTTTTATATTTTATTATAAATTTTTCGATTTATGTGTTAATTCTTATTCCTTATTTGTTGTTTGATTCAATTTTCTTTATTCATTTCATATTTTTTCCGACTAAAATCATTCAGCTGTTTCGATGCCGGATAGAAAATTCTGATTTCAACAGACTGATCCGGCAAGTACGTTTACATTTACGTGTTAGTAACCATTTGTATACATTTTTTCTTGTCGTTTCGAAACAGCTGATTCGTTACAGATACGTTTACGGTTGGGTAAATCAGCCCTAAGGGTGTGTGGCATTTTACCTGAAAAAAATTTTATTATAAAATAGAACTTAAATATGTGTACTAGGGCGGGTCGATTTAATAATCGTCCATGGCTCAGTGAAAATCGTATTCTAGGGATCAAAATAAGAAACTTTGCCGAAGGAACCATACCTTTTCAATTCTACTACCCCCCAACTGTTGACTTTTGTCCCGTAGGGTCAAGTTTTGAAAAATCCCACTTTGACCCATTTAGAGTGCCCCAATCGAGTCCAAATGTATGACCGACCCCCACTAACTTTGGAGGGCCGATCCACCCATGACAGTGGCACACCCCCTGGAACTCCCCTGGGGGGTTCCCCATACAAACATTTTAAAAAATCACCATTTTTGGCACTTTATTTTATTATTTTTTATTTATTTTTATTATTTTATTTATTTTTTCTCTTTAGAAATTTATTTAGTCAGAACATATGTAAATGAAAAAATTAATTTAACTTAGTAATAGAAAAGAAAATAAAAAAAATTACTGTTTGAAGTCTTTTTTGCTTTCAAATCTTGGCAATTTCGCACGGCTCTCTAATGTCGTCACCATAACAGCCTCTACATTTTCCGGTATAACTCGTTTGGAAACGCTAGCTAGCAATTGAACGTGTCGTTCTGTTGCAGGTCGTAAAATAGGTTGTGTGGGTTTTTTAAGCCACCACAAGACACAGCTGCATGTCGTAAACTTACTTAAGCTAAATCGGTTACAGGTAGAATTGAGCATAAAATTATCATAAAGGATTTTCCAGAAGTAATAAAAGGCGCACTTGCTTAACAGAATTTGTGGTCAGATTAACGTTTAATTTACATGTAAGTACTTTATGGGCAGTTTTGACAACAAAATCGGTTACAGGTAGAATTGAGCATAAAATTATCATAAAGGATTTTCCAGAAGTAATAAAAGGCGCACTTGCTTAACAGAATTTGTAGTCAGATTAACGTTTAATTTACATGTAAGTACTTCATGGGCAGTTTTGACAACAAAATCGGTTACAGGTAGAATTGAAATTACCATTTCATTCTTATTACCTAGTCTCCTAGACCATATATAACGCAACAGTTTTTGTGAATGCATTAAGTCGTTGTGAAGAACTCGAAGTGTGAAGTGCTAATTTGAGATAAAAAAATATTAAAAAAAAAATCATTCCAAATCAAGAAGTTTACAATGAATCCACCATCCTCTACACCGCAAGATGAAGCAATAACAACATCAACAACTATCGAAAACCCAATGAGTCATATACCCAGGCATGATGTTACTGTTTTTGGTGTGTCTACTGATTTGACTGATCTTAATTTACCAACCCATCTGGATATCTTGAGATATTATTTTTACTTGAGCGAACAAAAAAAGTTGTCCTATAAAGCATTCACTATTCAAGTACAAGATAAGTTGATTGGAATTTGGGAAAAACTTGGTATGGAAATAATGCTGAAAAAAAGTGTATGTAATAAATTGAATAGATTGCTTGACAAATATCAAGAGCAAATCAAGAGAAGAAACAAACCCCAACAATTTACAGAGTATGTAAAATCTCTGGAAACAATTTTTTTCATTGGAACATGTAAATGCGATTTGAAGGCAGCTCCATGTGCATGCGGTTTGGTTCCCGAACGCCTCAAAGAGTTTATGCACGATCAACATAATCAGAGAAGTCTAACAATGGATGGATTTGCGATGGAAATTGAAGAGCAAGGAGCAACGTCTATGTCATCAATGCCAACATACCAAGATCCCGATGATTCAACATACGCACCGCCACCGGTGCAAGAAGATTTGGATATAAGCACAAGTTCACAATACACACAGAGATACGATTGTTTTAACTTTGCCTTGGTATGTGACAGATTTGGCGTGCCTGATAGAGTAGCATCAGCAATGGGAACAGCTCTTTTCCAAGTTTTAAAATGAAAGATATCCATGGCAAACCTCTCATCATGGATAAATCGAAAGTTCGCCGAGAAAAAGAGAAATGCAGACAAGAAGTGCTTCGCAAACGGTTAGATGATACCAATTTGTTAGCATTTTCATTCGATGGCAGAAAAGATGATACTTTAACGAGAGATACAATTGATGAGAAGTATCATACTAGAATGGTAAAAGAACCTCATCTTGTTATTTTGAGAGAACCGAATTCTGAATTGATTGGTTACGTAAGACTGGAACATGAAACCGCTGAATACAAAACAACCAAACTAAATGATTTTTTCAACGATAAAAATATATCACTGGATGCATTAATTGGCATATGCACTGACGGTGAGCCAACAAACACTGGCCCAAACGGTGGAATTATACGACGATTCGAATTGCTATTAAAAAGACCATTGCATTGGTTCGTTTGCCTTCTACACTTCAACGAACTTCCGTTTCGGCATTTGTTTGAAGCTTTGGATAAATCAACCAGCACTGGACCAAGATCGGCAACCGGAAAATTGAGCCGTCAAATCGAAACTTGTGAAACTCTTCCGGTAAGTTATTGCTATCACTCATTTATTATAATTGTCAACCGTTTTTAATTGTTTTATTTTTATATATTTTCAGGTGGTGGACGGCTTTCAGAAAATTGAGTTGAAAAATATGCCCCCTGCTCCAGAAAAAATTGAATTTTCCACCGATTCCAAGTATTTATACGACATGGCCCATGCAATTTCTAGCGGCGTGGTTTCAGTGGATCTGGCAAACATCAAACCAGGGAAAATTGTACATTCTCGTTGGCTCACCAAGGCCGCTAGACTATTACGATTATATGTGACAACGGAAAATCCAGATGCAAATTTAAGAATACTGGTTGAATTTATAATTACATGTTATGTGCCAATGTACTTCAATATCAAGTATTACAGCTCTGTCGTGTACGGTAGTAGATTATTTTTCAAATTCATTAGTTGGTCAAGATTTCTAGAACCTCGTTTACGCAAAATTGTCAATAAAGTAATTACAGATAATTCATATTATGCGCATTCGGAAAATATCTTGTTATCAATGTTGTTTGATGATAGCAAAGAAAAGCGCGACTGTGCTATCAAGATAATTCTACGCTATCGAACCCATGTTGACGACCCAACGGGACTTAGAGCTTATAAAAAACCAGATATAAACTTTTATTGCACAAGTTACACGGAAATGATCAATATGAATGACATAAATGACGTATTTGAACCACCATTCACGCGAAGCATTCCATACGATACTTTGAAAGAATATTTAAATCAAGATGATCCACCGTTTAATGATCCAAAAATTCCATCACACATACAAGAAACAGAACGACACGTTCAATTGCTAGCTAGCGTTTCCAAACGAGTTATACCGGAAAATGTAGAGGCTGTTATGGCGACGACATTACAGAGCCGTGCGAAATTGCCCAGACTTGAAAGCAAAAAAGACTTCAAACAGTAATTTTTTATTTTTTCTTTTCTATTACTAAGTTAAATTAATTTTTTCATTTACATATGTTCTGACTAAATAAATTTCTAAGGAGAAAAAATAAATAAAATAATAAAAATAAATAAAAAATAATAAAATAAAGTGCCAAAAATGGTGATTTTTTAAAATGTTTGTATGGGGAACCCCCCAGGCGAGTTCCAGGGGGTATGCCACTGGCATGGGTGGATCGGCCCTCCAAAGTTAGTGGGGGTCGGTCATACATTTGGACTCGATTGGGGCACTCTAAATGGGTCTAAGTGTGATTTTTCAAAACTTGACCCTACGGGACAAAGGTCAACAGTTGGGGGGTAGTAGAATTCGTTTTAGAGGTATGGTTCCTTCGGCAAAGTTTCTTATTTTGATCCCTAGAATACGATTTTCCCTGAGCCATGGGCGATTTTTTTGCCTCCCCACAAATCGACCCGGCCTAATGTGTACTATAAAATCGTACTCACTTTCGTAACTCAGAGAAAAAATTGGCAGAAATTAATGCTCGGGGACAAGTTTCCTTAAAATAATTTTTGTAAAATGTTTCAACTTTCTGTTTGTGAGCAATAACACCCGAAAACGTTAATTTAAAATTACATCTATAAAAAATGTTTTAGTGGATGACAACATATTGTATACTATGTGTTTCTCTTTCTAGTGTAGTGTTGTATTACCAACAGAGCTTCCAAATAATTAATTCTTTAGAATTTTTTCTTAGTTTTAAAGTATGAATTCTAAAATCGAATTTCTTATTTAAAAATATTAAAAAAATATGCAATAATGTGCAAAATATGCAAAAATATGCAATAAAAATCATAAAATATGCAATAAAATATGTACTTAAAAGCAAAATATGCAAAAATATGCATTTATAACAAAATATGCAAAAATATGCAACAACAAATCGATGCCATTTTTTTGCAAATTCTTTGATTCGGAAAAGTATTTGGTCAAAATTATTTTTGGGCCACTGACTACAAACATGCATTTGCATGAAAGTCCTTGCCCTGCTTATAATAAATATGACGAAAACTATCAATATTAGCAATAAAAAATAACCACTTATTAATTAAAAGTTGCGAAAAATTTCTGTTTCCTATTTGCAGTCACATTTTATAAATTTTTTCTCAGTAAAAGAGAGGATTGCATTCTATTTATTTTCTAACCTCTTTGATTAAGCCTAGCACACATAACTATTCAAGATTTTTACAAAAAAAAAACCATAAAAAACAGTTTCTATGGCCACCAAAAAGCTTAGAAAATTTTTTAGAAAGCAGTTTTCGCAATTGGATTTAGAGTCTATTTTATTTATGAAAACCTAAGAAACTTGACCATTTGGTATTTGATTTCAACAAAAAATAAATATTTTTTATTACATTTTTTAAAAAATGTTGTTGCTTTCGACGTATCTTGTTACGTTTCTAAATTTGTTAAATCATTTCGGGGGGGGGGGGGGGGCTTGGGGGCTCGAGCTTGGGCGCCATCAATTACTTAAGTACTAGTACTAGTTGAAAAATGTGCTTCGGGCAAAAATTTGATTTTGTTAAAATAAATCGCTCGGTTTTTATTATCATAATAATGAATAAAAAGCGAATATTTTGGATTTGAACAGAAAAATTTCTATTTCAGATGAAATGGCTCTGCGAAACACGATCAAAACTCAATTTCCAATTGCAAGAAAGGGGGTTATTTCATTATGAAACTTATTTTCAGCCATTATTTCATTGTGGGTTATTTCGTAGCACCTATTTACCCTTTAAAAAAAACTTAATTTTTTAGATCCAATTTTATTACAAGTTCTTTACCATTTTTGTGCAATTTTCTGGTACTTTTAATTTCTTCGATTATGAGACATTTTCTCATCGAAACATTTAAACTTCTTTTAATCTAGAATTTTAGAAATTTTCCCAGAATTTTCTTATAATCGAATTTGCGAGTTCTTTATTAAAATTCCTTTAAACAAAAAATGGCAATACAGAGTTTTATTCATTTTAAAAGACGATTTACAAGCTCTATGAAAAATTTCATCATTACGGAGTTAAATCACACATTTTTATAACGAAATTTAACATTTAACAGAATTTTTTACCGGTCTTCTAATAGTGTAAATTTTTTGAAAATATCCAACAAACCGTCGCGTGCCACTTTAAATCCACTCGCGTGCCACTACTGACACGCGTGTCATAGTTTTGCCAGCCCTGCCCTATGCTATGGCTTGTTATAACTGATAGCTGACAAAATTGTAATATTTACTTTTTTCGTATTTTAACAAAAAATATTTGAAGAATTACATAATTATTTAGAACTTTTATATTTCCATAAAATTTTATTAAAAATGAATAGAAAATTAAAAAAAAATTAAATCGTTTCAAAAATTAATTTTTGAGTGTACTTCTGACTAGCATATATTTATTGCAGCATTAGATGTTGTTTAAAACTTGGATGGTACTTGTACTTGAAATTTTTTAAGTACAAGTACAAAGTTTAAATGTACTTTGTAATCAGTACACTCATAAAGAAAGCCCGTACAAATAGTTAAAAATTCTGCTAAAATAACAGGAAATAGTACCTGAATTTGCGCCAGCAGAAATTTCAATGATGTTGAGAATCATGGTCTGCTAAATTTAGGTGACCTAAATTTTAGGTAAAAAACGTAGTTCAAATACAATAATTTATAAGAAATGTTGTTTAATGGAAATGAAAATTACTCAGCTGAAATCAGCACATGTTTCCTGCTAAATTTAAACAGGTAAAACATTTAGTTAACATTTCAAAAATTTAGAAGAATTTTCGTTTAATAGAAATGAAAGTGGGTCAGTTGAAATCTGCAAAACATGCTGCTAAAATTACAATCACTTTTTGTTATTAATTGAATAAAAACAACTTCATGTATCATGTAAATATTGTTAATTTTATTTTCGAATAAATTACACAATCAGTTCAGTAGTGATCGTCGTTTAAACAAGTTTAATTTTCTAATGCAGGCGGCTAATACATTTTGTGCTAGTTGCTACAGTAAAATTGGTAGTGTTTCTATTAAATGTTCAATTTGTTTTCATCAAAAATGCTCTGGTGTTAATAATGGTCGTGACCTGAATCTTTTAATAACTTCTAAAAATATTGTGTATAAATGCAATACATGTGTTGAAACATCTAATGATATCTGTGGCAAAAATGCGAAACAGCATATGTCGAGATATGCTGTTTTTGTTTTTTGGCATTTTTAAATTCCCCTTATTAAGCTTCATCTTGTGTAAAATTTTGGTACAAATCGGACCTACACTTCCCGAGATATTGGTTGTTATAACAGCATACCTCATTTTTTTTTTTATTTTCCAAAATGGTAAAATACCATATCTTACTAATGTTGTTATTCCTCATTTACAAAAGAACTGTCTTTGAGTGAGGTACTATATAATTTGCAGGGAGGTATAAGAGCATAAGTGAGATATGCTGTTATTCCATTTTCTTGCATGAAGACATGTGCTGTTTTTCTAAAATGCAAAACAAAACTATAGATGTTATATTAAGAGTTATGTGTTTTTTCCAAAATGTTTAAGAAAAAAAAAATTGTTTTCTTAACTTATGCTGTTTTTTCAAAAATTCAAAATTAAAAAAATATGACATATATATAATTATGTGTTTTTATAAAAACAGAATAACCATAAATCGCTTTTATATATCCACTTATGCTTTTGTTCCAAAACATATGTTAAAGAAATAAATTTGTTATCTTTATTTATGCTTTTATTCCAAAGACAATTTTAACGTATTTTCCTACATGTGTTTTTTTAACAGGTTTGATTTAAAGAAAATAAGTATAAAAGATGGAGATGAATCTGAAGAATAAAGAAATTAGAAGAAAAAATGAGCACAATCTTGGAGATGGTTATTTTATAAACACCTTTTATACTCCTTTCGTTGAAAATGAGACTGATTCAAGTATGAATGGATTCTACAGTTTTGATGACACTGTCGATTTTTTAGGATACCTGAGTGAATACATAGATGACAATTTGTACGACTTCAGCTCAGACGATTCGGTTAAAGACCCTAACTATTCTATGTCTGTAGACAGCTCAGATAAAAGCAGAGTCGGAATAGAAAATTCTGAAACAGAAAATTCAAAAACGGTCGAATTGGAAAATTTTGAAATGGGTAGATTAGAAGAAGAACAATCTCAACCGGAACAAGTACAGTCATATTTTCCTAGAAAAAATATACAAATAAACAGAAACTGTGGTAAGGCGTATGTAACTAAAACAGGAACAAAAGTAGGAAATCGTCAATGCACTCCATTAAAAATATGTCGAAAGAAATGTAAATATAAGATCTCTCATGAAAATCAAAAAGTTAATTTTAATAACTACTGGGGATTAGGGTCGTACAACCAACGACTGCTTTTCATGTTATCACTTATAGAAGTAGAAGAAAAGGTTTCGCAAATATTAAAAAAAAGTGTTAGTCGACCGAAAAATCGTCAAAACTCAGTGTTTTACTACATTGAAGTGAATGCCCGAGTAAAAAAAATTGATCTCGCGCAATATCTAATTATATCCAATTTGATATTGTTTAAGATCTGCTGTAATATCTAGCTGATCCAATTAGATCTCAAAATTGGGTGTATCCAATCATATCGTATTAGATCCCATTGTATATATGGGGATAAACTAAGATCAAGTTATATCTCAAAATTGGGAGGTCCAGTGATATCTTTGGGGATAAACCCAGATCTATTTTGATCCGAAAATTGGCGGATCCAGCTATATATTTGCGGATATTTTTAGATCTAATTTGATCCGAAAAATGGCGGATCCAATTAGATCCAGCTATATATTTGGGGATAAACTTAGATCTAATTTGATCTCAATTTTGGCAGATCAAATTAGATCCCGCAATATATTTGTGGATAAACGTATATCTAATTTGATCCGAAAAAGTGGCAGATCGAATTAGATGTAGCTATATATTTGGGGATAAACTTAGATCTAATTTGATCCAAAAAATGGCACATCGAATTAGATCCAGCAATATATTTGTGGATAAACTTAGATATAAATTGATCTGAAAAATGGCAGATCAAATTAGATCCAGCAATATATTTGTGGATTAACTTAGATCTAAATTTATCCGAAAAATGGCAGATCGAATTAGATCCAGCAACATATTTGTGGATAAACTTGGATATAAATTGAATAGAAAATTGGCAGATCAAATTAAATCCAGCAATATATTTTGGGATTTAGTAAGACCTAATTTGATCCGAAAAATGGCAGATCGAATTAGATCCAGCTATATATTTGTGGATAAACTTAGATCTAATTTGATCCGAAAAAGTGGCAGATCGAATTAGATCCAGCAATATATTTAGGGATAAACATAGATCTAATTTGATCTCAATTTTGGCAGATCTAATTAGATCTAGCAATATATTTGTGGATAAACTTAGATCTAATTTGATCCGAAAAAGTGGCAATATATTTGTGGAAAAACTTATATCTAATTTGATCCGAAAAATGGAAGATCGAATTAGATCAAGCAATATATTTGGGGATTAAGTAAGATCTAAATTTATCCAAAAAATTACAGATAAAATTAGATCCAGTAATATACTTCGGGATTGCGTAAGATCTTAACTTTTCCGATAAATTTCAGATCGAATTAAATCCAGTGATATATTTGGGGATTTGGTAGGATCCTAATTTATCCCATAAATTGCAGATCGAATTAGAAACAGCAATATATTTGGAGATTGACATCTAAAACTATCCAGAAAAATGACACCTAAAATTAGATCCCGCATTATATTTGGGTACTACGTAAGATCTCCATTTATTTGGGATTAAATAAGATCCCAGACAGATATTGACAATAGTTCAAAAAATAATACACTGGAAGAGCACTGATTTTATAAAAATTACAATATTTTGTTAAAATAAGGTTTAAACTCAGAAGATCTCGAGTTCGATACCTTTCACGGCTATGCATTTTTTTTTATAAAAATGCGCATTCTCCTTGCTGGTCTTATCGAAATTTTTTCAATAATTTTTATTCTTTGTAATTTACTTGTAAAAATTGTATCATCTTTCTTTGATTTGAAAATAATTTAAACAGAAAGTGATATTAATTTATGATCTTGAGCCAAACTAAAATAACATTCATTTACTTAAAAATAACACATCAACTAAAAACATTTCCCCCATTCAAAAGAATTTCTTTTTATAAAATCATAATTTTATTTTCTATAAATGTTTTTATAAAATTATATTTTTTTTATTAAATTGAATTTTTTTTTTTAAATAATTTTATTTACATATTTTTAACGCTCTACACCATTTCCAATTGTATCAACTGTTTTTAAGACTTTTCAATTGTATTTCAGAAATAATCAATTGAATTTCAGTTTTATCAATTGTATTTCAGAACTTATCAATTATTTTTCAGATTTATGAATTGTACTTCAGAACTAGTCAATTGAATTTCAGTTTTATCAATTGTATTTCAGAAATTATTAATTGTATTTCAGAAATTCACAACTGTATTTCAGAAATTATCAAACTGTATTTCAGAAATTATCAATTGTATTTCAGAAATTATGAAATGTAATTTAGAAATTTTTCTCTAGAAAAATTTCTCTGATAAACCATCAACAAGTTCTGAACTAGATTTGATTATTTCTGAAATACAATTAATAAATTTCTGAAATACATTCCATAATTTCTAAAATACATTTAAAATTTCTGAAATACAATTAATGGCTTCTCAAATACAGTTAATATTGTAGTTGCTGATGAGTTACCATATATGATGGCACCATATATGACAATATATTGTTTAAATGGCACCAATATGGAGCTTTATATGGTAATATATAACTTAGATTCATCCATATACCATTTGATCCGAAAAATGGCCCGATAAAATTGTATCAGTTCTTATTTGTATCAGTTGTTATCAGTTCAGTCAGTTTAGATCTGACCTGATTAAATTATGTTTTAATTAAATTAATGTTAATAAAATTGTATCAGATTTTTGACCTGATACAATTTTATTGGTTTATATTACATGGTATCAGTTTAGGTCCAAATAGATATATTTGTATACAAAATTATATAGTTATATCCCAATTTTGACCTGATATCAGTTTAAAACTTTGATACAATTGTATAAGGTAAATGTCGGATACAATTATATTTTATTTATATAAAATTGAACCAATTACGATCAAACCGATAAAATTGTATCAGGTCAAAAATCTGATACAATTTCATCTGATTAACACATATTTTAATCAGGTCAGATCTAAACTGATACATTTAGATAAAAATTGATAAACAATTGATAAAAATATATCGGGCCATTCTTCGAATGAAACTGTATGTTTATACAGATATAACTTAATCACATATATGACTATATGTAACTATTTTTCCTCTAATGTTTAAATGATACGATATATCAAAGTATATGGTACTATATATGGTAGCATATATTATCATATCTGCATCTGTATTAAAACTGTCGTTCATCAGGTACCATATATGAGCATATGTTGTTGAAATGGCACCATATATGACTATATATGGTTTAAATGGATTCATATATGCTAATATATTGCTTAAATAACACCATACATAAATATATATGGAACTAGATTTAGTGGCATATATTATCATATCTGCAACTGTATTAAAGATTTTGTTTATGAGGTACCATATATGAGCATATATTGTTGAAATGGCACCATACAAGATAATATATGGTTTAAATGGCACCATATATGGAAATATATGGCTTAAATAACACCATATATAAATATATATGGCACTATATATGGTAGCATATATTATCATATGTGGAACTGTATTAAAAATATTGTTCATGAGGTACCATATATGGGCATATATTGTTGAAATTGCACCATATATGATAATATATGGTTTAAATGGTACCATATATGATAATATATGGTTTGAATGGCACCATATATGATAATATATAGCTTAAATAACACCATATATAAATATATATCGCACTATATATAGTACCATATATTATCATATCTGGAACTGAATTAAAGATTTTGTTTATGAGGTACCATATATGACCATATATTGTTTAAATGGCACCATATATGATAATATCTAGTTTAACTGTCACCATATATAATTATATATTGTTTAAATGATACCATATATAATTATATATTCCTAAAATGCCACCATATATATTAAGATATAGTTCTATATATAACTATATATGCAATAAGATCAACCATGTTATGTAATATATAATTATATATGCCATATCTAATATTATGAAGGCCGATATCTAATTAGATGAAATTATATATGGCATAATATAAGGAAAATTTTTCGGAAAAAACGTCATATATAATTATATATGGATATACATAACCACATGTCTAATTATATATTGTAATATATGCCACATATGATTAAATATAATTTTTTTTACTCGGGTGGATTAAAAATTAATGTGTGCAAAAGTTGTTTTTTATCGACTTTCGGAGAAACTGAATGTTTTATTAGAACTGTTATAAGTAAAAAATGCAGTTCTGATCCAAAGTTGTTAAAAGACAATCGTGGCAAATCAGTACCCGGAAACAAATTGAATAATGAAAAAATTGAATCGATAAAAAATCACATAAAAAGTTTTCCAGCCTATGAAAGTCACTATTCTCGAAGCCATTCGGCAAAAAAGTACTTAAGTTCAAATTTAACGATTAGTAAAATGCATGAGTTATATTGCGAACAAAATGAACCAGTAAGTATTACTAAATATTCGGAAATATTCCACAGCTTTAATTATAAATTTAAACGTCCTAAAATTGATACATGTAATAAATGTGATACGTTCCAAGCTAAGATTGATCATATGGATAGCAACGTTCCAGAATATTTAAAAGTTAAAATAGAGCAGCAACGTCATCATGCAAAGGCAGAACAAGCATATAAAGCTAAGGAAAATGATAAAAAGCTTTCCAAAGACAATGATAATATTAAAATGTTTACATTTGATTTGCAGCAATGCCTACCGACCCCATATTTAAAAACTTCTGTGTGTTATTATAAACGACAACTTAACACCTATAATTTAACTGTTCATGATTGTGAAACAAATAAACCATATTGTTATATGTGGCACGAAGGTGAAGGTAGACGAGGTGGTAACGAAATATCTTCATGTGTTTTTAATCACCTAAATTCAATATCATCAAGCCCAAATATTGATTCAGTTATTTTCTATAGCGACTCATGTGCAGGCCAAAATAAAAATTCATATATAAGTTCTATGTTTACATATTTCCTGCGGACCAACCAAAACATTAAAACTATTGACCACAAATTTCTCGAACCAGGGCATACTCACATGGAATGTGATGTAGATCATGCTCTGATAGAAAGAAAAAAAAAGACTACAGTTATGAAAATTCATCATCCCCGGGACTGGTCGCAATTCGTACGGTCAATTGGAAAAAAAAATGAATTTACTGTTGTTGAAATGAATCATACAGCATTTCTAGATTTCTGCTCTTTTTCTAAAAACTATTTCCTGTTTAAAACAAATGATAAAAATGCATCCGCGTTTTCATGGAAAGAAGTTAAGTGGTTAAGATATTCCAAAGATAAAATTGGTTCTATTCAATTCAAAAATTCGCTTTTGGAAGAAGAACCTTTTAAATTATTCAACATCCGTAAACGTGGAATAAATATTTTGGAAACAACGACTATACAGACTGTTCAACCTTTACCAAAAATCTCAAAACAAAAGAAAAAAGATCTTTTAAGTGTAATGGAATTAATTGATCCATATTTTCATGACTTTTATCGAAATTTGAAGACAGACGATATTCCAGATGTAGATCCAGATATTATGCTTGAAAGCAGTGATGAAGAATAAAAATATGTTTTTAAAAATATTTTATAACAAACGAAATAATAAATATTATATGTAAATTTTTGTATGTACATATGGCTTGAATTCAAATATAACTTTGTTTTTTTTTTGGAATTATGACATTTTAAAGTCAAATGAATTAGTTTTTTGTTTTTCAATTAATAAAAACTCGTTTTAAAAAAGCATAAGTCATTTTTTTTATTTATTTTATTCTGGAAAAAACACACAACTAAACATATGACCCTCATTTTTAAACGGAACCAATTTGGAACAAACACGTAAGTCGAAATATCCATAAAAAACTTAAAAAAAAAAGTTTGGAAAACAATCATAAGTCGAGATATGGATCATAAAATTTTTCATTGTCAAAATGGAAAAATAACAGTTTTAGTTTTTACCCGATATCTCATATATCTTAATATATAGAAACATAAAATCAAAGTCAAAAAATTTTAACAATATAACCTAAGATATTTACGCTAACAAAAATTTAAAATTGTCTAAGCCTGGCTTTATATTTCCATGTAAAGTTTAAAAACGCTCTCCTGAAAAGTAGTGAAAATGAGTTATGCTGTTTCGCCTTTTTGCCACAGATATATTTGTTATAGTGTCAACGTTATCAAATGATTTAAAGGAATTAAAAACCCAATTCCATGCATATATTAACAAGAACAACAAAATTGAGAGTGTTTCTTTTGTAAAGAGAAAAACTCATGTCGAAACAAGTTTACCTTCAAAAAGTAATAAACAAAAAGGAGGTCATTCAACTTTGCGTAATTCTTCTTTATCAAGTTCTGCAAACTGTAATGTTTTTAATTCGTCTAATGGTCATCGTATTGATGATGATGCTATAGTTGTAACTACTGAACCAATTGATCATGCTGTAAATGATAATAAAGTGAGAATACGAAGACCAAGCCTATGTTTTTCTGACAGTGCTGTTAATTATGCTGCTGCTGCTAAATGTAATACTCATCTATCTAAGGGTTATCGTGCTGATGCTAAGCCTGTTGTTGTTGTAAGTGCTGATGCTGTTTTTGTTACTTCTGAAGTAATTGGTCATACTTTAAATGCTAACAAATCTCAAATATCTGACAATTCTGTTAGTTATGCTGATATTGCTAAGGAGAAAATTTACGATAATGCTAATATTAACTCTCAAGTAGAAAAAAATATCCCAGGAAGCAATTCTAGTTGGATTACTTCAAAATCTAAAGGGAAGTGTAAACGTTTTGTTATCGGAGACAATTGTAGCAGTGATTTAGGGTGCGTACAGAGTGGCCGCTTGTTGCCGAGCCGAGCCGACTGACGCTTATTGCGAGAACCAATGCGAGAAATCTGGTACTATACAAATTAGTACAAATAAGCGCGAACAGGTCATAGTGGGCGCCGAGCTGGTCAGAGCGCAAAGCTGATTGAATGCGAGAAAACAGTTCCAAAGCGTTTTTCAGCGCCGAAAACATTGTGTATGTTATGTTAATAAAATAAAAATTAAACAAAAAAATAAAAATTCAAATAAATAATAAAAATTAAATAAAATTATAACAATTATAAAAAAATTAAAAAAAAACTTATAAACAAAATTTAAAAAAAAAAATTAATAAAAATTTCAAGAATAATTGAAGAAATGCGTTAATAAGTAAAATTTTTTTTTCACAAACACGAATGAACAACAAAACCAAATGCATACAAACATACATAAAACACAAATAATAGATAAAATATCAGCGCTGATTCTCGCATCTACTATGCACACCCAAACTTGTTGCTCGCATGAACAAGTTCTCGCAATAAGCGTCAGTCGGCTCGGCTCGGCAACAAGCGGCCACTCTGTACGCACCCTTAGACGTTATTGCAAATCAAAAGTGAGCTCATATATCCTCGTTTAAGTATACAGTAACAGCTGAACAAGTTTTGGAATATATTGAAAAACATGCCAACATTGAAAAAAATAATCTGAAGTGTTTTAAATTAGTTAAAAAGGATACTAATTTAAATACGTTAAGCAAAATTTCGTTTAAAATTGGAGTCTCTGCTGAATCATATCAGAAGCTATTTGATCCCTCTTTATGGCCTACTGGTGTAAGAGTGCGGCCATTCCAATTCTTTGCTAAAACTATGTCTTCTTAAAATTATTGTAATATGAATACTTTTTTTCATATTTAAATCATAGCCTGTAAGGAAATTTTTGTTCCATAGACTGAATTATAATAAATAAATAAATCCAAAAACACTATTTGCACTAAATATCACTTGTATTTTCTTTCCAATATGTGTGCCAGCGGTAGGTTGAATTTAGATGAAAACGTTAAAGGGCTGAAATAAAATAAAAACAATAACATATTTAATAGTATTCCCGTAAATAAATATAGTTTATATTATAAAACAAACCTTATTATTTTATTTTTTTAAAACAATTTTAACTGCGAAATGTTAACATCCAGTATACCTCCGCTTTCTTTTGCGTTCCTTTTTTTCGTCTACCTGGTAGAATTCAGATGAAAATATTAAAGGGCTGAAATAAAAACAATAACATATTTAATTGTATTCCCGTAAATAAATATAGTTTATATTATAAAACAAACCTCTATTATTTTTTTTTTTAACAATTTTAACTGCGAAATGTTAAAATCCAGTTTACCTCCGTTTTCTTTTGCGTTCCTTTGCTGACTAACAGAAACAAAAGAAAACATGCTCTTGTCATATTATTTTATTTACTAGAACTTTCTTAACACGCCATATTATTTTTATTTGTATTAGTAAGCGTCATCACCCTGCAGGAAGCGTAGGGACAAGTGTCTCCATGTCACCACTTTTGTCTACTATTTTGTTGACATTGTCAACTAAGAGTCTACACTTTTTTACTCTGCTTTTGATGGGTAGAGAAATTTTTTTACTCTTCTTTTGATAGGTAGAGAAATTTTTTGAGAGATGAGTGTAGTAATGCTTCTTCTTGATATTTTTATAGTTTTGTTTTAAATACACATACATGTTCCTTGTACCTTAAGTATTCTAGTTTTTTTTTAATAAAACTTTATAATTTAATTTAAATAAAATATAAAATATGTGTTCTTATTTTAACATAAGAATTACCTAGTCACTAGCGAGTCTCTGGTTCCAATGTCTACATGTGGTCCCATGCGAACTACCTAGTCAGTAGTGAATCTATGGTTCCAATGTCTACACATGGTCCCATGAGAACTACCTAGTCACTAGTAAATCTCTGGTTCAAATGTCTACATATGGTCCCATGAGAACTACCTAGTCCCTAGTGAATCTCTGGTTCCAATGTCTACATATGGTCCCATGAGAACTACCTAGTCGCTAGTGAATTTATGGTTCCAATGTCTACATATGGTCCCATGAGAACTACCTAGTCAGTAGTGAATCTCTGGTTCCGATGTCTACACATGGTCCCATGAGAACTACCTAGTCACTACCTACTCACTAGTTCCAATGTCACTATTGATTCGCAATGACGAGCATATGTTAAATGTCTATAGCAAATTACATTGTCTGGGGAATACTTGGTCAGTAGTACTGGTGACAAAGTCGATAGTGAATCAGTACTGTTTCACTATTGACATTTCCTGCAGGGCAGTGATGACTCATCACACACATTAAAATGCACTTACTAGAAATGTTCTACACCTCAGAGTACCAAGCCGACCACTTTTATGCTTTATTAGCCGCCGCCGTTTCAAACGACTCGCTTCGGCTCAAAAGGGCAGCCGACCAAAACAAGAGCCGCCGAATTTTTTTCGCGCCGCCATTTTTTTAAATTTATTTTTCTTATTTTAGAGATTAATCAGAACTGGGTCGACAACGACAATTGCTTTTTCATATATTTTGTATGGCTAACTAACTGGTAATTATGGTTAAGCACTAAACTCAGTTTATTTTGAGATAAGTTAACAGGTCTTAAGCGGATTAAATCAGAAAATAATTAATTTTTCAAAGCTCTTTTATTAACAGTGCATAGAAAACAATTCGAGCCGTCAATCCAGCCCGGCCGGTTTATATACATAAACGCCGCCGCCGCCGTAGTTGTTTTGGTTGAGCCGCCGCCGCCGAAAATTTTGGGTCGGCTTGGAACCCTGATACACACCTCACCATCAATCACTATACACTAGCGCCCCTATCGTTTTCTTTTGAAACCACAAATATTAAAAAAGTTGCCAACAAATTTATCTATATTAGCTGATATATTATCAAAATCGTTTATAAAAAAATAGCTAAATATCAGGAGGAAAAATTAGTTCAAGTACAGCACAAATCTGTTTTTGTGGTGAAATTGGATAATTAACAACTTTAGCTAAACAACGGATTTAAACGAAAACAACAGGAAAAATTAGTACAACTGAATTAGAACGCGTTTAACAGACTTTTGTACTAACTTTTTTTATGAGTGTACCAATTACTAGGGAAGTACTTGATGCTTAAGTACGAATACCTTTAAATGTACTAGGTACTTGCTAAGCACACTTGGTACTTGCTAAGTCCAAGGTACTTCCCTGTAAAAAGAGAACATCCACTTTTTTATGCATGACTTTATTCTCTACATTCAAAATAAGATAATGCTAAAATAAAATAAAACAAATACAATAACACATAGCAACATGACGCACAAGCATAGTTTTCTACTAAAAAATTGTTAAGTTTACAGCAGTATCGGTTCTTTCCTATGACACGCACGTGTTGAATTCATTGATGGAAATGCCAAGTTTTGACCTACTACCAGCTCCAGAAAAAACACAACCCGAGAAAAAAAGTTTATATATCTTATATAAAAGAATACAAAATAATCATATAAGTGTTTATATAATCTGATCCGCAAAATGGGTCTATAAAATTATATCATATTGTATTATTTTTGATACAATTCAATCTAATATTATACAATTGCATATACTCTGATGCAATTGCATCCCAAAATTGGGCACATCTAATTGAATCATATTATATCTAATCTGATATAGTTATATACTATTTAATACAATTGGATTTCAAGATTTATACTCAAAATATGTTGGGTTTTGAAATATGTTTGAATTGTAAAACTGACATAAAAAATATTTTCCTTTCGTAATTTTTTCTGATTTTAAATAATTATCAAAAATTGACTCAGCAAATATTTTAAATTAAGATTTATCTAAATTTATATCTAAAATGACTTCCCGAGTAAAATAGTTTTGATATAATCATATATTATTTTATGTTATTGCTTATAGTAACTTATAGTTACATATGGCCACATATGCTTTTAAATTCAAGCAGATATACCTTTATATAGTCATATGTTAGATATTTTTTCCTCAAAGGTTTTAATATGGAGACATACGTGATTTTATATTATTACATACTGGCCTACATATAATTGCATATGGTATATATAAGTACATAAATTAACATATTACAGATATAATTACATATACGTTTATATATAATTTAGTATGACACTATACATAATAATATAAAACTATATGTGGAGCCATATAAGAAATATTTCATAATTTGTGTTACATATGATTATATATTGACAAATAAGAACCCATATATAAATTAATATGGTGCCATATCTACAATATTTCATGATTTCTTTAATATATAACAATACAACGTTCTTTATAAAATCATCTATAATTATATATCATCCCACATAAGCAATTATTTCAAAGTGATTTGATATAAAAATATATAAGGTCCATATAAAACCGTATTATATTATATGTGGTTCTATGTTAACAATGATTTTGGACTAGTTTTAGATTTAGTAATTACTAGGGATTGGCGCGTGACTAGAAATGTTCGTGAGTCACGTTATTCACACGTGATCGTGAGTAATAATTACTATAGTCAAGTGATTCGTGCGTGAGTCTGAGAATATATAATTCATACTTGATTCGTGCGTGAGCGTGAATAAAAATATATAACCCGTGCATGATTCGTGTGTGAGTTTATTTTTTGCATCATATATTTTTAGTAGTTTTTACTATTTTGTAATATTTTACTATTTTTCTTATATCTTGGTTGTATAACATAATCCTATTAACTTTAAAATTTCAGTCTTGTTAACTTTATTTTAAAATTACTAAAAATAAAGAAAATTTTGTTCATGTTTAATGCACTGTCATGGTAAATCTGGATAAAAGTAATGGAAGATTTATCGAAATTATAGGATCTCCAGTAGATCTTTGGGTTAATCATTATATTTGGAAATTAATTACTTATGCAATTACACAATTACATGTAATTGTAATTGAAAAAATTCAATTTCTATTACAAAAAACAATACAAGTAATTTGTAATTGAAAATTTTCAATTTCAATTACCCGTCCCGGGATTCCCGGGAAATTAAGCATTTTTCAGTTCCCGCATTCCCGGGAATCCCGGGATTTCAAAAAATGCAATTTAAAATAATCAAGTTAATTATTTTAAATTTTCTTATGCAAAATTTTCCAACCTTTTGAAAATAGTAAACATTTTACTTTAGGCTTGCTCGTTTACTTACTACAATTTGTTACTTTTAGCACAACTGGAAAAATTCAAAGAGTAACCAAAACAATAATTGAGTAAAAGTAGTAAGATTTTCGAGTTAACGAACACATTGATTAATTTGTGTACTTGATCAAACTTTTTAAGTTTCTTTCAGTGCCTCTTAAAACCACTCAAATAGTGCTTGTATACAAAATTTTGAATCGCACTTATTCTGTACAGAATTAAAGACAAATTTGTCCATTGATTTTTAAAAATTTTCAAGTAAGTTAAAATTTATTCCCATAATTTTTAAAATTTTTTCCAATTTTCTAAAATTATCTTCTGTATTTATTTTTTTTGACGGGCAAGCTTTTTAGTCTAAAAATTAGTTTTAGTTTATTAAATTTTTAAAAATATATAATTAGACTTTTATAATTAATTTCTAACATAAAATGAATTCTTTCTCACTACGAAAATTCCAAGAAAAACCACCTGAGCTTTTTCACAATCATGAAAATTTGAGATCTTTAAGATATTTTATGTATAAAAATTTTTAAATTATTATAAAATATTTTTTAATTTATTTCCCTTGCGGGATCCCGGGAATTCAATATAAATTTCCTGCTTTCCCGGGAAATCAAAAAGTGCGGGATTTTGCATTCCCTAATTACATATAATTGTAATTGAAAAAATGTCAATTACAATTACATTTTTTCGGAAAAGAAATAGTGACAAAAAGCACAAGTGAGGGGTCAGCCCAATATGACGTATTCTTTTTATACTTATTCACCCCTATCCAACCTATCCCAGTCAGTTTTTTCTACAAAATTTTAACACAAAACACTTTAATTCTAAATATAATTGAAATTTGTAATTGAAATCACTTTTAATTACAATTACTTGTAATTGCAAATTTTCAATTACAGTTACATGAAATGTAATTGAGTTTTTTTTTTTAATATCAATTATATTTATTTGCAACTGTAATTGAAATCCCCCAGGTCTGATCTCCAGATATTGCATATCTTTTTTATTTAAAAAATAATTTTTGTATATTGTTAGATGTGGTCATATATAATATGATCAAAAGTATAAGGTCAATATTTAGATATAATTGAATCCAACTATGTCCACTTTTATAACATTTTATATAATTTTATACAAAAAGATATAATTTGATGTAATTGGATGAGGACAAAATTCGGATATATTTGTATCGAATTGCATAAAATTGTATCAAATTGTACCAAATTGTATACAATTGTATACAATTCGATACAATAAGATAAAATAAGATGTTTTCATTTTTCGGATATAATTATATCTAATTACATAAAAGATTATATATAATTAAATATAACTTCATATGGCTCCATATAATTTTTTTTTACTTGGGTTGGAAAATATTTTTGATAATTTATCATATAAAGTTCTATCTAAAATGATTTAGAAAATATTTTTGATAATTTATCATATAAAGTTATATGTAAAACAGCTTATAAATTTTTTTTGATAAAGGTTATATTAAATTATATATAAAATGACTTAGAAAATCTCTTGGATTTGTGTTTATATGTGATTATGTATTGGGTTATACCTTATTGTATATTAAACCTCAATTTATGGGATCAACCATATCTGATTATATATAGTTATGTGAATCATTAACATAAACAAATTGTTTGGTATATGATTTTATATGGTTATACATATTAAATTTCGGGAAATATTTGCAAAGCCATTTTATATAACTATATGTTAATGTGTATTTTTATATTAAAAAATATATTGTTATATATGAACTTTTTTACTCGGGAACTCAAAAATAAAAGTAGTTCAAATTTGGCATTTCCATTAATGAATTTAACACTTGCGTGTCATAGGAAAGAACCGATACTGCTGTAAATTTAACAATTTTTCAGTAGAAAACTATGCTTGTGTGTGTTGTATTTGTTTTATTTTATTTTTGTATATTATTTTGTTGGATGTAGATAAATTAGTAATTCTTTTTGAAGTAGTCCTTAATCGCGAAATAAAGTCGCGCAAAAAAATTTGCAAAACAGAAAGTTATTACATCAGTATATTTGTTTGCAGAATGGAAATCGCTGATTAAGATTTTTAGTTAAATTTTTGTACCATAAAATCTTTTTTCGCGTTCCGCGATTATTTTGCAACTTTTTAAGTGCGATTTTTTTAAATTAATCTATGGACTATGATACCCAATTCATAGAACAAAGTTCGATGACTGAATAAAAACAAAACGGGAAAAAAGTCGCGGAAAAAAAATTGGTAAAAAGGAAAATTCTTACATCAGTATATTTGTTTGCAGAACGAAAATCGCTGATTAAGTTATTTAAATTAATATTTTGTGCCATAAAGGCTTTTTCGCGTTCCGCGATTATATTGCAATTTTGTATGTGTTGTTATTTAAAATCATAATCTAGGGACTATAGTAGTCAATTCATAGAACAAAGTTCGGTAGCTAGTTGTAAAAAAATTTTAATTTTTAAATAAATTTTGTCGAACGTGTTTTTCTACTTATAGAATTTATAATCCACAAACATTAAAGTAATCTATTAACACAACAAAAATTCAAAAAATTGTAAATAAATTTTGGTAATTACAATGGTATTAAAAATAAATAAAAGTGATTGTATCTGGAACTACAAAAATTCGGATGGAACTACGAATCTGTTTTCTGTGTATAGACTAATGGAGCTTTCAGGGGGTCCACAAAATAGTGGCCGAAAACTCTGAGAGGCGAATCGGTGGGACTCTTTTGAGGCCAAATTACTTTAAAAAATTTAAGCTCGCCAGGGATGAGTATGATATGTTATTCTTTTTAATTCGCCCTTCCGAATTCGCTTAAAATTTATAATGATGAATGGATATATTTGAATTTTCAATACATACACAGAAAATAAATTGGTTGGAATTCAATCGAAACCAATGAAATCTTTTCCTTGTCCAATGATTTTAATTGCAAATACTTAAAATTCATCATCATCAAAGTTAATTTTAAAAGAAAAATAGAAGCTAAGTTCGCATCGTTCTTTAGGCCCAGCAAATTATATAAAATTTAATATTTTATGACGAAATGCTTACTTTTTCAGTCGAACTTCAAATGCCTCGTTGTTTAAATTGTGAAAGCAAATATTTTTTTATTATAAGAAAGACACAATCACACTCTAATAAATATTTGTTGAAATCTACTCTATTAAGGCCTATATGACACTTGCTAGTTTCAGTATTAATAATCCAAAATAGAAGAGAGCACGAATTTCCTTATATGAGAAATAATGTGTGTGAAGAGAACAATTATATCGAAAAACTATCAAACTGTCAAATTGATGTTGGTAATGCAGTACCCTTCATATGATTTGCATTGATGGTGCAAAAAACTAGAATCTAGAAACTAGCAAGTGTCATATAGGCTTAAAAGGAGGTAACTTGATACCTACTTAGGCTTACCAGATCGAAATCGGCAAAAAGCTTGACATTCAGAAGAAAAAGCTTGATTTTTCTTGACAATTTAAAACTCAGTTAAATTAGCGAAAAAAAAATTGCAAAATTGAATTGAAAATATAAACGATATTAGTACCACATTTTTAATACCACATTTTTTAAAGAAATGGGCCCAAATGTTATCAATGGATATGTCGTTCGAAAATTCTTCAAAACCTTCCCGGAGGTAGCAGTAATATGCATAATAAAATTCGTCATAAAAATTTGATTTTCGGATATCATCACTTTTTTTAACCCTACGATTCATAACCGGGTACCCGTGTACCTTTTTTGACTTTAAAGTGCTGCTGTGCCTATAATTTTTGAGATATGGACATAAAACTCCGAATCATGAGAGATTTTGGCTAAACTAAGATTTAAATACGAAAAAATTCAAAATATTTTCAATATTTTCTTTAAAAAATGATTTTAAATGTTTTACCCCCATAAACACACAAACGGGTCCCCGGGTACCCTAATGCAATTCCTATGTAAATGCCTGACATGTAAATGAAAAAACGTTTTTTTGTGTTGTTTTTATTGGAAATAAATGTCTTTTTTATTTATTTTATCATATTTTATATATATTATATTATAATTCATCCGAATCACTATCGTTGTTATTGTGGCAATTGTAGCATTTAGTAATTGTTATGGCGTGCTCATCGCATATCGGCGTGCTACATATGCTGCAATTTTTTCTAGTTTTTCTTCTGCGCTTATTTGGAAGAAGGTTGCACATGTAGCACACGCCCGTATGTGCTTTTCTACCCCTTTGTCGTGCTGACGGAGATGTTGACGGACCTGCAGCACAAAGCACACTCTCCAACGGCCTTCCGATGATGCTTTCAATTGCATTTTTTGTTGAAAATTGGCGCACGCTTTGCACATTTGAAATTCTATTTTCTATAACAGGAATGCACAGGATTTCTGCCAGTTGACGCAGGAAATTCTTCCTGCGCGTCGTGGTGTATCGTGCAGTTGGATTATTTCCATAATATATGATGTGTGATGCAAATGCGCTCACATCAATGATGTTATAGAAAAATGCCATCGGCCATCTTCTTGTTTGTCGCTGGGTCGTGTATTCTTGGAGCGTTTGGTCCATTACGTCCACCCCACCTTTTGTTTGGTTGTAAAAATTTATAATTTCTGGTTTCCCATTCTCGTCAATTTGTGCATCATCATGCATACTAGAAAGAAGGATGACCGAGTTGGACTTCCGCTGCTTATATGAGAGCAGTGTTACATTGTCGTAGAAGCCAAATAAACTTGAACCAACGTCTTTTTTTTGTCTTCTTTCATCTCCGCAGGGATGTAAGCTTTGTTGCGGCGGAGTGTACCCACAATGCTGAGCTTTTCTACTTTTAGTTGCCTAGCCAACGGCAGCGTCGTAATAAAATTATCCATTGTTATATTTCTTCCGCTACCGTAGTATGGCCCAACTAAATCTCTCACCACTCTTTCGCCAACACCAACTTCACGACCAGTTTCTTGTTTGCCAGTATATATTTGGCCATGAAGTGGATATGAGTTTTTGGCATCGCAAATCCACCATACTTTTATGCCATATTTTGCTGGCTTCGAGGGTATATATTGGGTGAATTTGGTTCTACCACGGTATGGATATAATTGTTCATCAATGGTCAAATATTCTGATGGCACATAATATCTGGCAAGATTTGCATTGAGCATTATCCAAATATCGCGAATTGGCGCCGCTTTGTCTTGACGCTGCCGCTCTACCCGTGTTCTGGGGTCGTCAAACCGCATAAAACGCAGCAAATCGAAAAACCTGTTTATTCCCATGGTGGCGCGGAATATTGGGTGAGCCTGTGACGTCCACAAATCTCTTGCGTTTTCGTCATTAGAATGATTTGTGCCAGCCATCAAAACCATTCCAATGAACGCATAAATTTCGTTGATTGTCGTGCCTTTCCACTTCAACTGACGTCTATTGGGATTCTCTTCATTGTACGCATTATATGTGGCATGCGCTTTTCTATTTGTGTGGCGCACTCTTATATCCACCATTTCCACTGTGAGATATGATTTGAAACACTGCAAAGGCGTCATATTTTCAGTAATCCGCGCTGGACCACAGCGGTCTTTGGATATATTGTGGCTTCTCACTTGTTGGCAACTACGTGGTGTTCGCTGCCATTGTGTGCCGTCACGTGCAGTCATGTAGTCTGCTGGGTTTGTTGTTGGTGCATCTTCTTGCATATCATCATCTTCACTTTCATCATCAAAGAAAATTTCCTCTGGTGCGTCAATAGCAGCTGCAATTTCGTTTGCGTTGTCAACATTTAAATCTTCATTCTCTGATTCCGAAACTTCGCCAGTATAGGACACATTTCCTTCATTTTGGTCTTCCACAGGGTCCACTTCAAGGTCCTCATCTTGAGTCACTTCCTCAAATAAACGTTGAATATATGTGCTTCTTGCTTCATCACTCAAATTCCAGTATTCCCTTGTAGTCAAATATCGGTCGTTGCGGCTCATTTTTCACCAACTTCACTGTTCAAATATTCAACACAGACTGGCGAAGCAAATGAAATATTTCAATTTTACGACACAAATGAACATCTGCTATCTAATTCAAAAGCAATTAAGCAAGTAGGTACCGAAAATAAGCAAAATAAGCAAATAAACAACCCTTACATAAAACCAGTTTCTGCCTACTTGTGTCGCTTTAGATACTTATATACGAACAGAAACCAGTTTTTTTTCCAAATATCAAATTTGTACAGTTGAGAACGCAAAATATAATCAACAACAAAAATATTTACAGGAAAATATTATTTTATTTCAATAAACGCAAAACAACCTACTTCGGGTACCCGGGTACCTGGTTATGAAATTAAAGGAGTTTTGCTGGTTATGAATCGCATAGAAAAAAATAATGGGTTTTTTTTTATTTCAACTCCTTCCACTGGCCTAAGACCTTTTTCCTCCAGAGCAAAAACAGCTGCATTTATAGGAAATCCGACTTTAGCATTAGATTCTACAACAAAATGTAATATAAAAAACATTTTTTTGCATTTGCAAAATACACCAGATAGCCATTAGAGTGGTTCGAAAATCCACTTTTTTCAAAAACTTCTAAAAAAGTTACTTTCTTATTATATACAATGAAAATGTATTTCCGGCTGAGTGTACCGTTAAAAAGTTATTGGCTAATTAAATTTGGATTTTTTTTCAATTGTTGTGTTGTTCAACAGGGACGCTACAAAAGTAGAAAGACAGGGACAGCAAACGACGCCATATTTCTTGCCGCTCTTTTGACATTTCTCTTCAGTAAGGTTTGCCATTTCATGACGGAAAAATATACGAGCCAACTACGAGTCGAAATTATTAAAATTTATTACCGAAATTCGGAGTCAGTGGCCTCAACGTTAAGAGCGCTACGTCCAATTTATGGTCGTCATAATCGTCCTAGCAGATCAACAATTGAGCGTGGGGCTACGTCAAATCTATGGTCTATGCCAACAAGCCAGCGACGATTGATGAACTTCGTACGAATTATCGGCCGATTTATGCTTGAAACCCGTCGAAAATTGGGTTCAGCGTCTGGACTTCTGCAAGCGTGCCCGTGGTGGCCATGCAAAAGAGATCGATTTTCATACATAATGGCATCGAACGTACTTTCACAGGAATAAAGAATTTCATTGATATCCAAAACCGTTTTTGTTTTATTTAACCTTTTTTACTTTTGTAGCGCTCTTATTGAAAAACCCTTTATTTGAGCTAATTAAAATTCAGCTTTCAGTACTCGCTGCCGCATTATAAACTTATTTTTTAGTAAAGAAAAAATAGCATGTAATTTTTGTAATGTTTATTACAAAATTTTTTTTTTATTAAACATCTTTGATTACTAAATAACTTTTTAACGGGTCGCGGTATAACAACAATTTTGTACAAATGTTCTCAGCAGGGAATAAATTTCCATTTTGTGTAATAAAATAGTAACTTTTTTGAAATTTTTGAAAAAAAGTGGATTTTTGGACCACTCTAATGATTATTTGCTGTATTTAGAAAACGCAAAAAAAAATGTTTTTTATATTAATTTTTGCTGTGTAATCGAATGGTAAAGTCAGATTTCACAGAAATGCAGCCTTTTTTGCTGTGAAGAAAATCGGTCCCCAAATCGTCGTTTTTGGCTGACTTGCGCCAGAGGAAGGAGTTGAAATAAAAAAATATCATTCTTTTTTTTGATGCAAAACTAAAAAAAGATGATATTTCAAAATCAAAACGTTTCCTTTTAATTCAAAGAAGGACTTTTTAGGATAGCATTAGCTTTACTACCATAGAAACAATCATTTATCCGTAAAAATTAGTCATAGTATATTTAAAAACAATTCGTTTTTTTGCTTATAGTTAATTTTTCTTGTCAATTTGATGGAAAAATTTATAAAATTCCGTTTTAGCTTGACAAATATAATTTTTTCTTTATTCTTGACACGCATTCAAAAAGCTTGACAATCAAGCCAAATCAAGCCAGTCTGGCAACCCTATACCTACTATAAATTGGGCAAAAATAGACACAGTATTTAAAATCAGAATATATAAATACATTGTGTTTAAAAATACTTAGTAGGCATAAAAAAAAGTTCAGCAACATTTGAATTATATTTATTTTTGAATGTTATGTGTCTCAAATAGCTTTGTTAAATGCGTGAACCTACGTTTATGATGTCTAGAAACTCTCTGTATATTATAGTCCAGGTATGGGCACACAAATGGCTTGACGGGTCAAATTTAGGATTTCACAAACTTACCGAGGGCCGCACCAATTAATACATTACTCGACAAAAATTAATTTTTTGTACAGCCTTCTGCTAAAATCTTTTTTTGAGTATTTTGGTTTCCTAAGCCCCGGATCTAAACGGTCCACTGAATAGCCTTCGAGTTGTGGGTCTTTCTTTTTTATCCCCTCACCCAGGAAAATACTTTATGAGTCAATGTTGCGGAGAAGTACATCAAAATCTTTTATATTTTTGTAATTTTTTATATTTTTGATCCAAATATATTTAAAAATATAAGGCACAGACTCAATAAATGTTTTTAAAATATTTTGCCCTCCATAATACGAATCTGAAATCAAAAAACTTTGTCGAATTAATCTTCGAAAATATAGTTTTCGTTATTTCAAAAAATTTGGTTTAAGGTTTTTACCAATTTTTCAAATATTTTTAAATTTACTTATTGGATTTTGATCCCTTGACTGATAACCCCGGCAGAAAATTTTGATACTTTTATAAGGGTTCTTATTTAGTAAGTCAAAAGAAAATTATTCAAGCAAAGCACATATTTTTTTTATATTTTAAACTTCTTTCTCAAAAATTACGCATTTTTTGGATGAAAATATTACTCTTAGTAAAATGAATCATGAAAGCCACAACAACTTGACGCAAATTTTTAAATCCAAAGATGATTCAGAAACGACCCAGAAATGTAAATAAATTTGAATATTTTGCGAACAATTCAAAAATGACTCAAAAAAGATTAATTTTTTGGCCCAAGGAATTTTTTAAAATATTTCTTTGATCCATTTTTGAATCAAAAAGAAGGCTCTTTTGGATGCACCACTTTAATACAAGTGAAAGTTTAATAATATATTTTGAGCACTTTTCTGATTCATTTTTGGGCTCGTTTGTTGGCTGAGAGCTCTAGAAAAAATTAATTATTAAAACTTTATTCAAAAGTTTAATATCATATTAAAAAATTGGGGTAAGGCGGAATTGTTTGCTTTAAAAGCGAGATAAAAATTCGATTATACCGCTTAAAAAAGCGGTATAATCCCGTCAAAAGCGGAGTGGTTGTTCATGTTAAGTACACTAATAGAAAAAAGCCTGTAAAAAGTTTTGCTAAAGCTGCTAAAAATTAGTTAAAAATTACCTTGAATAGAAAACTGCTAAAATAAGCAGATTTTCTTTGCTAAGATAAGAATAGCAAAAATAAAGTTGTTAAATATATGGAATTTTAGTTTTATTTGAGCTAAATTTTAGTTAATTGAAATAAAAATTTACTCTGCTAGAATCAGCAACCAATTTTGCTAAATATTAGTAGAATCAAAAAACTCCAAAAATTTTTAATTGTTTTAAGAGAATAAAAATCTATTTGCGAAATCAGCAGTCTACTATTTTTCACCAATATTTCTATTGATTTTAACAGGATGACTATTAATATGTTTAAGAGTTTATTTTGGCTCTTATAATCTTACTAACATTTAGCCAAAACCTGCAAAAATTTTGCTGCAAAGTTACTTTTAAATAATAAACCTCTAAAAATAGCAGAAAAAGCTACTAATTGTTTTGCTATTTTCCCAGGTTTATTTCCGTTAGTGTATAAATAAAATTTTATTGTGTCTAAGACCTGTTAACTTATCTCAAAATAAACTGAGTTTAGTGCTTAACCATAGTTATGAATGTCAATTTATATGAAAATATCTGTGGTTAAAATTTAACCATGGTTAAGTTGGAAATAAGTTACTCGCCCTAAGTGTTTTACCAAATGTAAGTGCTTGAAGCACAATTCTCACAAGTAGATTTTAGAGATCCTTACGAGGCCTGTAGAACAGCCTTAAACATTTCCTTAAATGAAAGGTAATTTTTTTGAATTCAAACTCATAAAAAATTAGATAGTATTTCTACGTCATATTGAGCCATAAAGTATTTTTCCCAGGCTTAAGGTTTAAATAAAGAAGAAGGAATTTTCCACTTAATATTCGTATATTGGAGACGAAAATACTTTAAATAGTTTTATAGGAAGTCTGTGCAAAAAAGTCGATATTTGTTGACTTAAATTCTAATTTTATTTTTTTTTTTTATTTAATTAATATTTTTTTTAATTAAAAAAAATTTTTTTTTTATTGTTTCAAAATTAATGAAGGGCCGCACGAAATTGGCTGACGGGCCGCATTTCCCCATGTATGTTATAGTCCCTTAAAATAAAACAAAATGCATTTAAAAATAAATATATGTTTTTATTGGCAAAAGAAAATCTTAACATTAAAGTTGTAAATAATAACAATAAGTATCATTAAACATATACAACAGGAGATTTTCTTTACCGCAGTTTTTGCTCAATAGGAAAACCCTGAGAAAATGTAAAAGAAAATACTGTACTTATTATTTTAGGGTATTTCTAGAAGAAAAGTTCATCCAGAATCCAAGGCGACCTTCAGAATTCCCATCATAATCTGACGGAGTTTCTAATGAAAAAAGTGAATAGAATTTACTGGATTTTCTTTGAAAAAATACAGCAGAAAAAGTCACCTGTATCAAATATGAAGAATTTTCAAAATATGAAGAATTTTCCATGGGAATCAGATAATTTTTTATGGAATCATATTATTCTTCTATAGAAAATTTTACTTAGAAAAACGTCCTCACAATTTCATGAGTTTTGCTGAAAAAAGTCTTCAGAATTTAAGGGTTTTTCTATAAGAAAAATTCTTAGCATTTAAAGAAGTTGAGAATTATGGTCTGCGAAATTTAGCTAAGCTAAATTTTACACACTGCTAAATACACAGACAATTCTAGTTAACTTAGCTAAGAAATTTGAGCTAAATTCAACAGAAACATTATCTGATTTAACTGTAAATTCCTGCAAAAATGTCGCTTAGAGTCTTGGTTTTTGGGCTATGCGGATCTGTTCCGAGACAGGCCCATATTTATTTTTGGGAGTATAGGTGGCATATAAAGATTGATAAGTTCATAGTATCGAATTTTTGTCCATTTTGCTCTATCTAGCTTATTCTCCGACATATAAGCCACTTTGTGATTATATAATAAAATATTATGAAAATATAGCGCCATCTCTATGTGATATTGATAGCAGAGACACAAAAATAAAAACTTGGGAAATAATCGGGGTTTAAATTAGCTGAAAAATTTGTAAAATTAACAAACATAAATTACTAAAAATTAGGATGCAAAGTTAGTTCAAATACGGATGAAAGTAATTGTTATGCTAAATGGGATTTACAAGAATATTAGTTCAATCCTAAATTTTAAGTCAAAATAACAGAAAAATCACTTTATTTAAGCCAGAACGGGTTTAACAGACTTTTGTACTAACTTTTTTATAAGTGTACTAGTAAAAGTCCCTAAAATTTAAGCTTTTTCTATAGAAAGAAGTCGTAGGAATCTGAGGGTATTTTTGGGAAATTGTCATCAGAATCTGAGGATTTTCATAAAAAAGTCTTCAGAATCTGAGAGTTTCCAATATGAATGTAAGAGTTATCTACAACAATATACTTTCCATACAAAAACTCCTCAGAATCTAAGGATTCCTTTCTCTAAAATATAGTCCCCAAAATTCGAGGCTTTTGATGTAGTTAAAGGTTCTTAGAATATAATGGTTTCTTTTAAAGAAAAGTTCTCAGAATCTGAGGGTTTTTTACAGGAAAAAGTCATCTTTTTTATGAGCAATTTTGCCACTACTGAGGTTATGAATTTTTTCCATTCAAAAAGCCTAATTCTTAGAAAATTTTCTCATAGAAAAAATTCACATTGCGGGACATATTTTCTATAAAAAAACTCAGATTCTGGTGATTTTTCCAAAGAAAAAGCTCCATATTCAGACCACTTTTTCAATAAAAGTCCCAGATTCTTAGACCTTTTTCCTATAGAAAATCCTCTGGTTCCAAAGGGCCTTTTTCAATTGGAAGGATAACTCAGAAAAGCCTTATATTCTGAAACATTTTCCTAAAGAAAGAGCTGCAGATTCTAACGATTATTTTGTAGAAAATCAACCGCTTCTGAAGATTTTTCAAGGACTTGTAACCGCCTTAGATTCTAAACCTTTACTTAGAGAATGAGCAGCAGACTCCATAGATTTTTTTATGGAAATATCTACAGCTTCCGGGGACTCCCGGATTGCGCCGAGTTCTCTCTACAGAAAAACCCAAGATTATGGGACGCTTATCCATTAAACAGTTTAGATTTTGAGCACTTTTCTCATAGAAATGCGTAATTTTTAAGCTGTTTTTCGTACCGGAAAGGTCTTTAATTCTAAGTGTGTCACAAAAAATCCTCTTGAACCGGAAAACCTTAAATAGAAGATGTAACTGTTGTTAATTTAGAACTTAAGTTGCCGCTGGCATAATTAAAGCACTAATTTTCGACTATTTGCTGGATGTGTTTCGGCAGTATTTTGTGAGTTTTTGATGTTTCAGTTAGGTCTGAAAAAAGTCAAAAATATTTCCAAATCACACATGGGAATTTTTCATTACTATTGAAATTTCATTACCATTAGTTCATACTAATGACAATGAAAAAAATTGCATTACCATTTAATGGTAATGAAATATTTTTCATTAGAAAAATCATTACTAATGGTAATGAAATTACACTAATGTATAAAATAACTAATTACAATTGATTAAAAACTATTTGTTTACTAAAAAATTCAGGCAAATGAAAACGAACAACGGGTTTGGCCGCGGAAGTTATAAAACATAATTTTTTAAGGAGGATCCATTCCGTTAAATTTTACCTGGATACAAATAACAATGGAATGGAAAGTAATATTTAATTTCAAATAAGCATGAGCCTGAATGAGCATATTCCATCTTCGATTTCAGCGAGTTTTACTCCATTTTTACGTTTTTCTGTCAATGGCAATTATATTTTTTAATTTATTCATTATCAATGGTAATGAAATTTAAAATCATTGTCATTAATCAATGAAATTTAATTTTACAATCATTACCATTAATTAAAAAATGGTAATGAAAATAATTTCATTACAATTCATATCAATGCAATGGTAATGAAATCATCAATTAATTAGTCCACCTAATTAATTAGTCCGATGTATGTTCCAAATTAGGATAAATTATATAAGTATTAAGATTTTTTAATTTTTAATTTGTGAGTCATTCCAGAAGAAGGTCTGGAATGACTCATCGGAAGAAGTTCTCTCGATTTGGACAAAATTCGGTTTGTAGATTCTCATGACTATCACGAAATTTACTATTTTTAAATTTTTGTAAAATTCGTCTCATTTCGCTTTTTTTCGCTGTTTTAAATTGATTTTTTCAGTAAATTTGTGAAAAATACATGATGTTCAAATGATTACAATATTTGAACGCGTTATCCGATTGTTGTAAAATTTTTACCTAGGAACGCCAATGGGTTCAAAAGAAAAACGCTACTTTTTAACAAAGTTTTTTGAATTTTCACAAATAAACATAACACTGCATGACAAAATCTTGACTTTTAAAAATTAATAGAGGTCTGACCATCAATTGTATATATTTTAGACATGCTGATTACAATGGCGTACTTTATTTTTCGATCTAAGGTACACATTTTTTTCTTTAAATGCCTTTAAAGTTTAACGGTTTTCCATTTAAGTAGTTTTTTATATACAAAAATTTTCAAATGCAATCAATATAAATTTTTTGTGGTGAAATGTAGGCACAGGACCTGTATTCATATTTAGGCTTAAATCGGATGCATAAAACTTGATGTTAAAACCACTGTTCGCGTTTTATATGGATTTTTACGGTTTTTAAGGTTTTAGCCAATTGAATCGCTGAAAGCAAAATCGGCCTTAATAAATGATATGGCTTAGTAAAGAAGTAATTAAAAGGAAATATTTAAAATCGAGACTTTTTAAAAATTTTATATGGCATCATAGCTTTCCAAGTTGTCGCCAAAGTCCAACTTTTAGTATAATATTGGGTGACCTCTAAAAATTGTTCTTACAAAATTTCAAGCAAACCAGTTTTCATTTGCAAAGGTTATCGCAATAAATACATTTTTTACTAAGTGTCTTTAGTACTATACTTACCTTAGTAAAAAATGTATTTATTGCGATATAGTGTCCTTAGTACGATACTAACCTTAGTAAAAAATATATTTATTGCGAGGTTTTTATAGGTCACCCCATATTATACTAAAAGTTGGACTTTGGGGACAACTTGGAAATTGTTAAATCCATACAAATTTTGGAAAAAAAAAAGATTTTTCACGATAATGAGTTTCGTATGAGAATTGTGTTCCCGCAAAAATTTAATGTAATTTGGAAAAGTGGCACTTCAACTTTATTGTGCACTCTAAAAATTGTATGTAAAATCGCTACAATAAATGCAGAAATATTAATGGAAAATAGCGCACAATGCTTAAATTTATGTATAAAATATTTGAAATATTTGTTTACGCACATATATTAGTAAAGATATGAACAAATATAGTAACAAGCATGTTTATAATCTTGTTTTTAGTCTTTTAAGCCATAGTATACTATAGTAGCCCCACTCATTAAAAAATTGTAGTCTCATGTAGTTGTAGTGGTATTAAGAACCATACGTATGTACATGTCAAATTACAAACACTACTTAATTTTTTCAAATGACAGTAATTACCCTGCAGGAAGCGTAGGGCCAAGTGTCTCCATGTCACCACTTTTGTCTACTATTTTGTTGACATTGTCAACTAAGAGTCTACACTTTTTTACTCTGCTTTTGATGGGTAGAGAAATTTTTTTACTCTTCTTTTGATAGGTAGAGAAATTTTTTGAGTGATGAGTGTAGTAATGCTTCTTCATGATATTTTTATAGTTTTGTTTTAAATACACGTGGTTGAACGAAAAACTTAAGTTTTAAAATTAAAAAAATAAAAAAGTGATTAATAAAATAATAAAATATTTTATTTATTATTAATAAATTCGAAACATAATGAGTAAACGAGACTATAAAAGAAAAGTGAAAGAACAATCCGATTTGTATAAAAAAAGAATAAATGAAAATGATGCAGCAATTTTTAGCGAATCTTTTAAAAGCAACGATTTTGTGGAGGCTGCTGAAAATTTTTTGGAAACTGCTGAAGATTTGTTGGAGCCCGATGTTGTGGAACCGTTTGGAAATTTGCCCCCTAGAAAATTTTCTTTACGGGAAAAATTAAAAAATTGGTATGTGGAGACAGTTCCTTCAAGAAAATGTTTAGAGAAGCTGCTGGCTATATTGCAAGAGGAAGGCCTGGATGTTCCGCGATCAGCAGCAGCTTTGTTGGGCAAAAAACAACAAGTTTCCGTAAGAAAAGTTTTTCCCGGGAGTTACTGCCATATTGGAATCGAAAACCAGCTACGGAAGATTGGGGAAGTTTTGAAAAGCTACGACATAATCGAAATGGATATAAATATTGACGGCATCCCATTATTCAAAAGTTCGCGTATCCAGTTGTGGCCGATACTTTTCAAAATTGTTAACATAGAAGAAAAAGTTAAACCTTTTCCCATAGGAATATACGTAGGCCATACAAAACCGAATTGTATCAAAGAGTTTTGTAAGGATTTAAAATATAATATAAAAAATATAAATAGATAAAATATAAAATATGTGTTCTTATTTTAACATAAGAATTACTGGTTCCAATGTCTACATGTGGTCCCATGCGAACTACCTAGTCAGTAGTGAATCTATGGTTCCAATGTCTACACATGGTCCCATGAGAACTACCTAGTCACTAGTAAATCTCTGGTTCAAATGTCTACATATGGTCCCATGAGAACTACCTAGTCCCTAGTGAATCTCTGGTTCCAATGGCTACATATGGTCCCATGAGAACTACCTAGTCAGCAGCGAATCTCTGGTTCCGATGTCTACACATGATCCCATGAGAACTACCTAGTCGCTAGTGAATTTATGGTTCCAATGTCTACATATGGTCCCATAAGAACTACCTAGTCAGTAGTGAATCTCTGGTTCCGATGTCTACACATGGTCCCATGAGAACTACCTAGTCACTACCTACTCACTAGTTCCAATGTCACTATTGATTCGCAATGACGAGCATATGTTAAATGTCTATAGCAAATTACATTATCTGGGGAATACTTGGTCAGTAGTACTGGTGACAAAGTCGATAGTGAATCAGTACTGTTTCACTATTGACATTTCCTGCAGGGTACTACTATATTATACTATGTTTTAAGCATTTGATTTTTAAAGTCGGCATTTTGTGAATAAATGTTAAAAATTTGTTAACACAAAATAAAAAAATATTTCAAATAATGTCATCAAGAAAAAATTAAAATAAAAAATTCCAGAAAGCACAACAACTAGTTTTAATTTAATTAGGAATTTCAAACGCGCATTTTCTAAACATGCAATTAATAAATAAAAAGACATATCGTTAGCTGAAATGCAAAACCACGTAACTAACAAAAAATTCAAAATCGGTTTTTTGATCGATTATGATGCATATCAACGAGGTCCACGTCTTCTCCAATTTTTACTGTCATATAATAAAAATTAGACATATTATAAGCGAAAATCGAAAGCACGTAACTACATACTTGTTGCTTAAAAATTGTAACTAACACATATTTATTTCTATTGAATTTTATTTATTCATAGTAGGATTTGAATTTTTATATTTCACTAGCGGATAGTGCTACTACGCTCCCCTCCCCTAGTAGTCCTATTTTCTCATAATTATAGTGATTATAGTTTGAAATTTTTACTTTGTTAATTATAATAAATTTTTTTTTTGGAGATCCCACAGTCAATATGATTCGTGTATTAGCGTATGATCCCTCTGAAGTAATTTATTTTAAATTAAGTGCAACAGATGAGTTTAAGGAATTTCCACAAAGAATTGGAAACAAATTAAAAGCGTTTGAAACTTTGAAGTTGCATTTACAAAGAATAAAAATTTCAAGCAAAAAATGGCAACATCTTCAGGACCTTAAACCATTTCTTCCACCCGATTGTCATTATTATTACAATGAAATTCCATTTGAGAAGTAAAGGTTTAATTTTTTCCTTTATTTGTATTGTAGTTATTGTTGTTAATTATCTTTTGCTTTTGTAAATCATTTTTTATTTTCATATTTAAAAAAAAATAATAAATATATAAAGCGATATATTAAATAACAAGAGAACAACTTCTTTTATTCTACATTTTATGAATGCAAAACAAAATTTTCCTTGAAACTTAAAAAAAATTCATTGTAGTTACGTGTTTTTGATTAAGAAAATACGAGTTCAAAAGCGCATAACTAACTTAACTCTTTGAAACATTAATAAATTATTACTTTTATTCCAGAAATGAATTAATCAGTCTATATTTAGAAAATCTGTGATATTTGATTACCAAAACTCCATTTATTTTTCAATATATAACATTTTTTGTTTCTCCTGTAAAATAGTAAAAATGTTAGTTACGTGGTTTTGCATTTCAGCTAACGATATGTAAGTATAATATATTACAAGTATCATTCCATATTAAATATATACAAAAATAATTTGTATGGAAGATTTTTTGTATTAATTATTGAGCTTGGTTGCTTTTCGTTATTTCAAGATTTATAAATATTTAGGCAACATTTCTTCAATAATTCAATATTTTAAAAGTACCCTATTAAGTACCCTAGTTTTGACCCTTAAAAATCTGTCCCTAAACGGAAGCCTAAATCCCTAATTTGAGCTCAAATCCCCTTACCTGACAACACTGTTACAACCTCATTTGAGAAAATAAAATCCTCCCTTCACAAAATTACTCAAAATTTCCTACATGTTAAGGCTCAATTAGACGTGCCATAACCATAACCATATAAAACAGCTGTTCAAACCAAACTTATGGGCTACAATGTATACGATTATTGGTGACATGCCATAACGCCATAACCGTAACCATAGAAACCAATTGAATTTTGGTTGTCTGCTATGCCGTTATGGTTACGGCTATGGCGTTATGGCACGTCTAATTTAACCTTTAACGACATCTAAAGTTTGTTTAAAAAATTATCGACGTCACATCTCTCTATTATAAATCTCTGGAAAAAGTATTATCAAATAAATAAATCAGGGATGATAAATGGGATTTTCAAAATAGTACCAACTTGCTTAAAAAATAGTACTTTTTCGACCTCCATAGTACCAAAAAATATTTTTTGTATTCTACACCACTCCTTGGTTGTATTGAGTTGGTGCTTATGATGTCGGTTCGTCTGTCCGTACAAAATGAACGATCGAACCCTATAATAAAACTACAGGTCGCATTTTAAAAGATAATTGGACGAAATTTGGTACATAAGTGTCTACTGCATCGATAACTAACGCTATTGAGAATGGTTAGAATCGGCCCATGTTTTGACTTAGTAATCATGAAGAGGTCATATCTGATATGTATTGGTATTTAATGGTATAACCCAATCAAAGCAATTTTATTTGATTTCTTTTACCGGAACTATTTAATTTTATTCATTAGTGAGGTAGTGATCATTCCGGGCAAAGACCAAGGCTCAAATTTGGCTTAGTTCCTCCCGGCTCTTTTTTACAGCGTTTTGTGCTCGGAAGAGTCCGAAAAATTACAAATATTTTATTTCTTTTCATGGTTTTTTAAAAAAATTAAAAACCCGAAAAAATCAAGATAATCGTTTTGGCTTTATCTTGCTAATTGTCGAGCCGATATTTACAACTCGGAAACTAGAATATTGACGTAATAGATAGCATAAGCCCGGAAATACGATCCCTTCCACTATCGGAAAAATGGATATTTGAACTTGTTAAATGCGTTTCTATAGAATTATTTGATTTTGATTTTTGCTTGAATTATTTGAAAGGGATTTAATCAATTCAGCTTATTTGATTTATTCAGCAATTAAATTAAGTACCAACTCAATTAACATAATCCTCGATGAACGCAACTTCTTCGTTATCACAACAATTTAAAGTTACGATTATTAAGGATCTTTTTAAATCAAAAATACTAAATTTTCGAAAAATTTTAATTCACCTTATTTTTAATATTTTTGTGTACATACCCTACGGGAAATTTTAACAAACTGTCACCGAACTGGCCCCTTTATATGAAATAGACTGGTCACTTTTACATGGCGTTGTCATAGGAGGTGGAAATTGACCCCTTGTGACATGTCACAGGACAAATCCCAGGACAGGTCCCTGAAATTGAGAGTTCAGTAACCTGTCCTAGGATTTGTCTTGTGACATGTCACAAGGGGTCAATTTCCACCTCCTATGACAACGCCATGTAAAAGTGACCAGTCTATTTCATATAAAGGGGCCAGTTCGGTGACAGTTTGTTAAAATTTCCCGTAGGGTATTTTAATAATTTGTTTCATTGAACTACGTATTTTAAACTCCGATAGTTAATTTGTTAATTTTAAATACAATATTTGGTATGAAAATTAAAAAATTAAAAAAAAAAAAAATAAAACATGAAAATTTGTAAATTTGTAAATAGTACTAAATGAGTCATAGGAGTACCATAGTACTTTTGAGGTTCTAATAGTACCATAAAAAGTACTATAGTACTAACTTTATCATCCGTAAAATAAATATATAAACTACTGCAATGAAAATACTGTTAAAATTAGCAGATTATTTTTGCTATAATTAGTAATATAGGAACAGCAAAATAAATTTGTTAAATATACAGAATTTTAGTTATATTTGATCTAAATTTTTGTTAATGGAAAATAGCAATTTAACCTGCCAAAATCAGCAAAAAATTTTACTAAATAATTGGTAGCCTAAAAAATCACCAAAAAATTTTAAATTTTCTAAAGTAGGGCATACACGTTCAATATTATTGATCAATTTTTCAAAAATCAACCAATCAGAACATTTTATTTTTAAATACTGTTCTGATTGGTTGATTTTAAAAACATTGATCAATAATATTGAACGTGTATGTTTGGCTTAAGTTTTTTTTTCTATTTTTTTTAAATGCAAATAAAAATTTTGCTGTTACTAGTTACTACACTCAAAATAGTTTGTAGTTTAAATTAACTGAAAATGTCATTTAAAATAAATGAAAAATCACTTGAAAACGGGTCTACTAACTTTTCAAACTACAAAATCCTTAAAAAAATAACGATTTTTCATTTATTTGGTTTTTTTAAATTTCAATGTACGGATAACTTTTTAAATAATTTACAGTCGGTTACTGTAATAATATTTTCAGTGTAGTTATTTTACTATTATTTATTAAAAAAAAATCTGCTAATTTCAGCAGAAATTTTTGAAATATTTGAAATTTTTAAAATGTTTGAAATATTTTATACTTTTAATATACGAGTATGTATAAGTGTAAGCGTTTGAGTAACTTTGAAGAGCAAGCTCGGCCCGTAAAATAAATTTTAGTCAAAAGCTTTTTAAGCTATTTTTTTGAAAACCACAATGCACAGTGGAATATTTCACAAAATTGTTGCCAATAATTCGGCCATTTCTTCCATAGATTTTCGATAGCAATGAAATTTAGAACAGGCATAGCTGAGGTATATCAAACCACCCCACAGACCCCCCGGAAACGGCAATATGACCCCCCAAATTAGGGTACCTTTTCCATAAAAAATTTTGAACGCTCGCCATTTTTGGTTTCTTATTAGAATTTCATAAACTAACGTATGTTTTATCCTTTATAATTCCCGAGATACTCCCATTTGAAAATGTAAAATTTCAAATTTGGTCCGACTCAGGGCCAGTTTTTCGCGAATATTGGGAACACACAGAAAATAAATTGGTTGGAATTCTATCGGAACCAACGAAATTTTTTCATTATTCAATCATTTTAATTGCAGTTATTTAAAATTCATCATCAGGAAAGTTATATTTATTTGTGAATAGAATATATATATGATGAACCAAAACACTGCAACATTATCCAAAATATTGGCTTTCCTAATATTGAAGAAATACTAACTTCCACATTACCTTCAATACCTTCAATACCTACAACCACCAATTTATCGAAGAATTAGTCATTTGAATAAAATATCGGCAGCAAAAATCTAGTATCAGTTGTGTTTCAATAAAATCGATCACTCTATCCAAAGTATTAGTTTTTCCAATCAATTTAAAACCTTTTTTCAACTTAATTTCCATTATTTTGGTAATTGTAATAATTGAGACAAGGAACAGAAATTTTATTTATCATAATAAAATTTTGGAATCTGTCGTATTTTTTCGATTCATACATATGCATGTTTAAATTCTAAGTTAGACAACAACTAAATGTAAGTACTTGTGGAGCAGGCGGTAGAGACACAGCCTTATAGCCTTAGGGATTTGAGTTCAAACCTCAACCAAGGCATTACTTTATTTTTTTAAATAATTTTTTATTGATTCAAATTAAAAGACACAATTGATTTTCTGTTGTGAATATAGTTTTATTCAAAAACAAAATATTCAAATTCTCAACCGGAAAAAATTTAAATTTGAAATTTGACAAAAAGAATTTATGTCGAATTTAGCCTAGAGAAAAAGCAGTGGGCTAATAAACGGAAGGTCGCCGGTTCTATCCCGGTTCGCGATATAATTTTTTTTTATTCAAATTAGAAGACACAATTGATATTCTGTTGTTGACATAATTTATTTATAGACAAAATATTTAAACCTGAAGAATTTCAAATTTGACTAAAAAAATTTAAATAGAGCTTAGCTTAGAGGAAAAGCAATGGGCTGACAAGCGGAGGGTCGGCGGTTCGATTCCAGTTAGCGACATAAAAAAATTTTAATTTTTAAATAAATTTTGTGGGGCGTGTTTTTCTATTTATAGAATTTATTATCCACAAACATTAAGCCCTGGTTTATGTATTACGAAAATACTATAAACGAAAGCAAAGTAACGAAAATTTGTTTTTGTTTCCCATGTATTTTTGACGAAAGTGATTGTCAATTTCTTTCGTTTAGACTATTTTCGTAATAGATAAACAGGCCCTAAAATAATCTTTTAACACAAGAAAAATTCAAAAATTGTAAATATATTTTGGTAATTACAATGGTATTAAAAATAAATAGAAGTGTTTGTACCTGGAACTACAAAAATTCGGTTAGCGAAAAATTCGGTTGGAACTACGACTCTGTTTTCTGTGTCTACGGGGAATTAGGAGTCAATTGTCCTCCAAGGACTTATCCCTTGACCGGTCAACCGAAGGCTTATTACTAAATTAGTACAAATATGAACCAAAGAGAAAGAATTAATTTTCTAAGTACTTTCTGATTCATTAATTTCACTGTTGCTTTTAACCCTAGAATGCTAATGTTAGTTGATTCGACTAACACCACTTACATTTTTGTGCACAGCTTTTTTCTCGTTTTACCGATCGTTCTAAATTCTCTTGTATTCTCAGTCAAAGGTGTTCTCTTGTTATAAATGGTCACATTGTTGCAGTAAGTATTGCTATTTTTGAGTTATTTAGCAAAATGTTAGTCGATTCGACTAATGACTAGTGTTATTATTTCTTATTTATTCATTATTTTCAACAATTGATCTCATGAGTATTTGTTATTAATATAAATTTTAGACTAATTATTTTACAAAAAAATTAAATTTGTAAATTGATTTATATTTAAAATAAAACCAACTATCAACCTTGTAAAGATTTTTTTGTGGCTCAAATATAGATATCTAAAAACTCGGTAATATGTTAGTCGATTCGACTAATAATTAGCGTTAACGTATAAAAAATAAGATTAGTGTTCCAGGGTTAAAAAACTTGACCGATACCGAAATAAAAAACAAAATTCGCGGCATATTTTAAAAAATATTTTTTTATTTATTTTACTTTTTTATTTATTTTGAACTTTATTTTTTTACGATTTGCTTATTTTAGCTCTTATTTTAAATTTCTATAATTTATTGCTAAGGAATTTTAAGTTTTGTATTTTTGACGTTTTCTAATGTTTAAGCTGCCTTAGTTTTAACAATTGGTATTTCATTTAATTTTCTTTTTAACTTAAGAGGAATTTTTTAATATTTTATTTTGTAGCAAGGGGAAAATTATAATTATAAAAAATATTATTTTCTAGTCCAAAAGAGCCACTTGGGTCAGCTTCTGTCCTCAGAAATAACCACTAGCCACAAGAGACTAAAAAGTCTTCATGTGTCCTAATGGTTTTTCATTTCTTTATGTAATTTTATTTATATAATGAAACGCCTTGTTATTGTTAAACGGTAGAGCTCTTTATTCCATGAAGGTTTCAAGACGAGTGATTTTCTTAAATTATAAACTAAAGACTAAAGGAGTTACCCCAACCGTAAACGTATCTGTAACGAATCAGCTGTTTCGATACCACAATAAGAAATGTATACGAATGGTTACTAACACGTAAATGTAAACGAACTTGCCGGATCATTCTGTTGAAATCAGAATTTTCTATCCGGCATCGAAACAGCTGAATGATTTTAGTTGGAAAAAATATGAAATGAATAAAGAAAATTGATTCAAACAACAAATAAGGAATAAAAATTAACAAATAAATGGAAAAATTTAGAATAAAATATAAAACCACATGAAATAGATGCTAAATAGTAATGTCATTTACGATAATCTACACCCAGAAAACAGTCTCAGTTGTGGCCACCGAATTTGTTGCCAATCGAATTCGTGCGGTTACGACAACTATCGTTATATTAAATTATATTTTTCGTCGTGAAAGCCAATATTCGGTTGTCTTATTCAATATTATGTTCCACATAAATATTATTATGTTCCACAAAATTTTATTGAAATTAAAAAACTTTTTTTGAAATTTCTGGTATTGAACCTGGCCATTCAGGTTAATAGTTCACATTCTTACCCACTGCACCACAACTACTTTTAATTTTTTTAACCATATTTACTGTTTATACATAATAATATTTTATTTTAATTTAAAAAAAACATAAATATTTTTGTCTTTTCCGGGATTCGAGCTCGGAAATCTGGGGTACTAGGCCAACTCTTTACCGACTACACCACAAACACTTATTAATTTTGAAGTCTAATTTTGAATTTATATGTTTTGCTTGGAAAACAAATATAGAAAAAAATTCGTTTACCAATACCAATCAATGGTTGTGTGTGTTATTAATACAATCCACAATTCGGTTGGTTTTACAAAAACTCGCCTTTAAGGTCATATTTGAATAGGATACCCGTATTTGTAGTTACCACTTTCGAATATTGAAATTATTTTAATAAAGGTTATAGGTAACCCTAATTTTCTTGTATATTTACTAAATAAATGGCTGCTTCTACTGCATAGAATTACTAAACTGATACTAATTTTAAAATTGATTGGAGATACCAATAATTTGTTAAAAGTATTGTTTTTTAATTCATTTTCCCTATTTTTAATACCTAGTAAAATATTTTTGGTGTAGTATTCACTTATAGGCAACTGCAAATAAAATAACGTCCTGGCAAATTCATTTTAATGGTTTTGATCGAATTCCAACCAATATTTTTCCTGGGTGTATAAGTGTACTTTTTAGCTACGGCACGGTACAGTTACATCACATTTACGTTTACGGTCCCATAATCCGCCCTTAAAACCAATCCTCTCATTAGAACAAAACGAACATGACATAAAACAAAATAAACGATAATTAGAACTAATGTCATCAAATTAAACAGTTGCAAAATAACGAGTAGCAAAGTAGAAAGTAAAAGTAGCAACTAATTATTAATTTATCCGTTAAATAAAATCTAATTCAAAAATAGTAATTAATTAAATTATAATAAATGATTACATTGATTACAGAAAATGATGAAAACATGAGTTACAGAAAATATTAAATAATCAATAATAAAATAATATAGTGGCGCTACAATTTATATTATCAGAGTTTTTGCGGTAATTTTCTAATTTCTAATTGATTTTTTAATTTAATTATATACAGCTGTTGACAACTAATAATGCTTAAGTTTTTATATAAAACAAAATTAATATTCATTTGTTTCATAATATTTTAATTAAATATATTCAATTGTTTACAAATATACAAAATGGACTTAAAAAATTATTCAGTCTTAAAAATATTTTATAAATTTATTATATTGTTTGAAATATAACAGCGACACTTAATTAGAAACGATTTTATATTATTAGAAAAAAAACTAATATTAATTTATTTTTCTTACTTTTTTTGTTGCAAATCCCTATCTTACAATATTTTGTTGCAAATGCCTTTTGCTTTATCACAGCCTCACATCGGTTGCGCATTGACGTTATTAGACGTCGACATCGCTCTACTGGTATCGCCTCCCATGCTTCCTTAACATCCTCAAAAAGAGTCGCCATATTTGTTATATTTTTCAGACTAACGGCTGTTTTACGTCCCCCCATAGATATTCTATGGGGTTCAAGTCCGGACTGGATGATTGCCATTCCAAAACGTTGATGAAATTATCGTCAAAGAGTTTTTTTTTTGCCAGCTTCGCCGTGTGCTTCGGATCATTATCCTGCTGAAATTGCCATATAATAGGCAAATTCTCCTCAGACCACGGGAGCATGACAGTATTTGGTATATCAACGTATTTCTCCTTATTTAATATTTCATAAATTTTATAAATTGGGCCAACACCCAATTTTAAAATTTTGTTTATTACTCATACACTCACACTATATTTTCCATAACCGATTGAGGTTTATTTAAAAAGTAATAGCCCTGTAGTCAGCCTAGAACCAAATGTCTCTTTGTCAACACTCTTTTCTCTAGCGACAATTGCACTAGTTAAAATGTCGCCAGCTTTCCTTTTAAGCGCGAGAAGAGTTACGTTAGAGACAACCGTACTAGTGTATTTCTGGTGACATTGTCATCGGACGCGTCAACAGTTTGTTTTTTTTATATTACGCTGTGCAGTCAATATACATATTTGAGATTTTTGTTTTACAGTTGTTCTTTTTTATTGCATCACTTTTTTTGTAAGAGAAACACGCGTCTTGTGAAAAAAATTGTTTTGTGTTAAATAAAATTGTTTTGTGAATAATTAAATATTAAATTTTTTGTTAACTAAATAAAAAAAGGTAATTTAAATTATTTTATATAAAAAAATGAGTAAAAGAAATTATAAAAGACTAGTTAAAAAACAAAGAATATTATACAAAAATAGAAGTTTGCAATGTGAGCAGGGAAACAGTGATATGAAAAATGTGGAAGAAAGTGAAGATTTTGTGGAGAATTTGGAAGATTTTGATGTTTCAAAATTGACGTTGCGAGATAAGCTAAAAAAGTGGTGCATCGAAACAGCTCCTTCTAGAAAATGTTTGGAGAAGCTGCTCTTGATTTTAAAAGAAGAAGGTCTAGATGTTCCACTCTCCAGAGAAACGTTGTTGGGCAAAAGAACACAGATTTTAGTAAGAAATGTCTCCCCTGGAAGCTACTGCCACATTGGTATTGAAACGCAGTTAAAAAAAGTTGAAAACGTTTTGGAAAACTATGACGAGGTAGTATTGGACATAAACATTGACGGAATTCCACTGTTCAAAAGCTCGAGAATCCAATTGTGGCCAATTCTTTGCAAAATCGTCAACGTACAGGAAAAAATACAACCTTTTGCAGTGGGAATATACTTGGGGAGTACTAAGCCATGTTGCATCAAAGATTACTTGAAAGATTTCATTGAAGAAGTAATTTCATTGCAAGAACAACTTGTGTTAAAAGGAAAACAAGTTAAATTTAAGCTTCGTTGTTTAACGTGCGATACACCGGCCAAAGCTTTTGTTTGTGGCGTTCCTGGGCATACCTCAAAGAATGGCTGTACGAAGTGCACTCAAGTCGCAAAAAAAGTGAACAATGTACTCACATACAGCTGCGTTACAGGCTCTTTGGTTTCTGACGAGGATTTTACTTTAAGGAAGTATCCCAACCATCATTCCCAAATGTTCAAAGAGCATAAGACTCCCCTTGAAGAAATAGGATTTGGTATGGTGTCTCAAACTCCGTTAGATAGTATGCACCTTATCGACCTAGGAGTCACGAAAAAAATGCTCATTCGAATAATGCATAATAAAACAGAAGAAAAGACACCAAAAGCAAATATTTCAAAAATATCTTCTGACCTTTTAAATTTAAAGAAATGTATTCCAAAGGAGTTTCCTAGAAAACCTAGGTCTTTAGATGATTTGTCTAATTGGAAAGCGACCGAATTTCACCAGTTTCTTGCGTACACAGGTATAATTGCCCTTTATAATAACGTACACAAAGATATTTTTTACGAATTTTTAACGTTACATTGTGCTTATCGACTGCTAAATAACCCACGACATGTGAGCCAAAATATTAATCAAGCTAATGATTTACTTAAATTATTTGTCGAGAATTTCCCTACTGTATTCGGGTCAAACAGTGTTTCTTTTAATGTCCACAGTCTGTTGCATTTGGCATCTTGTGCAGAAACATATGGTCCACTTATTTCGTTTTCTGCTTACGACTTTGAAAACAAACTGCAGATTTTGAAAAAACATGTTCGAAAACCTTCATTAATCCTTCAACAAATTGTACAAAAAGAAAAACACACAGCGTATGTCGAAACCAAACACGAAGGGATAAAGTACGAACGAAATATCATTGTTGGAGCTTATGCAAATGATTGCTTTATTTCATGGAAAAAACCCAATAACATATGTTCCGTGAAATCATTTATTGCAATAAAAATTGAAAATATAAAAAAAGAGAATGAAATTTATATTGAAGGACGGCGATTGTTGGTTTTAGAGAGTTTTTACCAAGAACCCGTAAATTCTTGTGAGCTAGGTATTTTTAAAACAAACCTAGCTTTAGGCGAAAAAGAGACATTTTCAATAAGAGACGTTCAGTTTAAATATGTATGCTTGCCATTTCAGTCTGATTTCGTAATTATACCGATTCTGCACTCCTGTCTCCCAGAAAAGTTTCAAGCGAGCATTGCAAACTCATCAATACCATAATTCTTAATTGTAAAAATCAGTTCTTAATAATTATCATTTTACACACCTGCCTTCCAGAAAAATGTCGAGCGAACAACACAATCCTTCAAAAGGACAAATGAAATATTTTTCTCCCCAAGGTAAGTTTAAATTTTTTAACGCATTTTGGGAAAAAAAATATCTTTTTTTATTTTAAAAGTAGCTGATTTGAAAATGAAACCATATGTCCAAAATCGGTTAATGTTAAAAATTATGTTTCTTTAATATTAAAAATTGTACCGTTTTTTATTTGTTTAGCTAATCCGAAGTGTGCATCCTGTCAAGAAATTTCAAAAAAACTTGACACTGTTCTCGAAATTCTGGCTGAGCACAAAGTTTTGCTTGATCGCCTTGTTTCCCAAAACGTTGTCGTGGAAAATATGATGTCCATTTTTCCAATAAAGACTGAAGAAAAGCTCAAAGAGTTTGGCGATATTTTATTAACGCAATCAGATCCATATGTAAGTATTTTTGTTTTCTGAAATACATAATTTCTAATTAACTAATATTACCTTTATTCTTTGCAGATTCGACAAATGAAAAATCTCATCGGTGGCAACGTCGAACGAAATTTACACCAAGTATTTGATCAAAACATTATAATGAGTTTTAATGTTGACGGAAATTTTGGAAAAAAAGGACTACGGGACTATGGAAATGTGCTTGCAGCAATTACAGGTACAAGTTTCTTAAAAAAAAAAAAATCTTTTTCGTAAAAACTGTGAAATAAACTTTTTTTTTCCTAATAATTAGACGTTATATCAACATTTAATGATTCACCTGATAAAACGTTAAGAGCAGCTTTCCAACGACAAAAAAAGAAGTATTTTAAACAAAACAGCCGCAACAATACTAAAGGAGGCAAGGTGCAAAATGATGAGAATGTCGAAATACAATAATTAATCATTTAAGAAAAATTTAAAGGTTTAGCCAACCCCGAAGAAATTGAGCTTTAAAATTAATAATTAATTTAAGTTAAACTTTTATATATTTTTATTTATGTAATAGAAAGGTTTAGCCAGCCTTGAAAGAAATGAGCCCTTAAAGACTGTTGAGTACAATTTTTAGCATAATTTTTTGTTAATTAAAAATAATTAAAGGTTTAGCCAGCCTTGAAAAAATGGTCCCTCAAATACCAAAAAAAGACTGTGTACAATTTTTAGTTGTAATGTACTTTTAGCTTTACTATTTATAAAAATACAATTTTTAGTTCTAATCTACTTTAAGTAATACATAATTTTTTGTTAATTAAATTTTTAGCTAGCCTTTTTCAATATTAATAAAAAAACATTTTGTCAATTCGCTAGCATTTTATATTATTGAAATTTTTATTCGAACACTCTCCAATCTAATCTACAAGATTAAAAAAGTTAAAGTCGACTTTAAATTTAAACATCCGTTTTTGTAGAAAAACCCTACAAAAATAATTTAATTTTAAAGCCTTCTGATTGGCTAGGAAAAAATTGACCAATCAGAATGTTTTAAATTCAAACCAAATCAATACATACTGCCACCTAAATTTTTAAATTTAAAATAAAAGTCTATTTTATAGTCTATTTTAATTTTTTATAGCAAGGCTGATTATTTTTAAAATTTAAAATGGGTTTTTTAAATTTTAAAAAAGTTTTAAAATTGTAGACCAGGGTCAAAAAAATGTACTAGTGACTATTTGGTTCCATTGTCTCTATATGACCGCACCCAGGAAAAAGATTGGTTGGAATTCGATCAGAACTATTAAAATGAATTTGCCAGGACGTTATTTTATGTGGAGTTACCTATAATTGAATACTACACCAAAAATGTTTTACTAGGTATTAAAAATAGGGAAAACTAACTAAAAAACAATCCTTTTAACAAATTATTGGTATCTACAATCAATTTTAAAATTAGTATCAGTTTAATAATTCTATGCAGTAGAAGCAGCCATTTATTTAGTGAATATACAAGAAAATTGGTGTTACCTATAACCTTTATTAAAAAAATTTCAATATTCGAAAGTGGTAACTACAAATACGGGTATCCTAATCAAATATGACCTTAAAGTCGATTTTCTGTAGAACCAACCGAATTGTGGATTGTATTGATAACACACACAACTATTAATTGGTATTGATATTTGTTTTCCAAACTAAACATATAAATTCAAAATTAAACATTAAAGTTAATAAGTGTTTGTGGTTTAGTGGGTGAGGAGTTGGCCTAGTACGCCAAATTTCCAGGTTCGAATCCCCGAAAAAACAAAAACTTAGATGTTGTTTTTTTAATAAAAACAAAATATTCTTAAGTATTAAAAGTAAATAAGGCTAAGAAAATTAAAAGTAGTTGTGGTGCAATGGGTAAGAGTGTGGATTATTAATCAGAATGACCGGGTTCAATACCGGAGAATTGAAAAAAAGTTTTTTAATTTCAATAAAATGTTGTGGAACATAATAATATTTATGTGGAATATAATATGGAATTAGACAACCGAATATTGGCTTTCGCGACGAAAAATATAATTTAATATAATGGGGTCATTTTGTAAAACGAAACTTTGCTTTCGTTTGAACATTTTTTTATTTAAAATTTTTTTAAATTTTGTAAAACTCAAAAAAAATATGTATATTTTCTTTTTTTTCAATCTGGCAATATTATAATCGAAGACACACTCCTTAATAAAACGGTATTTTATAAGAAGTAAGTAAACGTTTGCAAACGAATATTATGCCATATTCAAACGAACAGAAATAGTTGTCGTTTCCTATTAAAAAGTTAAATTTTTTGCATAAAAAGTTAGGTAATTGCAAATTTTGGAATAAAAATTGTATAAATATGGGTTTAAAAATATGAAGTAGTTAAATGTGATACTTCTATATTTTTTATTCTCAATAAAAAATAATTCTTTTAGGGTCATATGCATAATCACTTTTTAAATTTATAAACGGCTTATAAAACAAATTTTTCACACAAAAATCGTTATAAAAACTCAAATTATTATGCATAAGCACTTAAATTTATATGCAAATTAGTGAAAATTTGGATGCGCTAAGACACGATTAGATGCGTTAAGACACGATTTAAAAAAAATTTTCTTTATATATAAACTTCTACGTTTGAGACCAAATGAAACAAACTGAGGGGGTTTAAAACTAAAAACTGGCAATTCGAAACTTAAGGGCTATCTTAACAAACCATACTTTGTACTCCTTTACTATCCGCTAATGGAAGGTTCTTCTTATTTAGGTTGATTTTCTGTACAATATAAAATTTTTCTTAAATATATTTATTATTAGGAATAAATGTCCAAAAATATATCATAAAAAAAAATACTAATAAAAAAAAATTGCCCTACACTGGATTCGATACCTGGACCCTAAAAATATTAGAACTAAAAATAACAACTCATTTACCAATCAGGCTAAACGGACTTGGAAAACTCTATGAACAAATTTTTATTTAAATAATTTGTAATTTCATGTCACAAATATTATTTTTTTTTGTCTGGCAATAATAACTCGCAAATGGCAACAAACGCAAACTACTACCCGTTTTATAAAATACCAAATATTTTCGTTTACGTTTCAAACGAAAACGAAAAAACGTTTTTCATTCGAGTTACAAAATGACCCCATAAAGATAATTGTCGTAACCGCACGAATTCGATTGGCAACAAATTCGGTGGCCACAACTGAGACTGTTTTCTGGGTGCGCAAAAGAACTAGCTCGTCAATAGTGATAAAGTCTACTGGTAGATTTTCAATGACACGCCTATGTTATTTGTCAATAGGCGATTATATTGGTTGGTCTACACTTGGTCAGTAGTACTAGTGACAATGTCACTAGTAAATCACTACAATTTTACTATAGACATTCCCTGCAGGGAGGTAAAGTTTTTTTTCAATTGAAGAATCAATTAAAATACATTGAAACATATTGTTTAACTTTTTTTGTCAACCAATAAAAAACAAACCAGAAAAAAATATGTATCGTATATCGTAAATAATTCAAATATTTTCGGTTTTCTTTTTTGTTAAAATAGTTTGTTTATAAACAAAATTATTTCAATTCAAATTACAAGAAATTCTTTACTCATACACACAAACATAGCCAATAGAAATATGAACGTGTCTGTTGTGTATGGTGTAGTGTTTTGAAAATCGAAACAAAAAAAAAAACTTTCAAATATGAAAAAACAAACCACAAAATCGTTTTATTTTACGTTTTGTCAGTTAAAAAATTGATGATTGTTTTAATAGACTTTTCAATTATTTTTATTTCTTTTGTGGATTGTTTAAACAATGTTTGCAAATAAATAGCAAAATGGTTTGAATATAATGAAAAATCAGTAGTCCTTTTTTTAATAGTGTTTTAAATTAATTTAATATATATTTTAGGTTGTTTTTAAGGATAAAATATTGTGAGTGTACCACTTGTTAACCCATTTTTGCCCACTAATTGTTCCACCGAGAATTTTGTGACCACCTTTGTGTGAAAAAATACACCCAGGAAAAAGATTGGTTGGAATTCGATCAAAACCATTCAAATGAATTTGCCATGACATTATTTTATTTGGAGTTGCCTATAATTGAATACTACACCAAAAATATTGTACTAGGTATTAAAAATAGGGAAAATGAACTAAAAAACAATACTTTTAACAAATTATTGGTATGTCCAAGCAATTTTAAAATTAGTATCAGTTTAGTAATTCTATGCAGTAGAAGCAGCCATTTATTTAGTAAATATACAAGAAAATTAGGGTTACCTATAACCTTTATTAAAATAATTTCAATATTCGAAAGTGGTAACTACAAATACGGGTATCCTATTCAAATATGACCTTAAAGGCGAGTTTTTGTAAAACCAACCGAATTGTGGATTGTATTAATAACACACACAACCATTGATTGGTATTGGTAAACGAATTTTTTTCTATATTTGTTTTCCAAGCAAAACATATAAATTCAAAATTAGACTTCAAAATTAATAAGTGTTTGTGGTGTAGTCGGTAAAGAGTTGGCCTAGTACCCCAGATTTCCGAGTTCGAATCCCGGAAAAGACAAAAATATTTATGTTTTTTTTAAATTAAAATAAAATATTATTATGTATAAACAGTAAATATGGCTTAGAAAATTAAAAGTAGTTGTGGTGCAGTGGGTAAGAGTGTTAACTATTAACCTGAATGGCCGGGTTCAATAGCAGAAAATTCGAAAAAAGTTTTTTAATTTCAATAAAATTTTGTGGAACATTTAATTAATTATTAATTAAATTAACATTTAATTTAATATAAAGATAGTTGTCGTAACCGCACGAATTCGATTGGCAACAAATTCGGTGGCCACAACTGGGACTGTTTTCTGCGTGTACATGTTACATTTTACAAATTTCGAAATTTGGTTTATACAGAAATTGAGTAATTTTTCGGAAGTAACGAAACCCTTTTGTAATTGTTTTAGAACAAACTATTATGAGCGAAAACTAAGAATTAATTTTTTCTAAAATTTGACTTAAGTAAAAAAAATTTAAACAATTCTAACTAAATATATCAAAATTTCTTATACACACAGAAAATAAATTGGTTGGAATTCTATCGGAACCAACGAAATATTTTCATCATTCAATAATTTTAATTGTAGTTATTTAAAATTCATCATGAGGAAAGTTATATTTATTTGTGAACAAAAAATATATATGATGAACCAAAACACTGTCACATTATCCAAAATATTGGCTTTTCTAACCAATATTGAAAAATTACTAACTTCCACATTACCTTCAATAGCAACAACCACCAATTTATCGAAGATTTAGTCATTTGAATAAAATATCGGCAGCAACAATTTAGTATCAGTTGTGTTTCAATAAAATCGATCGCTCTATCCAAAGTATTAGTTTTTCCAATCAATTTAAAATTTTTTTTTAACTTTAGTAGCTTTAACCATTAACTTCCATTATTTTGGTAATTGTAATAATATATTGAGACAAGGAACAGAAATTTTATTTATCATAATAAAATTTTGGAATCTATCATATTTTTTCGTTTCATACATATGCGTGTTTAAATTCTAGGTTAGACAACAACTAAACGTAAGTATCTGTGGCGCAGGAGGTAGAGACACAGCCTTATAGCCTTAGAGATTTGAGTTCAAACCTCAACCAAGGCATTACTTTTTTTTTTAATAATTTTTTTATTGATTAAAATTAAAAGACACAATTGATTTTCTGTTGTGAATATAATTTTATTCAAAAACAAAATATTCAAATTTTCAACCTGAAGAAATTTAAATTTGAAATTGAACAAAAAAAATTTATGTCGAGTTTAGCCTAGAGGAAAAGCAATGGGCTGACAACGGAAGGTCGACGGTTCAATCCCAGTTCGCGATATAAATTTTTTTTAAATTTTTTTTTTATTCAAATTAAAAGACACAACTGATTTTCTGTTGTTGATATAATTTTATTTATAGACAAAATATTCAAACCTGAAGAAATTCAAATTTGAAATTTGACTAAAAAAATTTAAATAGAGCTTAGCTTAGAGGAAAAGCAATGGGCTGACAAGCGGAGGGTCGGGGGTTCGATCCCAGTAAGCGATAAAAAAAAATTTTAATTTTTAAATAAATTTTGTGGAACGTGTTTTTCTATTTATAGAATTTATAATCCACAAACATTAAAGTAATCTATTAACACAACAAAAATTAAAAAATTGTAAATAAATTTCGGTAGTTACAATGGTATTAAAAATAAATAAAAGTGATTGTACCTGGAACTACAAAAATTCGGTTGGCGAAAAATTCGGTTGGAACTACTAATCTGTTTTCTATGTGTATAAGTTGCATTTAAGACAAAACTCGTTTTTAGTTCTGATTACTAAAATATTCCTTTTACTGAATGGGGTTAAAGAATTAAGGTTTTATTTTTTAAATAGGTAGTAATATTGCTTATGGAAGCTTTTCATCTCTCACCACCTTTTATATGTCCTCTATCTTCTTTCCAAAGAAGGTAGCATATTAATTAATGTAACAAATTTCTTGAGTTTTTCTTCCCTTTAAAAAAATAAAAAAAAATTCAAAAGTAAGCATATCTGAAGAAAACCCTAAAATTTATTCTGAACCTTCAGCAATACACTAAGAGAATTACCTGCATGATATTAATGAATTTGTGCTTAAGCCAATGAAGTTTCTCTGGAACTCGACCTTTGAAACTTTTCATTGAATTAAATGTTGTGACAAATATCATTTTAATTATTAAAAGTTTCATACATTCAATCAAAAAGTTTCATTAAATCGGGATTCATAAAATATATAAATTAAAGAAATTTTTACTTTGTGAATAAAACTTCATTGGCTTACTGCAAAATTTCAACAAAAAAAAAAAAAAAACTCGTCCAGTAAAATTCCCTCTGTGTATTTTTCTTAGTATATATATTGGGAGAGTATTTGCCGAATAGTATCTTATAACGTATGTAATTTTAAAATTATAGGGATTTAAATTCAATGGGTTTATATTTTGTCTTTAGTGAACAATATTTTGTATTAAAATTGTGTACCTAAACATTGGGTATGCTCTAAAATATTTGAATAACAAATCGAAATTTTAACATAAATTTTAATGATTCTTTTATATGAAAAAACTGTTTCAACTGTTAAAAGAAACACTATTTTTTATCTAAGAAAAGCTTTAACTTTCATGTAAAGTTTGGTTGAAATTTCGGTTTTTTTTTTAATATTTTGAAGCATTTTTAGTCGCTTTGCTATTTTTATAGAAAATATTATTTATTTAATTATCTAGTTTTGTAAAATTTAAAATTGTAAAAATGATAACTATTATTATACTCAAATGAAAACTGAATATCCGTAGGTTTCAAGGCCATAAATAATTTTTAACATTTTATATTTAAATTTTACTTCATTGCGTTTTTAGCGAAAATATACTTAAAATGTTGATTTTCAATTTTTATTTAAAATAAAAATTGTTTTTTCGACCTTTTTAATTGATAAATTGGAAATTTATTAATTCTAGTACGAGACAAATTTCCTTATTATGAATTAACATAATAAATCGTTTTTTAAGCAAAAACTCTATGAAGTATTTGTCAGGAGAATAACCTGATGAAGACAAATAGCAGTTTTTGAAAAAAGTGCTTATTATATTAATTCATAATAAGGAAATTGGCCTCGAACTAGAATAAATAAATTTCCAATTTGAAAATATAGTTTATTTAAATTTCTTGTGTGTAGAAAATCCTCAGGTCTCAATCAAATTCTCATTTAAAAAATTTATCTATTCTATTATTGCATAGCGAAGGAAAAAAATTAAAATTTATTATTATATTTTGGAGTTTTAATATACATTCGAAAGTTTCAAAAGAGAAACAATTGTAGAGTCTGCGGAGTAAGAAACAAATTGATTTGCAAAAACGCTTCCTCAATAAATTTTTAAAAATTTCTTATTTTAAGCTCCGTAAGTTGTTTCGATTTTTCATATAAGCAAAATGTTTTTCACGATAAGTGTTATGTGTGAAAATTCTGTATCATTAGTTTTTCAGCAAATTAGTATTATTTATATGGTGAAAAATTAACGTTTTGTATTTGTTGTAACAACATCTTTTCTATAAAATACAAAATGTTTTCATTCATAATTTAAATAACCATTTGAAGCCTTTAGAGTTCAAGTTCGAGTGAATTTTTTTCTGTAAAAATGTAGTTTTTAAAGCCTTTGCCCTAAATATAGATTCTTTGATTTTTACTATTATATAATTTTATATAAAAAAAATATTCTTACGTAAACAGTATCACAATTGATTTTTAATTAAATTTAATTCATAAAAAAATCTTTTTATAGTTTGACAAACTTTTCGTAAAAAGAGTTCTCAAATGAAAAATATCCCAAATGTTCTTTAGGAAAATTTACATAAACGTATTCATTTGTAGTTTTTTTTCTAAATGAAAGATTGCCAGAAATAAAAATTTACTTACTAAGGTCATTTGTGTATTTTTTTCTCGTAGTTTTCTTTTCCCTTTTTGCCTTTCCCTTTTTTTCGTTTTCGATTTCCGCGCATGATGTCAGGAGATGACTTTTTTGGGCTCCGTTCTTCAGGAGTGCAGCTTTTGCCTTTTCCCATGATAAATCTTAAAAACTAAAATTTCTTATTTGCTATAAAATAATAATTTCGAAACAAATAACCCCAGTGTAGAAAATCATTACCAGATATGTGGTTATGTAACTACATACTTCCCAGTGTAGAAACGGTAATGACATATCATTATTTTTTGGACTGCCAGTAATGACACCCACTTACCTTCTGCATTATTTTAAAACATAAAATAATGAGTTACTGATAATGACTTATTTTTATCATTATTTCAAATACACTCTAATAAAAATTCATGTAACTTTACCCCATTTATAGTAGGTATTTTTTCTTCTTCTATAATTTCAGTAAAAATACATTTTTGTGCTTAAATTCAAATACTTACATACATTGTGTGTACATTAATTAGGCATAAAGTATGTAATCATACCTATTTATGTGTTTAAAAAATGTTTAGGAACATACGAATTTCATGTAAAATTACAGAGTTTGTGCTTAAAATAGCATTCAAAAATATGTAAAGATACAGATAAAATGCCTGCAACCACACGTAAAATATGTATATATACATTCTGGGTGCTTTATATTAAACAACCCAAAGGATTTAAAAACAATAAATTTATTTTTAAAGGATATTTTATTAGAAATTGCAAATGTAAATTTTTAACAATTAAAAACAATAAAATTAGTAATATAAGTCAATTAAATAAAATAATAAGCTGTATTTTCGCTCATACCTATCAACGTTAAGTATTTACAGCAAATCTACGTTGAAGAGATTAAAGTATAAAAATATAAACAGTTAACGTTTATAATCGCATGCCAGCAAAACTTTTTAGGACGTAAAGCAAAGAAGTTATGTTAATTATCAACGTTGAGTTTTCAACATTGATAATTATCCACAACGTTGATAATTATTCACGTTAAGTTAACGTGCATACGAAAAGTAATGTGTTAGTTTTCGCTTCAAACACGTTTTTGTGTACTTTCAGTTTTGTTTTGTGAGTTAAAGCACCGTAAGTTGTTTGAGTTTCACGTGAAAACACTGTTATGCTCCATATAAAAAAAATGATTTTTCAAGACAATCAGTTTCACGTGAAAATTGTGTAGAGTTTGTTTTCACGCAAATTTAATGTACAAGACTATTATTTTTCTTGGGAAAAAGTGACATTTTGTGTTTATTTTGATTGTGTCTTTGTTATAAAATTTAAAAATTGTTCATTTGTTTAAATTAAATTGCAATTTGAGGCATTTAAAGTTCGAGTAAAATTTTTCCACGTGAAAATCTTCTTACGGTGCTTAACGGATATGGTTAAATCGAAAATACAGCTAATTGCGTATATGTAACATTAAAAATAAAATCACCCAGAAAACATTCCCAGTTGTGGCCACCGAATTTGTTGCCAATCGAATTCGTGCGGTTACGACAACTATCTTTATGTTAAATTATATTTTTCGTCGTGAAAGCCAATATTCGGTTGTCTAATTCAATATTATGTTCCACATAAATATTATTATGTTCCACAAAATTTCATTGAAATTAAAAAACCGTTATTTGAATTTTCTGGTATTGAACCCGGCTATTCAGGTTAATAGTTCACACTCTTACCCACTGCACCACAACTACTTTTAATTTTCTTAGCCATATTTACTGTTTATACATATGAATATTTTATTTTAATTTAAAAAAAAACATATAAATTTTTGTCTTTTCCGGGATTTGAACTCGGAAATCCGGCGTACTAGGCCAACTCTCTACCGACTACACCACAAACACTTATTAATTTTGAAGTTTAATTTTGAATTTATATGTTTTGCTTGGAAAACAATTATAGTAAACAATTCGTTTACCAATACCAAACAATAGTTGTGTGTGTTATCAATATAATCCACAATTCGGTTGGTTCTACAGAAACTCGACTTTAAGGTCATATTTAATTAGGATACCCGTATTTGTAGTTACCACTTTCGAATATTGAAATTTTTTTAATAAAGGTTATAGGTAACACCAATTTTCTTGTATATTCACTTAATAAATGGCTGCTTCTATTGCATAGAATTACTAAACTGATACTAATTTTAAAATTGATTGGAGATACCAATAACACTGTGAGACACTGTTATTTTTACCGGCAAAACTGTTGAGTATATAGAAAAACGTTATATGAACAGATTAAAGGAATTGTAATTTTTAATTTTTTTAAAATTGTTTAAACAAAATCGGACTAGTGGTTCTCGAGTTATGTCAAAAAAAAGATATATCTCGATTCCTAGGGGTGACCCAGCGAAACGCCGGGACACGTATAACTTTTTTTTGACCGATATAACATTTCTCGTTGGTTTCATCCCATCCCGATTTTGACTGTCGCATAGTGTAATTTGTTAAAAGGATTGTTTTTTTAGTTGATTTTCCCTATTTTTAATACCTAGTAAAATATTTTTGGTGTAGTATTCAATTATAGGCAACTCCAAATAAAATAACGTCCTGGCAAATTCATTTTAATGGTTTTGATCGAATTACAACCAATCTTTTTCCTGGGTGATCATATCATTTTACAACTATTTAAATAACGCAATTTTTTTTTGTCAGCGTATTAGTTTTTTGAAAAATTTTTGCATCATAATATTTGTTTGCAGAATTTCAATCGCTGATTGTGTGTTTTAGTTAATTTTTTCTACCATAAAACATTTTTCGGCGTTCCGCGATTATTTTGCGATTCTTTAAGTATTTATAATACTAATTTAGTACAACAAAGTGCGCGAAAAATAAAATTTGCAAAAAGGAAGATTTTAGCATCATTACATTTGTATGTAGAATGTTAATCGCTGATTGAGTTTTTAAAATAATTTTTTGTACCATAAAGCCTTTTCGCATTCCCTCATTATTTTGCAGTTTTTTAAGTGTGGTTCTTTTAAATTCATAATCTATAAACATACTATACTACATATTTCATACAACAAAGTTTGGTGGCCAGTTGCAAAAAAAAGCAAAACTCCGGCTCTTTCAAGAGCTCTTTCCATCCCTGGAAAAAGTTAAGTAAAAGGGTTAATCAGCGATTTACATTATAAAAGGAATATATTGATGAAAGAATATTCCTTTTTGCAAAATTATTTTCGCAAACTTTTTTTTGCAAACCAATTAATCTTTGGATATTGGTATTACTTATAGACTCTAGATAACAAATTTAAAAAACCGTATTTAAAATATTGCAAAATAATAGCGTAACGCGAAAAAAGACTGTTAAAAATTTATTACAAAACTTTAGGGTGATGCAAAAATTTTCCTTTTTGTAAAAGTTTTTTTAGCGATTTTTTTGTTGCAAACTAAGTACATGAAATTGGTATTATAGTCCCAAAATTATTGCAAAATTTCAAGATAATAAAAAATAAATTCAGAAATTAATATTCTGCAAACGAATAAAATTATGCAAAAATTTTCCTTTTTAGAAAATTTTCTTCGCAAATTGTTTTTTTCAACTAGCCACCTCACTTTGATAAAAGATACGGGTATTACAGACTTAGTCAGAGTTTAACATTCTGCAAACAAATATATTGATGGAAAAATTTTACTTTTTGAAAAATGTTGTAAACTGACCGTCTTTGAAAATGGCCAGTACCTCAAAAAATAAATGAGAAAGCGCAAAACGGACAGAACTGTTCAATTGGATCATATTAAAAGCAGCTTCTTTTATACAGGCTCCGAGTTTCTTTTTACCAAAAAGAACAAAATTTTGGAAGATATTCCGTTAATAAAAGGCCCACGAGTGAACGCTCTATCTAAAATGTAAAAGAAGACTGTTAAAAGCAAATTTTGTATACCTTATTTTATTACATCTACCAAACCATATTACATCATAAACGTTTTTTGGAATTTGCGGTCACTGCTCCAAACTTTACACAGGCATTTAGCCATAATTGTGGTTTATATTTATATTTATTTATTTATTTATTTCTTGAACACAGTCAGTCTCTTTCAACTGATTTTGTGGTAATTTCGTTTCAAATATTTTGATGAACAAATTTTGTATGTATTTTAGAAATAAAATTTTGACAATTTTAACATTACTTCTTTAAATTAAGTACGATTACATACGTTGTGTCTAAAACTAATTTTACATACAATATATGTAAATATAAAGTGATAATGCTTATTCTAATAAAAACATGTTTGCCAACATGCAAAATACTATACTTTATATGTAACTTTATTCACAAAAAAGCGTAAACAAATTTTAGAAGCACTTTGTGCTTAAAGTTACGCATTTCCTGTAATTTTACATGAAAATATACATATTTTATAGTAGTAACTTTACAAGCATTTTTTAGAGTGTAGAAAATAATTTTATAGACTTTTTTGAACATTTTTTTAAATCTATTTTTAGACTCAATATTATTTAAACACTGGTAAGGATATATGTAACCACATATTTTTTGATTTTTTGTATGTTGGCGAGTAAGCTTACTTGTGTGCAGCAGGTCAATTATGTTTTTATCTATTAAATATTACATGTCGATATAGCTCAGATGGTTGAGCTGTTGACTGGCAATCTGTAGACCCAGGTTCGATTCCCGCACCAGCAAATTTTATTAAAAAAAAAAATACAATAAAAAATATTTTTTTTTATATAATTAATTTTTTTGAAAATCTATTTTTAGACTCATTATTTTGGTCAGTACTGGTAAGCACATAGGTAACGATATATTTTTTGATTTTTCGTATGCTGGTGTGTAACGACAACTCATTATTTTTCGCGACATCGCCATATAAAGGTAATAAGAAATGTAATAACAAAAGTAAGTAGTTACCATTACCAATTATGTAGTTACATAACCACATATCTGCTAATGATTTTCTACACTGGGAATCTAAAAAATTATTTTCTATTTGAAATAATGATAAAAATAAGTAATTATCAGTAACTCATTATTATATGTTTTAAAATAATACAGAAGGTAAGTAGGTGTCATTACTGGTAGTCCAAAAAATAATGTTAAGTCATTACTGTTTCTACACTGGGACCGTAAAATAATTTTTTTTTATCAAAATAGCTCTTAGCCAAGAAGACTTTAATAAACAATTACGCGTTTCTAATTAGTTGTCGCACTTTCTTAGAATTTTACTAAACAATATGTAAACCATTTTCAGAAATTATAACAGCTTTTAAAATAAACAGCAACAAAAATGAGTGTAAATGATAATAAAAAGAGAAAGAAATATAATACAATTGTCTTAAACAAAAAACGTAACGGTAAATTTACGAAAATATCAATAATGATCATCAAGCTCTAGTGTAAAAAATGCGTTTCTAATTAATTGTCAACAGCTGTATTTAAAATACTATTTAATAAAAACATAATTTACAGATGCTGTTGACACAAAATGGTTTAATCTTTTTAAGATCTGTAAAAAAAATATTTGTTAGTAAATCGAATTGATTTAAAAAAAGTAAAAAAAAAATTATTTTTTGTGGCCGGGCTGGAATTCGATAATAGTACCTCAGGGTTCTGCTGTTGGCAGAAAATGGGTTAATTTTTTCAAGATCTGTAAAAAAAAATATTTACAAGTAAATTAAATTGAGTTCAAAAAGTAAAAAAAAAAAGATTTTTGTGCCCGAGCTGGGATTTGATTTTAGGGTCTCTCAGGTTATATGTGACTATTTATAATTATATTTAAACAGATAGAAAATACGAGTAAAAAAGTTAATGTCGGGCATGCCGACTATATAATACCCTTCACCAGTTTGGTTAAAAGCCAACTAATGTTTGGATGCGAAATTCTAAAGCGTTAAAAGGAGTTGTGTCAAAATTTTCTATAAAATGATAAAACATGAGAAAATCGGAAATATATCCCATATGGGCGATAGGTCCAAATATCTAGAATCAATAGACTTTGTCCTTGGAAGCATGTGAGCAAGCGAACCAAATTTCATTAAAATATCTTCGTATTTGCGACCTCCAGCGTATAGACAAGCCAATTTTGGGGGGACCTTTATATGGGCTATAGGTCTAAACATGGACTGATTTCAAATAAATCCATACGCTTCGTCTTGGGACCGACATATGTCGGAATACCAAATTTCATATTTGCGACCAAATTTCATATTAGCGACCTGTAGAGTGCGCACAAGAATGCATGGACGGACGGACAGACGGACATCGTTAAATCGAAACAAAAAGTGATTCTGAGTCGATCGGTATACTAAAAGGTTGGTCTAGGTCCAATATTTCTTGGTATTAAAAACATCAACACAAACTTATTATACCCTCCAGGGCAGGGCTGGCAAAACTATGACACGCGTGTCAGATTGTGGCACGCGACGGTTTGTTGGATATTTTAAAAAAATTTAAACTATTAGAAGACAAGCAAAAAAAATGTGTGATTTAACTCCATATTGGTAAAATTTTTCATAGGGCTTGTAAATCGTGTTTTAAAATGAATGAAACTCTGTATTGCCACCATATTTTGTTTAAAGAAATATGGTTAGTACAGAACTCGCAAATTCGATTATCATAAAATTCTGGCAAAATTTCTAAAATTCTAGATTGAAAGAATTTGAAATGTTTCGATGAGAAAATGCGTCATAATCGGTGAAATAAAAAGTACGAGAAAATTGCACAAAAATGGAAAACAACTTGTAATAAAATTAACTTTTTTTTAACAAAATAAAATAACCACAAAAATGGAATAACCCCCCAAAAAATGAAAAGGCAATAATGTTCAACCTGTTTTAATTTTATTTCATTGGGGATTTTTTCATAATGAAATAATCTCAATATTTAAAGATTAAATAAACCCCCACACACAGAAAATAAATTGGTTGGCATTCTATCGGAACAAACGAAATATTTTCATCATTCAATAATTTTAATTGCAGTTATTTAAAATTCATCATCAGGAAAGTTATATTTATTTGTGAACAAAAAATATATATGATGAACCAAAACACTGTCACATTATCCAAAATATTGGCTTTTCTAACCAATATTGAAAAATTACTAACTTCCGCATTACCTTCAATACCAACAACCACCAATTTGTCGAAGATTTAGCCATTTGAATAAAATATCGGCAGCAACAATTTAGTATCAGTTGTGTTTCAATAAAATCGATCACTCTATCCAAAGTATTAGTTTTTCAAATCAATTTAAAATTTTTTTTTTAACTTTAGTAGCTTTAACCATTAAATTCCATTATTTTGATAATTGTAATAATATATTGAGACAAGGAACAGCAATTTTATTTATCATAATAAAATTTTGGAATCTATCATATTTTTTCGTTTCATACATATGCGTGTTTAAATGTAAGTATCTGTGGCGCAGGAGGTAGAGACACAGCCTTATAGCCTTAGAGATTTGAGTTCAAATCTCAACCAAGGCATTACTTTTTTTTTTTTATTAATTTTTTTATTGATTCAAATTAAAAGACACAATTGATTTTCTGTTGTGAATATAATTTTATTCAAAAACAAAATATTCAAATTTTCAACCTGAAGAAATTCAAATTTGACAAAAAAAATTTATGTCAAGTTTAGCCTAGAGGAAAAGCAATGGGCTGACAAACGGAAGATCGCTGGTTCAATCCCAGTTCGCGATATAAATTTTTTTTAAATTTTTTTTTTATTCAAATTAAAAGACACAACTGATTTTCTGTTGTTGATATAATTTTATTTATAGACAAAAAATTCAAACCTGAAGAAATTCATATTTGACTGAAAAAATTTAAATAGAGCTTAGCTTAGAGGGAAAGCAATGGGCTGACAAGCGGAGGGTCGGGGGTTCGATCCCAGTTAGCGACAAAAAATTTTAATTTTTAAATAAATTTTGTGGAACGTGTTTTTCTATTTATAGAATTTATAATCCACAAACATTAAAGTAATCTATTAACACAACAAAAATTCAAAAATTGTAAATAAATTTCGGTAGTTACAATGGTATTAAAAATAAATAAACGTGATTGTACCTGGAACTACAAAAATTCGGTTGGCGAAAAATTCGGTTGGAACTACGAATCTGTTTTCTGTGTGCAAACATTAAATAACAGTCAAATATTTTTACGTCATTTCTTGGATGTTATTTAATTTTTCCTTTTGGGGTTATTTCATTGGGCTTATTCGTGGCGCTGATAAACATGTACATCTGCGATGATATTTTTAAGAGAAATTTTAAAAATTTTTAAAAAAGGTTTTTTAATAGACAACTAAAATTAAGGTGGGACGCGAGAAATTTTTACAAAAAAAATTTGTCCGTTTCTGGCACGCTGCGAAAAAGTCTTGCCACCCTTGCTATAGGGTATAATTATTGACGTGGGACCATATATAATCATTTCACAAATTATATTGTTAATCTTGTCATATATGATTACGTCTTATAGCATTCAATATAATATATAATCATATATAAAAATATCTTACATCATACAATTATATACCACCATATGTGATCATATATTATGTTATATATGATCATTTATAATTATATATGACAAGAGATCTGTCATATCTCATTATGTATACCATATATGGTTGATATCTAATCTTGTACAATTTTATTTTTTAGTAATCATTTTTGCTATTCTCTTATTACAAATTACTGATCTTTTTACTAATTCTCGCTGCTGATTTCAGCAAAATATTTTACTAATTTTTCAATATCTAATATCTATCTGCTAAATTTAGCAGAAAAATATACCAATAAAAACATTTTTCTTTTATTCTTTACAATTCTTGTTTATTTAATATTTGTTAGTATTGATATAATCTTAGTTTGGAAATAACACTCAAAAAATTCTATTGTATTTCCAATCATAAATCATAATTTTGACTCCAAATTTCAAGTATGATGAAGTAATTATACTCTTGTTACAATCGCAAGAAAAAAAGTTTATTTATATATTTTTTTTTAGATTTTATAGTTTTTTTTAGTACACTTCTGCTAATTTCAGCAGATTGATTTTAAATTACAGTTTACAACAATTTACTGAAATTTAGTAGCTGCTACTAATTATTTATACTAATTTCATTGTACTAAAATTATTAATATTTAGTAAGATTTGTAGCGACTACTAATTTTTTATACTAATTTTGTTGTACTACAGACATTGTTGCTAAAATTAGCAAAAAATACCGCTAGGCTTAAAACAGTCAAATTTCCGGTAATAATAGCAAAATTTTCAGTAGCCATTACAGACTTTTCTGGTTGAGTGTAGAAAAATATATGGTTATATAAGGTACCGCATAAAAAACATATAATTATATATTGCCATTCATGACAACATATATACTCACATATTAAAAGATAAAACAAGATATTACTATATATGAATATATAATAATATACTACACCAAAAATATTTTACTACACCCAGGAAAAATATTGGTTGGCTTTCGATCAAAACCATTAAAATGAATTTGCCAGGACTTTATTTTATTTGGAATTACCTATAATTGAATACTACATCAAAAATATTTTACTAGGTATTAAAAATAGGGAAAATGAACTAAAAAACAATCCTTTTAACAAATTATTGGTATCTCCAATCAATTTTAAAATTAGTATCAGTTTAGTAATTCTATGCAGTAGAAGCAGCCATTTATTTAGTGAATATAGAAGAAAATTGGTGTTATCTATAACCTTTTTTAAAAAAATTTCAATATTCGAAAGTGGTAACTACAAATACGGGTATCCTAATCAAATATGACCTTAAATTCAAGTTTCTGTAGAACCAACCGAATTGTGGATTGTATTGATAACAAACACAACTATTAATTGGTATTGATATACTAATTTTATACTGTATTAATAAAACACATAAATTCAAAATTAGTCATTAAAATTATTAAGTGTTTGTGGTGTAGTGGGTGAGGAGTTGGCCTAGCACGCCAGATTTCCGGGTTCGAATCCCGGAAAAGACAAAAATTCAGATGTTTTTTTAATTAAAATAAAATATTCATATGTATAAACAGTAAATATGGCTAAGAAATTTATAGTAGTTGTGGTGCAGTGGATAATAGTGTGAACTATTAACCTGAGTGGCCGGGTTCAATACCAGAAAATTCGAAAAAAGTTTTTTTTAATTTCAATGAAATTTTGTGGAACATAATAATATTTATGTGGAACGCAATATTGAATTAGACAACCGAATATTGGCTTTCACGACGAAAAATATAATTTAATATAAAGATAGTTGTCGTAACCGCACGAATTCGATTGGCAACAAATTCGGTGGCCACAACTGAGATTGTTTTCTGTGTGTAGGTATTAAAAATAGGGAAAGCCAACTAAAAAACAATCCTTTTAACAAATTATTGGTATCTCCAATTAGAGTTTGCTAAAAACCGAAAAATTTAAAAACCGCGGTTTCGGTTTTCTAAAATTATAAAAACCGCGGTTTCGGTTATTTTTCGGTTTTCTTGTGATATTAATACAATTGTTTTAAAATAATTAAATATACAAAACAATTAAATATTTTAATACGTTCAAGATATTTATTGAAATTCGATTGAATTTCTCACTCAAATAAAGAAAAATTACTCCGTTTCTAGACCTTTACGAGAGAAGAAACAAAAAACACGGAAAACCGTTATAAATATAATTTTTTTATTCTTTTGTCGGCAACTAAAGCTGTATTTTCAAGAGTTTAAATTTTAGCAAATTGTTTAGAACAATATAAAGTTAAAATTTCACAAATTTCGTGAACTACGAAATAGTATTTTTTTTTTAAATATGCTGTGAAAATCTGAACTGAATATATGAAACTCAAGCCTTTTTGGTGGCTTGACTTAACTTATGTTATCCGTAATAACAAAAAATATTCTTTAAACTAATATTTAAAGGAGAAATTATTCATTACAATTAAATACAAAATTTTGTAAAATAGGAGCTGAGCCCTTTTCGAAATTCAAGATTCAACCAACATTTTCCTGAGCGCTCAGAAATTAAAGATTCTAAAATATGATCATTTTCAGAGTGCTGCAATTTTCGAGTCATAAATGAAACATAATAGACTCGTATTTATGAGTGCATTCGATATATTTTTTTTAATTTTTCCATTACTCAAAAATTAATCTTAAATGACTCATAATAGCTCAGGAAATTCTAAATTTTCCAATAATGCTCATAATTCAGGGTCTTTTATGGTTCGTAAAAGTGCTCTCGGAAAGAGGCAACATCGGTGAAGAAATACTCCCTCATATAGGTTGATTTCAGAAGGTATTAATTAGGGCTCTTTTATGAGTATTTTCGGATTCCAATTGCACACTGGGTTAATTCTATTAATATCTAGTTAATTATTTTAATTGGTTAAAGTCATTGTTAAAAACCGACTTATTTTTGTCGGTTTTCGGTTTCGGTTTTGGGGCTTTAAAAACCGCGGTTTCGGTTTCGAATAAAACCGAACAGCAAACTCTATCTCCAATCAATTTTAAAATTAGTATCAGTTTAGTAATTCTATGCAGTAGAAGCAGCCATTTATTTAGTGAATATACAAGAAAATTGGTGTTACCTATAACCTTTATTAAAAAACTTTCAATATTCGATAGTGGTAACTACAAATACGCGTATCCTAATCAAATATGACCTTAAAGTCGAGTTTCTGTAGAACCAACCGAATCGTGGATTGTATTGATAACAAACACAACTATTGATTGGTACTGGTAAACGAATTTTTTACTATATTTGTTTTCCAAGCAAAACATATAAATTCAAATTTAGACTTCAATATTAATAAGTGTTTGTGGTGTAGTCGGTAGAGAGTTGGCCTAGTACGTCAGATTTCCGAGTTCGAATCCCGGAAAAGACAAAAAATTTATGTTTTTTTTAAATTAAAATATTCATATGTATAAACAGTAAATATGGCTAAGAAAATTAAAAGTAGTTGTGGTGCAGTGGGTAAGAGTATGAACTATTAACCTGAATGGCCGGGTTCAATACCAGAAAATTCAAAAAAAGTTTTTTAATTTCAATAAAATTTTGTGGAACATAATAATATTTATGTGGAACATAATATTGAATTAGACAACCGAATATTGGCTTTCACGACGAAAAATATAATTTAATATAAAGATAGTTTTCGTAACCGCACGAATTCGATTGGCAACAAATTCGGTGGCCGCAACTGAGACTGTTTTCTAGGTGTTTGAATGCATTTTTTATTATTCACAAATTTTCGCAGTTTTAAGATTTTGTCTTACTTTGTATCTTTCTCCTCTAGAGAAATAAAAAATCGAGTAAGGATAGTTTTAAATTAAGCTATCCAAAAATGTTTAACTTTTTAAAACATTGCATTACAAATTATTTTTAAAAGAGTATTTAGCAGACCCCTCTTAGATTTCAAACTTTTTCATAAATGTACACACAGGAAAAAGATTGGTTGGGTTTCGATCAAAATCATTAAAATTACTTTGCCAGGACGTTATTTTATTTAGAGTGACCTAGAAATGAATACTACACCAACAATATTTTACTAGGTATTAAAAATAGGGAAAATTAACTAAAAACAATCCTTTTAATAAATTATTGGTACACACAGAAAATAAATTGGTTGGAATTCCATCGGAACCAACGAAATATTTTCATCATTCAATAATTTTAATTGCAGTTATTTAAAATTCATCATCAGGAAAGTTATATTTATTTGTGAACAGAAAATATATATGATGAACCAAAATACTGCCACCTTATCCAACATATTGGCTTTTCTAACCAATATTGAAAAAATACTAACTTCCACATTACCTTCAATACCAACAACCACCAATTTATCGAAGACTTAGTCATTTGAATAAAATATCGGCAGCAAAAATCTAGTATCAGTTGTGTTTCAATAAAATCGATCACTCTATCCAAAGTATTAGTTTTTCCAATCAATTAAAAAATTTTTTTTAACTTTAGTAGCTTTAGCCATTAATTTCCATCATTTTGGTAATTGTAATAATATATTGAGACAAGGAACAGAAGTTTTATTTATCATAATAAAATTTTGAAATCTATCATATTTTTTCGTTTCATACATATGCGTGTTTAAATTCTAAGTTAGACAACAACTAAACGTAAGTATCTGTGACGCAGGAGGTAGAGACACAGCCTTATAACTTTAGAGATTTGAGTTCAAACCTCAACCAATACATTATTTTTTTTTTAATAATTTTTTTATTGATTCAAATTAAAAGACACAATTGATTTTCTGTTGTGAATATAATTTTATTCAAAAACAAAATATTCAAATTTTCAACTTGAAGAAATTCAAATTTGAAATTTCACAAAAGAAATTTATGTCGAGTTTAGCCTAGAGGAAAAAAAGCATTGGGCTGACAAACGGAAGGTCCCTGGTTCAATCCCGATTCGCGATATGAATTTTTTAAATTTTTTTTTATTTAAATTAAAAGACACAACTGATTTTCTGTTGTTGATATAATTTTATTTATAGACAAAATATTCAAACCTGAAGAAATTCAAATTTGAAATTTGACTAAAAAAATTTAAATAGAGCTTAGCTTAGAGGGAAAGCAATGGGCTGACAAGCGGAGGGTCGCCGATTCGATCCCAGTTAGCGACATAAAAAATTTTAATTTTTAAATAAATTTTGTGGAACGTGTTTTTCTATTTATAGAATTTATAATCCACAAACATTAAAGTAATCTATTAACACAACAAAAATTCAAAAATTGTAAATAAATTTCGGTAGTTACAATGGTATTAAAAATAAATAAAAGTGATTGTACCTGGAACTACAAAAATTCGGTTGGCGAAAAATTCGGTTGGAACTACTAATCTGTTTTCTGTGTGTATCTACAATCAATTTTAAAATTAGTATCAGTTTAATAATTCTATGCAGTAAAAGCAGCCATTTATTTAGTGAATATACAAGAAAATTGGTGTTATCTATAACCTTTATTAAAAAAATTTCAATATTCGAAAGTGGTAACTACAAATACGGTTATCCTAATCAAATATGACCTTAAATTCGAGTTTCTGTAGAACCAACCGAATTGTGGATTGTATTGATAACACACACAACTATTAATTGGTATTGTTAAATGAATTTTATACCGTATTTGTTTTCCAAATAAAACACATAAATTCAAAATTAGTCATTAAAATTAATAAGTGTTTGTGGCATAGTGGGTAAGGAGTTGGCCTTGTACGCCGGATTTCCGGGTTCGAATCCCGGAGAAGAGAAAAATTTAGATGTTTTTTTTTAATTAAAATAAAATATTCATATGTATAAGCAGTAAATAGGGCTAAGAAAATTAAAAGTAGTTGTGGTGCAGTGGGTAAGAGTGTGAACTATTAACCTGAATGGCCGGGTTCAATACCAGAAAATTCAAAAATAGTTTTTGAATTTCAATAAAATTTTGTGGAACATAATAATATTTATGTGGAACATAATATTGAATTAGACAACCGAATATTGGCTTTCACGACGAAAAATATAATTTAGTATAATGATAGTTGTCGTAACCGCACGAATTCGATTGGCAACAAATTCTGTGGCTACAACTGAGACTGTTTTCTGGGTGTAGGATTGCCATTTCAATTTTGAGAAAAAGAGGACGTCAACCTCAAAAAAGGAGGACATTTGCCTTAAAACAGAGGACAATTCTTTTTATTAAATTAATTTTACAGAAATCAACAACGCGATAAAATATACAAATAAAATTTATTTTATAAATAAAACAAATTTTATTCCCACTAAAAAAAAATTCTCAAAAAACAAAAAAATCATTCTGAACTTTAAATTAGTGGTACATAAAAAAAACAACGATTAACCAATTCATTGCATAAATTTTCAGCTATGTACATTTCTATAATTTCTAGATACGAATTGTAAAGGGTTTCAGGAATGTTTTTCAATGCTTCCAATTTGAATTAGTATATTACTGTAGCATTTCTTCAAATATTCATAAAACTCTTGAAAATTCCTTCAAAACTTTATTTGACTCTAATATTAGGCCTTTTTTTAATCACTGGATTTATTTTATTTTCTTAAAAAATCCACATTTTGTTTTTTAATTTTAAAAATTTAATATTTTTATCAAAATCCAATACGTATATAATGTGAAAGAAAATCATTAAATTTTGTAAAAATGTGAACACAGGAATTGAATTAAACTAAATCCAAAATGGATTTATAAAACAAATAAGTCCATTTTGGATTTAGCTTCTTTCATATTATATTAGCGAATAAGTGTTATATTTGGATAGAAATATTAAATTTGGTAAATTAAAAAAGAAAATGTGCATTTTTTAACAAAATAAAATAAATCCAAACAAGTTTTTTGATTTCATAGCAAACATAATTTTTAATAAAAATCGCACCAAAACTTGTTATCAGTCATGTTAATTGAATTAAAATTGTTTAGATAATTTTTCAGGATAAAGAATTCATTATATTAATTTTCATCATTAAAAGTAATGCTAGCATTCGGTAGAGAAACCTTAAACTGATACCTGATACTTGTAGCGCTTTGTGATTACTTACTCTGCTGAACTATGTTTTTTTTATTTTCTTTTTAAATACACTTTTTCTATAGCTTACTTTTATTTTTTAAAATTTTTGTTTTCGAATTATATTTATATGTTTTTATTTGTAATTCTTACAAAACAATTTTTATTGTAAATGAAGAACAACAAATGTATCACTTATTGATCACAAGTAGCAAACATTTTTTACTCTACCAAAATATGACAGCGCTACCTGAGCGCTCAGACTGAGCGGTTAGTGATCAGGTCGTTCAGCAGATAGTTGTACAACTTCGGACTAATAAATTGTATCTGCCGATTGCACCCAATGTTAATTTTTTTTAATTCAAATTTGGCAATTAAAGTACGTTATGCCAAGTCAATTGAAATAACAGCGACAAAACAGCAATGCCAACAATTCAAAAAAAAGTTATGGAGAAAAGCGCAAAATAGGACAACACCGGACACTTACTGAAAAAGAAGAAGGACTGCCCTGGACGCTCTAAAAAAGAGGACGGTGTCCGGGGAAAAGAGGACGGATGGCAACCCTACATAAATGAATTATCTAAACATTTTGTGAAGCATCTACTTTTGAATCATTGTAATTGTTAATTTGTTGTGTTTTGTTACTAATAAACTATAAAACCTTCAAAAAATGGGTAATTTTTAAGAAAAACTAATGAAATAAAATTGTTACTCGAGTAATTTTAAACCTTACACGATTAATCGAGTCACTCGAGTAATTTTAAAATCGTACACGATTAATCGTGTAAAATTGTAAGTTCAAAACCTCAAAATCGAGTTACTTGGTTACAGGAACAAAGCCAATCCCGAGTAATTTGAATACCCTAATAAGTACAAGCCCATATCAAATTATTTTTCACAATTTTTTAAATCAGCTTTGGGATTTTATTTAGCGCATTTAAAATGCCAATATTTCGGAAAAAAATATGTTTTTTGAATATTTTAGTACTGTCACAAATTTGGATTAATCGTATAATTTCGATTATCATATAAAAAATATTTAATTTTTTTTCTGTTATATAACAACTTCCGTAGTTTTTCAAAAAAAAACCTCTGTGATTGGAAAGCTCATTGGTTCGAGAAAAAGTCCTCAGGCAGATCGATAGATTCTGCACGTTTATAGACGTTATATTTTTACCCGAAAAATGTGGTACTTTTAAGTACCATCAGAAAGGAAATGGTTAAAATATTCATTTTAAATCACTAGAACAATTTTTGAACGAAATTTTTGATTAATCGAACAACAATTAATCGATTGAATACCCTAAGGGTGCGTTATCTTGTTCAAAATAAAAATTATTTTAATTTGGGAAAAACAGCTTCTTGTAAATAGTTGGGTAATGCTTCTCAAACGAGTTCAACATAACTAGTGGGATTCAGACGTCCTTCAACAAATCGTAAAACACCAATCCCATTCCCAGAAAAGCAAACGGAAAGACTGTGCGGCCTCATTAAGGGTTTCTACTCACAAATCGTTCCGATACCAATATTAGTAATTCTACGCCAATCTTACCTCTTTTCCTTATATATTATGTTTCGAAAGGGTCGTATTTTTGTACACCCAGGAAAAAGATTGGTTGGCTTTCGATCAAAACCATTAAAATGAATTTGCCAGGACTTTATTTTATTTGGAATTACCTATAATTGAATACTACATCAAAAATATTTTACTAGGTATTAAAAATAGGGAAAATGAACTAAAAAACAATCCTTTTAACAAATTATTGGTATCTCAAATCAATTTTAAAATTAGTATCAGTTTAGTAATTCTATGCAGTAGAAGCAGCCATTTATTTAGTGAATATAGAAGAAAATTGGTGTTATCTATAACCTTTTTTAAAAAAATTTCAATATTCGAAAGTGGTAACTACAAATACGGGTATCCTAATCAAATATGACCTTAAATTCAAGTTTCTGTAGAACCAACCGAATTGTGGATTGTATTGATAACAAACACAACTATTAATTGGTATTGATATACTAATTTTATACTGTATTAATAAAACACATAAATTCAAAATTAGTCATTAAAATTATTAAGTGTTTGTGGTGTAGTGGGTGAGGAGTTGGCCTAGCACGCCGGATTTCCGGGTTCGAATCCCGGAAAAGACAAAAATTCAGATGTTTTTGTAATTAAAATAAAATATTCATATGTATAAACAGTAAATATGGCTAAGAAATTTATAGTAGTTGTGGTGCAGTGGATAATAGTGTGAACTATTAACCTGAGTGGCCGGGTTCAATACCAGAAAATTCGAAAAAAGCTTTTTTAATTTCAATGAAATTTTGTGGAACATAATAATATTTATGTGGAACGTAATATTGAATTAGACAACCGAATATTGGCTTTCACTACGAAAAATATAATTTAATATAAAGATAGTTGTCGTAACCGCACGAATTCGATTGGCAACAAATTCGGTGGCCACAACTGAGACTGTTTTCTGTGTGTATGTAACTTTTTAACCTGTTGTCAAAAAGATGGCAACGTATTGCAGGTGGGCTTATCTGCGTTCCCAGAGTTGTAGACAATTCATAGGCAAGGCCACGGCAGGTTGCGCTTCCATATTTATTGCAATTCATTACCAGATACTGATCTTCAGCTTGCGTAGTATATCTGAAATGACCTTGCTCAGGTCTATTTCTAAATCATTCATTTAATTTGACTTTATTCTTCATATACGCGCTTTCTGGACACGCTAAGTTCACAAGTTATTTCTGATAGTGAATATTTTTCCGAAAGTAGCGTTTAATAGCTATTTTCGTATCTAAACTTGCACTTTTCCTTCCCTTTGTTTTAGCGAATAATATTTATATAACTTTTCTGTTTTTACAATTTCACACTGTAATAATATGAATGTTTCAAAAAAGTGTTTAATTCACTTTTTGCTTTAATTTTGCAAAAGCAGTTTTAGATTTTTTAATTACTGGATTAGAAAGTTTGTTTGCAAAATAGTTTTTGTTTCTTAATCTTTTTTATATCAAAATTAATTTTTCATTACATTTAAATTATTTTTAAGCCTGATTCTAACCAGTATTGGAAAGCCTTCTCAAGATGTTTAGATTAAAAAATATAGAATCCAAAAAATCTATACAGAAAGTCTGCTATAATATTGGCCATTACTTTATGTGTTTTATGTCCAAAATGCAATTTTCTACAATGACAAATCGAAACTAAAAACGACATCAAACGGAAATTGTTACCATAAGCATTATGGTCGATGCTGAAGATGATGTTGTTGATGATTGTTCATCTAAACATTTGATTGTTTTCATTGCATTGTGTGTTTACGAATTGCTTCATTGTGTGCGTGGATGTATTTTTGTATGCATATGTATATTTGTGTGCATTTTTGTATTTGCAAAAGTCATATGTCCATTATGCATGCAATCCCAATGATACTTGAGGAAAATTTGTCAAATTCTATTCTAACGGATATCTATCAATAGACACTTTTTCCATCCTTATTATTTTTTACTTTAATTCTTGGTAGCTTTTTTCTCTCTATCAGTCTTTTGTTTATTTTTCATTTGTCTTCAAGCGTTTGTGTATGTACTCTATGAATTTGCATGATAAGCAGAAATTATTACTGTAGGAAGTGATGATTGTGCAAAAAGTAGTAAAAACCGGAAACGGATATGTTTGTTATGCAATTCAATAAAATAAATGTTGTAATGCTTTGGTTATGTTTTTTTCTGTCTTCGTTTTCCTCTCCTTGTTTTTGTTTTCCTTATTACCCACAATATATTTGTAAATTCAATTTTATGTAATTGTCTCGTAATAGTAGTGAATCCTTATTATGGTATAAATTCAATCAATAATAAACAGAAAACGAATTTAGTACTTTTTCTTTAAACATTTTATAAATTAAATGTCTTATTTTCGATTAAAATTGCAGAACACATTTCAAGTAAATTTGTAAATAGCATATTTTTTATTGTAACGGAAGAAGTTACTCCATTGCGGTTTACTCTAGTTACTCAGTAATACACCACTCTTTTCACCATACCACTGAAAACACACTCAGGCATCATATAAAGCGTAGCATTAAAGGACCTGACCTGCCGTCCCAGGTCACTTCTTACATGATGCCTCCACGGTAGGAGGCTTGCCGTGTCAGGCCCTCTGTCGCATCCTTGCTTGCTTAATTGCCTTTGTATTAGCACCCTCATGAAAAATGCTCATACAGGGTTGGCTGGCAATACCCTTACCGAAATAAATTAAATACCGTTACCGCTAAAATACCATTACCGTTATTTTTAATTTTCTGCTTTTGGTAATTGCACGTGGTTATTGAGTATTTTTCGTATATTAAGTTGGTAAATTGATTCTATTTTTAATGTCGTTTTTTTTTGTAAAAAAAAATTGCAGAAGCATCGAAATAACTGACTACCGTTATCCTTGAAATATAATTACCGAAATAACTGAAATACCGCTAACCTTAAAATACCGTTAAATAATAAAAAAAACCGTTATCCCTAAAATACCGTTACCGAAATAACTAAAAGACCGTTATATATAGGATAATTTAAGGATACCGCTAAAATAACGTTATCGATTCAAAACCCTTTCAACTCACTAACGTTACCCCTAAAATACCATTACCGAAACACCGCTATTCTTAAAATACCGTCACCGAAATAACTGAAATACCGTTATCCTTAAAATACCGATACCGAAATAAATGAAAAAGCGTTACCCTTAAAATACCGTTACCGAAATTATTTAAAATGGCCTTACTCTTACCTGATCATTTCGGGTACTATCCATGATTTTTTATGAACATACATATATGGATATTATATGAACATTAGGGTGGGGCGATTCGCATTTCTGATTCTTGGGATTCTACTGAGCAAAAAAGTACACTACGACATATTAAAAAAATCATTTTCGAGGTTCCCGAATTTCAATTTTTTGCAATTTTCTAATAAATGCTAGATTAGCGCCATCTTGCGGTGGCTTTTTGAAACAACTAATGAAGTTGTAAACAATATAACATTACAACCTTTCCAGAAAGGTATTACTTATGAAAATCGGATAAAAATGTGGCAACTAGAGGTAAAAGTATATAAGTATAATTATTTTCTGCTTGTTTTCATAAACATCATCATCATTTCATCATCAAGCAGAAAATAATTTTACTTATATACTTTTACCTTTAGTTGCCACATTTTTTATCCGATTTTTATAAATAATACCTTTCTGGAAAAGTTGTAATGTTATATTGTTTACAACTTCACACAGAAAACAGTCTCAGTTGTGGCCACCGAATTTGTTGCCAATTCGGTTGGCCACAACTGAATTGGCATTGGCATTGAATATAAACAATAATACAATTTAATGGAAGATCACTGATGAAGCCTGTCCATAAAAAGGCAGAAACTAGATCTAGTCTGATTTGCAAATTTAATGTGTTTATAACTTTTGAGGAAGGTTTATTCTTCTTCTTAACCTCAAACCTACTAAATTAGAATTAATAAAAATACATATTAATGACAATATTAATTGTATTTGGTCTATACGACGCGTTTGAAAAAACAACACTATACTATAAAAAAAAAACAATGCCCTGTTGGCTGTCCATCTCCAATATACACAAATTGCCTGCACTTGTACGTACAAACCATATGTCAATGTGGCAATATTTGTGAAAAGGTGACACGGAGGAAATAAGAAGATAAACAGAGAGAATCTGAAGTAGAATGTTTGTATATGTCTGTTTGATCACTTCTGAACAGCGTTGCCATTTCAGTGCTTTTCGGGTATTTTTTGGTGCTTTTTTCCTTCCCGTACCCGGTGATTTTTTACAAATACCCGTTTATAAAAAGCGGGTATTTACAGTGCTTTTTCAGATTTTTGGCAATGCTTTTAGTGCTTTTTGTACAGTTTATATTTTTGGTATTTGTTCTACTTTTTTCAATTTTTCTTGAATTTTCTGTCAAAGTTGGAAAAATAATACGAAATATACAAAAAATACATTTTTTCACAATGTTTGTAGTGCAATTTTAAATAACAACTTCGTTATATTTAAACTTCAAAATTTTGCAATATTAGTTTGGTGCTTTTTTACCCCTTTTTTGGTCATTTTTTGAACCTTTTTTACACGATTTTACAAAGCTAAAATGTGTTTTTAAAATTTTGACTTAAATTTTTCAAAAAATTATTATCGTGCTTTTTTACCCCATTTTTGGTAATTTTTTACCCTTTTTACCCGTTTTCAAAATGCTCATGGTGCTTTACTGCCTTCAAGAGTTGGCAACACTGCTTCTGAAATTATTCATATAGAGACAATCTGACAATAAAAATATAAACAATAATACAATTTAATGGAAGATCACTGATGAAGCCTGTCCATAAAAAGGCAGAAACTAGATCTAGTCTGATTTGCAAATTTAATGTGTTTATAACTTTTGAGGAAGGTTTATTCTTCTTCTTAACCTCAAACCTACTAAAATAAATAAAGATAGTTGTCGTGCGGTTACGACAACTATCTTTATATTAAATTATATTTTTCGTCGTGAAAGCCAATATTCAGTTGTCTAATTCAATATTATGTTCCACATAAATATTATTATGTTCTACAAAATTTTATTGAAATTAAAAATTTTTTTGTTTGAATTTTCTGGTATTGATCCCGGCCCTTCAGGTTAATAGTTCACTTTTACCCACTGCACCACAACTACTTTTAAATTTCTTAGCCATATTTACTGTTTATTTATATGAATATTTTATTTTAATTAAAAAAAAAAAACATCTAAATTTTTGTCTTTTCCGGGATTCGAACCCGGAAATCCGGCGTACTAGGCCAACTCCTCACCCACTACACCACAAACACTTAATAATTTTAATGACTAATTTTGAATTTATGTGTTTTATTAATACAGTATAAAATTCGTTTATCAATACCAATTAATAGTTGTGTGTTATCAATACAATCCACAATTCGGTTGGTTCTACAGAAACTTGAATTTAAGGTCATATTTGATTAGGATACCCGTATTTGTAGTTACCACTTTCGAATATTGAAAGTTTTTTAATAAAGTTTATAGGTAACACCAATTTTCTTGTATATTCACTAAATAAATGGCTGCTTCTACTGCATAGAATTACTAAACTGATACTAATTTTAAAATTGATTGGAGATACCAATAATTTTTTAAAATGATTGTTTTTAGTTCATTTTGCCTTATTCCCTAACAACGGTGTGGAAGTTTTACAGTGGCCATCACACTCACCCGATTTAAACCCCATAGAGAATCTATGGGAGCTTGTAGCAGCGAATTACGAAAGAAAAAGCGTTCAAATTTAGACGCTCGTGGATTCTATGCCTTCACGAATGAAAGAAGTAATTAAAAATAATGGCTATTCCACTAAATAAGAAAAATCTAATTAATATGCTGATGTTTTTAACAAATAAAATCGATTAAATGTAAAATACATAAAAGTTGCATTTTTTTTGCTCGCACAAAATAGGCACTAGTTTCATAAAAAAGTTTGTAAAAACTAATTGACATAAATATATGCCAATCAAACCACTTAAAAAATGAAACTACACATCAGCGAATATAATAACAAAAGATAAGCGCAAATAAAAAACCATTAGTAAAAATCAAAGCACACTTAGATGGTTTAGCGTAGTGTTGCATTTTTTATGCTCGCAACTGTATATTAGCTATTTGTTTTTAAAAATTATTTGTGAGTCACCTAAATTACACACAGAAAACAGATTCGTATTTCCAACCGAATTTTTCGCCAACCGAATTTTTATAGTTCCAGGTACAATCACTTTTATTTATTTTTAATACCATTGTAACTACCGAAATTTATTTACAATTTTTGAATTTTTGTTGTGTTAATAGATTACTTTAATGTTTGTGGATTATAAATTCCATAAATAGAAAAATCGAACCGCCGACCCTCCGCTTGTCAACCCATTGCTTTCCCTCTAAACTAAGCTCTATTTAAGTTTTTTTAGTCAAATTTCAAATTTGAATTTCTTCAGGTTTGAATATTTTGTCTATAAATAAAATTATATCAACAACAGAAAATCAGTTGTGTCTTTTAATTTGAATAAAAAAAAATTTGAAAAAAAAATTTTTATATCGCGAACCAGGATTGAACCGGTGACCTTCTGTTTGTCAGCCCATTGCTTTTCCTCTAGGCTAAACTCGACATAAATTTTTTTTGTTAAATTTCAAATTTGAATTTCTTCAGGTTGAAAATTTGAATATTTTGTTTTTGAATAAAATTATATTCACAACAGAAAATCAATTGTGTCTTTTAATTTGAATCAATAAAAACATTATTTAAAAAAAAAGTAATGCCTTGGTTGAGGTTCGAACTCAAATCTCTAAGGCTATAAGGCTGTGTCTCTACCTCCTGCGCCACAGATAATTACGTTTAGTTGTTGTCTAACCTAGAATTTAAACACGCATATGTATGAAACGAAAAAATATGATATATTTCAAAATTTTATTATGATAAATAAAATTTCTGTTCCTTGTCTCAATATATTATTACAATTACCAAAATAATGGAAATTAATGGTTAAAGCTAATAAAGTTGAAAAATTAATTTTAAATTGATTGGAAAAACTAATACTTTGGATAGAGTGATCGATTTTATTGAAACACAACTGATACTAGATTTTTGCAGCCGATATTTTATTCAAATGGCTAAATCTTCGATAAATTGGTGGTTGTTGGTACTGAAGTTAATGTGGAAGTTGGTATTTTTTTCAATATTGGTTAGAAAAGCCAATATTTTGGATAATGTCACAGTGTTTTGGTTCATCATAAATATTTTCTGTTCACAAATAAATATAACTTTCCTGATGATGAATTTTAAGTAACTGCAATTAAAATTATTTAATGATGAAAATATTTCGTTGGTTCCGATAGAATTCCAACCAATTTATTTTCTGTGTGTAGGTGTTTATTTTGTACCTTGGCTATGTTTTTTGCATATAATTCTTTTATAAATGGAAAGTTTGTTTATATACGTGTGAAAAAATAATTTATAAAAAGTTACGCGAAAGACAGCAAAAAAGCTGTTTTGTAGGACTCCTCACAAAAAAGTTTTTTGACAAATAGCTATTTTCTTAGGCGCAGCGACGATATTATTTCATAAACACAGAAAACAGATTCGTAGTTCCAACCGAATTTTTCGCCAACCGAATTTTTGTAGTTCCAGGTACAATAACTTTTATTTATTTTTAATACCATTGTAACTACCGAAATTTATTTACAATTTTTGTTGTGTTAATTGATTACTTTAATGTTTGTGGACTATAAATTCTATAAATAGAAAAACACGTTCCACAAAATTTATTTAAAAATTAAAATTTTTTTATGATGCTAACTGGAATCGAACCGGCGACCCTCCGCTTGTCAGCCCATTGCTTTTCCTCTAAGCTAAGCTCTATTTAATTTTTTTTAGTCAAATTTCAAATTTGAATTTCTTCAGGTTTGAATATTTTCTCTATAAATAAATATTAACAACAGAAAATCAGTTGTGTCTTTTAATTTGAATAAAAAAAATTTAAAAAAAAATTTTATATCGCGAACCGGGATAGAACCGGCGACCTTCCGTTTGTCAGCCCATTGCTTTTCCTCTGTGCTAAACTCGACATAAATTTTTCTTGGCAAATTTCAAATTTGAATTCCTTCAGGTTGAGAATTTGAATATTTTGTTTTTGATTAAAATTATATTCACAACAGAAAATCGGTTGTGCCTTTAATTTGAATCAATGAAAAAATTATTTTAAAAAAAAGTAATGTCTTGGTTGAGGTTTGAACTCAAATCTCGAAGGATATAAGGCTGTGTCTCTACCTCCTACGCCACAGATACTTAAATTCAGTTGTTGTCTAACTTAGAATTTAAACATGCATATGTATGAAACGAAAAAATATGATAGATTCCAAAATTTTATTATGATAAATAAAATTTCTGTTCCTTGTTTCAATATATTATTACAATTACCAAAATAATGGAAATTAATAGTTAAAGCTACTAAAGTTGAAAAAAAAATTTGAAATTGATTGGAAAAACTAGTACTTTGGATAGAGTGGTCGATTTTATTGAAACACAACTGATACTAGATTTTTGCAGCCGATATTTTATTAAAAAGGCTAAATCTTCGATAAATTGGTGGTTGTTGGTATTGAAGTTAATGTGGAAGTTGGTATTTTTTCAATATTGGTTAGAAAAGCCAAAATTTTGGATAATGTGACAGTGTTTTGGTTCATCATATATATTTTTTGTTCACAAATAAATATAACTTTCCTGATGATGAATTTTAAATAACTGCAATTAAAATTATTGAATAATGAAAAAATTTCGTTGGTTCCGATAGAATTCCAACCAATTTATTTTCTGTGTGTACGAGTATATGGAAAAGAACAAATATGGAATTATAAGTTATTCCATTTATGCAAAATCGGCTCGTATATGAACATATCGTTGCTGCTCCTACACACAAAAAACAGATTCGTAGTTCCAACCGAATTTTTCGCCAACCGAATTTTTGTAGTTCCAGGTACAATCACTTTTATATTTTTAGTACCATTGTAACTACCGAAATTTATTTACAATTTTTGAATGTTTGTTGTGTTAATAGATTACTTTAATGTTTTTGGATTATAAATTCTATAAATAGAAAAACACGTTCCACAAAATTTATTTAAAAATTTAAATTTTTTTATGTCGCTAACTGGGATCGAACCGGCGACCATCCGCTTGTCAGCCCATTGCTTTCCTTCTAAGCTAAGCTGAAAACTTAATTCAGGGAATTAAACGAAAAAAATTTAATTCCTAGGGAATTAAACGAAAAAAATTTAATTCCTTAGGGAATTAAACGAAATAAATTTAATTCCTTGACTAAAAGTTGAATTAACTAGAATTGAATAAATTCCTTTACCAAAAGTTGAATTAACTCGAATTGAATGAATTCCTTGACCAAAAGTTGAATTAACTAGAATTGAATGAATTCCTTGTTGAATGAATTCATAAAATTTTATGAAGGCATTAGAAAAAAATGAATGAATTCCTTTAATATAAATCGAATGAAAAAAGGAATTCATTTAATTCCTTAAGTTTGGTCAGCGAATTCATTCCCAAAATATAAATTCAGTTCAAAAAAAGGGAATTAGGGAATTAATTCTTCGAAGCTCTGTTATCAACGAAAGCAAAGTAACGAAATTTTGTTTCTGTTTCCCATGTATTTTAGACGAAAGTAATTGTCAATTTCTTTCGTTTAGACCATTTTCGTAATAGATAAACAGCCCCTAAGTATTTTTGTTAATTTTGGATATTTTTATATACATGACCGTTTTTGTTCAAAGAACTTAAGTTCTAATAGTAATTACACAATATGTTGTAGTCGAAAAACGCAACATTTGGTGAAGTATTCTACAAAATAACCGTTTTAGACCATATATGTATGTATGACTGAATGACGAAAACTGTTAATTTAACCCTCTAAGTCGCAATGCCGCCAAACAACAGTCTTATGATCTTAAAAAGTTTTTAACTAAATAACAATTTTTTATTAAATTCTATCGAAATAAAGTTATATTATATCGATAGAAAACATAATAATTAGTTGGACCATGTAGCGATCGCTATTGATGGTCTGGCTTTTTTCAAGGAAATCAGTATACAAAACTCCAGCTGAGTGTTGTGTCTTTGGCTTCTTCGGGCGAGGTTCACCAGTTGCTATCCACTCCGCTGACTGCCGATTCGACTCTGGAGTGAAGTGGTAGATCCAGGTTTGATCCATTGTTACACACAGAAAATAAATTGGTTGGAATTCTATCGGAACCAACGAAATATTTTCATCATTAAATAATTTTAATTGCAGTTACATACTTAAAATTCATCATCAGGAAAGTTATATTTATTTGTGAACAGAAAATATATATGATGAACCAAAACACTGTCACATTATCCAAAATATTGGCTTTTCTAACCAATATTGAAAAAATACAAACTTCCACATTAACTTCAGTACCAACAACCACCAATTTATCGAAGATTTAGTCATTTGAATAAAATATCGGCTGCAAAAATCTAGTATCAGTTGTGTTTAAATAAAATCGATCACTCTATCCAAAGTATTAGTTTTTCCAATCAATTTAAAATTAATTTTTCAACTTTAGTAGCTTTAACCATTAATTTCCATTATTTTGGTAATTGTAATAATATATTGAGACAAGGAACAGAAATTTTATTTATCATAATAAAATTTTGGAATATATCATATTTTTTCGTTTCATACATATGCGTGTTTAAATTCTAGGTTAGACAACAACTAAACGTAAGTATCTGTGGCGCAGGAGGTAGAGACACAGCCTTATAGCCTTAGAGATTTGAGTTCGAACTTCAACCAAGGCATTACTTTTTTTTTAAATAATGTTTTTATTGATTCAAATTAAAAGACACAATTGATTTCCTGTTGTGAATATAATTTTATTCAAAAACAAAATATTCAAATTTTCAACCTGAAGAAATTCAAATTTGAAATTTGACAAAAAAAATTTATGTCGAGTATAGCCTAGAGGAAAAGCAATTGGCTGACAAACGGAAGGTCGCCGGTTCAATCCCAGTTCGCGATATAAATTTTTTAAAATTTTTTTTTTTATTCAAATTAAGAGACTCAACTGTTTTTTTGTTGTTGATATAATTTTATTTATAGCCAAAATATTCAAACCTGAAGAAATTCAAATTAGAAATTTGACTGAAAAAATTTAAATAGAGCTTAGCTTAGAGGGAAAGCAATGTGCTAATAAGCGGAGGGTCGGGGGTTCGATCCCAGTTAGCGACAAAAAAAATTTTAATTTTTAAATAAATTTTGTGGAACGTGTTTTTCTATTTATAGAATTTATAATCCACAAACATTAAAGTAATCTATTAACACAACAAAAATTCAAAAATTGTAAATAAATTTCGGTAGTTACAATGGTATTAAAAATAAACAAAAGTGATTGTACCTGGAACTACAAAAATTCGGTTGTAACTACGAATCTGTTTTCTGTGTCTACATATCTTGCGAATTTCCGGGATTTCATTTGTATGGGGAATCTCGGGATTTCACATGAGATTTTGATAGAAGTCTAATTTTAGTCGAAATCTCGGGATTTGGGTGCAGATGTAAATGCAACTAAAAATTACATTTACCGCACCCAAGAAAAAGATTGGTTGGAATTCGATTAGAACTATTAACTTGAATTTGGATGTTATTTTATTTGGAGTTACTTATAATTGAATACTACTCCAAAAATATTTTACTAGGTATTAAAAATGGGGAAAATGCACTAAAAAATAATCCTTTTAACAAATTATTGGTATCTCCAATCAATTTTAAAATTAGTATCAGTTTAGTATTTCTATGCAGTAGAAGCAGCCATTTATTTAGTGAATATACAAAAAAATTGGTATTGTCTTTATTAAAAAAACCTTTATTAAAAAAATTTCAATATTCGAAAGTGGTAACTACAAATCCTAATCAAATATGACCTTAAAGTCGAGTTTCCGTAAAACCAACCGGATTGTGGATTGTATTGATAACACACAAAACTAAACGAATTTTTTACTATATTTGTTTACCAAGCAAAACATATAAATTCAAAATTAGACTTCAAAATTAATAAGTGTTTGTGGTGTAGTAGGTAGAGAGTTGGCCTAGTACGCCGGATTTCCGAGTTCGAGTCCCGGAAAAGACAAAAATTTTTTTTTTTTTAAATTAAAATAAAATATTCATATGTATAAACAGTTAATATGGCAAGAAAATTAAAAGTAGTTGTGGTGCAGTGGGTAAGAGTGTGAACTATTAACCTCAATGGCCGGGTTCAATACCAGGAAATTCAAAAAAAGTTTTTTAATTTCAATAAAATTTTGTGGAACATAATAATATTTATGTGGCACATAATATTGAATTAGGCAACCGAATATTGGCTTTCACGGCGAAAAATATAATTTAATATAAAGATATTTCTCGTAACCGCACGAATTCGATTGGCAACAAATTCGGTGTCCACAATTCAGACTGTTTTCTGGGTGCGCCATAGGAATTATTGTAACAAAAATAAAATACATTCCGCTGGAAGAATATTTCCTTTCGCTTTAGAAAAACAGGGGATCAGTAATTGATTGTTGACAATATTGTAAATTTTCTAAGTTTTTCTCTGTTTCTACACTGAACCAAAAACAGCTGTGAAATCAAGCAAAATTCATATTAAATTGACAAAACCCGTCCATCAATTTAACGCATTGTTTAGTAGATTTATATTTTGACGTTTGACTATTTTATGTGGTATTATTTTGACAAAATATCGTCAAATATATTAACAAAAATTAGTTGTCTTAACAATTATATTTAATTACATTGCATAATGATTTTGTTGTTTTACCAATGCATTTTATTAAATTCAACAACCCATGTAAAAATCGAAATATATATGAACTCACATGATCATACATTGACTTGTATATGATCATGCATAGGCATACATTGTCATATACGTACATGCATAGTTCAATGTATGACCATACATGATCTCATATATTTCCATATATCTTTGGATCCGAAATTTGAGGGTATATGACCGTACATGTTCATATATGACCATATATGCTCACATATGATTCATGTATGCTCATATATGATCATATATGGCCATATACCTCCATATACCCTCAAATTTCGGATCCAAAGATATATGGAAATATATGAGATCATATATGGTCATACATTGAACTATGCATTTACGTATATGACTATGTATGCCCATGCATGATCACATACGAGCCAATGTATGATCATGTATGCTCATATATATTTCGATTTTCACATGGGAATGTATTTTATTTAATTAATTAATTTTTTATCGATTATTAATTTTTAGACTTATATTTCATTATTTTTTATATTTCACCAATTTAAAATTTTTTTAATACAATGATTTTTTTATAATGAATTTGATAAAATATAAAAAATAATGAAATATAAAATTGAAATTATAATATAGCATATACTAAAAACACTTTATTTAAAACACATGTACCATTTTATATACAAAAACATATAACTTTATTTAAATTAATAATTCAAATACATTATATAACATTCAGTAATTGTTTGCCTTAAACAAAATAACAAAAGATAGATAATATCAAAATTAATGACAGAAATTCTAATGTACGATTTAATTGAGAACGTTGAAAATTATATAAATTTATTTAAATTAAAATTAATAAATCTTCAATTAGCAATTCACTTTAAGTCACTGAATTTGTTAATTATCTATACTTTGAAAAACAAAAACACTTAATGTCAATTTATTGATATTTCCGACAATTAAAAATACACATGCTAGCACGAGTAATGACGCGATAAAACTAACCTCACTAAACTTTTTTCCACAGATGTAATACTCTTTTTCTCAAATTGAAGAAAAATTATATCAAATTTACGTTGCAGCCTTTTTACAAAATTTTTTAGAGTTAACAAATTAAATTTTGTTAAAAAATGGACAAAAAATTATCAAAACAACAATTGTTTTGTAGGGAATTATTGACGCAAATAAGTACACCCAGGAAATAGATTAGTTGGAATTCGATCAAAGCCATTAAAATGAATTTGCCAGGACGTTGTTTTATTTGGAGTTGCCTATAATTGAATACTACACCAAAAATATTTTACTAGGTATTAAAAATAGGGAAAATTAACTAATTTAGTTAGAATATTCTTCTACCTCAAGTCCAAATTCTAATATGATATTGTCATATTAGATTTTTATTTGTTGTTTCAAAAAGGGTTGATCATTTTCATGATAGACAATACAATTGTTTCGTAGACATCACTCTACTCTTCAGTTGTCCGCAATAAGAAAATGATAACTTTCTTACTCAAACAGAGAAAAATATAGAAAGTCCGAAAAAACAATTTTTGTATTTTTAATGTAAAAATTAAGATAATTGTTGAAAATGAGCATACCACGGATAAAATCTCATTCAAATATTTAATTTGTTTTGAGTTTAAAGTTAGTTGTTTTTACAAAATGTATTGACAACAAACATACATATAAATACTCAAGAAACAATTCGTTCCGTTTACGCACCGTTTTCGGTCCGTCATAAACGGAATCCAACTCCGTATACGTACCGTTTTCTGGATCCGTATACGGACCAGAAAACGGATCATAAGGAACATCGAAACTGATTCGAATCCGTTGAAAATCCGTCCGACGGACCGTTTACGGACCGGTATGTCGTGTTAAAAACGGACAAGTCCGTTTAAAGTCCGTCAATGACGGACCGTTTATGGACCGTTATGTCATGTAAAAAACGGACTAGTCCGCTGAAAGTCCGTCAATGCCGGACCGTTTCCGGAACGATTATGTCGTGTAATAACGGAGTATTTCCTTGTCCATATCCTACCGATTTTTTAAAAAAAATAGGCCATATGTTTATTATTTTCAATACAAAGTACTTTTTTTTCTTTTTTATAAATTCATTAATAATTATTATTTATAATTACTAGGGCAAGGAATTTCATGCAAATGCATGTTTTTTGTCGATAGTCCAAAACTAATATGGACTAAATATTTATCCGAATCATCAAATTTAGAACAAAATGGCATCGATTTGTAGTTGCATATTTTTGCATATTTTGTCATAAATGCATGTTTTTGCATATTTTGACTTTAAATGCATATTTGGTGCCTTTTTAATGCATATTTTGTGCTTTTTAATGCTTATTTGTGAATATTTTTAATTTTTAGAAGCATTTTTTATATTGTAAAAAAATATAAAAATTCAAATTTTTATATTTTGTTTCGAATGTTCATTAATTCTTAAAAACAATAAAACTTCAGATATTTGAGCTCGAGGTCAGTGTCTGAAGTTTTATTTACAATTAAAAAGGTCGAATAATTACAACTTTTAATTTTATTCTTAAAAACCTTATTGACCTACCGAAAATCTTCGAGTTCTGTGTCTGTTTGCAAAATAACTAACTTAATTATAAAGTTTTAAATTACATTATTTTTGCAAAGATAATAGTTTTTAGTGCATATTTCTTACATTTTTAATGCATATTTTTCTTTTTTAGCCGCATATTTTAGGCGCATATTTTCCATTTTTAAGTGCATGAAATTCCTTGCCCTAATAATTACAATATTTAGCACATCCAGCTCGGTTTACCTATCTATCCAGCACTTAGGGACCCGGAGTAAAATCCAACATCTATATGGAAAAGAGTCAATAAATTAGTTATGGTTTAATTGACTGTGTACACGATGCAAATTCTCACACGTTATACACAAAACATTGTGAAACATTAAGTTTCATAAATCTTACCTTGTTACTTGATGTTGTTTGATTAATAGTGTGATAGAAAGAATTCCCTCTATTGCATATTCTCCATATATTCCCATTATAATAATATTTTCACCGACTTTACAAAAATATATTTTTTTATTTTGTAAACAAACCGATGAAATCCGTATTTAAGGGTACGGAAACGGATACACCAATACGGAGTTAAAACGTATTGTGTTCGAAAATCCATTTATACGGTCCGTTAATGTTCCGTATACGTACAAGCATTGACGGAAACGTACATGTTTCTTGGGTAGTACCCAAAGGGTACTTTTATGTAATTGTTGCTTTCAAAAAGGAGTTGATTTATAGCTGGTTTTACCAAATCAGACAGTTCATATACGAAAGTACAAAATTCTCGTCCCGTTGATTTTTTGTACCTTATGTAATGAATAAGACAACCGAATATTGGCTTTCACGACGAAAAGTATAATTTAATATATAGTTGTCGTAACCGCACAAATTCGATTGGCAACAAATTCGGTGGCCACAACTGGGACTGTTTTCTGGGTGTATGTTCATTTAAAAAAAAAGTAGTTGATTTAAAAAAAGCACATTAATTTGGATCAAAAATATATTGTTTTAACAATTCGTTTCATCAAAAAGTAACAAAATTTTTATGTTGATTTCACTTACGACTTTTGGTTCAGTGTTACTTTTTTCCGTGTTTATAACGATTTTTAATAATGTTTAGCGATTTTCCGTTCGAAAAAACTTTGTTTATAAATTATATTTTTTACTCTCTCTAATATTTCTTGTTTCATTTCATCAATCTTATATCTATTCAATACAAAATTAAGCAAGTGTTATTCGGGTTTAAATAAATCTTTTCTTGGTTTCTTCCAATACCAATACCAGATGGTTATAGATGGGGTGCAGTTTTTTCGTTCTTCTTTTAATTTATTTTTATTGTTTTGTTTTTTTTTTTTACCTTTCATTTTTTATGCTTTTTAATTAATTGTTTTTAAATTGTCATTATCTTTTTGTACATTACAAAAAGTACGATTTTTAATGAAATTTTTAAAATTGAAAACCTGAAATTCATAAAATTCAAAAGCTACCGTTTGAATTCAAGAAATATCAAATAAAATTTAAAGGTAAAAACTACCAAATAAAGCCAAAAAAATTCCAATTGACATTAAAAAAACAACCAAATAAAGCTCAAAAAATACCAAATTAAATTCAGTTTACATTTATTTAATTTCAATTGATATTTTTTATTTCATTTTGTACACCCAGAAAACAGTCTCAGTTGTAGCCACCGAATTTGTTGCCAATCGAATTCGTGCGGTTACGACAACTATCATTATATTAAATTATATTTTTCGTCGTGAAAGCCAATATTCGGTTGTCTAATTCAATATTATGTTCCACATAAATATTATTATGTTCCACAAAATTTTATTGAAATTAAAAAACTATTTTTGAATTTTCTGGTATTGAACCCGGCCATTCAGATTAATAGTTCACACTCTTACCCACTGCACCACAACTACTTTTAATTTTCTTAGCGCTATTTACTGTTTATACATATGAATATTTTATTTTAATTAAAAAAAAACATCTAAATTTTTCGCTTCTCCGGGATTCGAACCCGGAAATCCGGCGTACAAGGCCAACTCCTACCTACTATGCCACAAACACTTATTAATTTTAATGACTAATTTTGATTTTATGTGTTTTATTTGGAAAACAAATACGTAATAAAATTCATTTAACAATACCAATTAATAGTTGTGTGTGTTATCAATACAATCCACAATTCGGTTGGTTCTACAGAAACTTGATTTTGAAGTCATATTTGATTAGGATACCCGTATTTGTAGTTACCAATTTCGAATATTGAAATTTTTTTAATAAGAGTTATAGATAACACCAATTTTCTTGTATATTCACTAAATAAATGGCTGCTTCTACTGCATAGAATTATTAAACTGATACTAATTTTAAAATTGATTGTAGATACCAATAATTTGTTAAAAGGATTGTTTTTTAGTTAGTTTTCCCTATTTTTAATACCTAGTAAAATATTTTTGGTGTAGTATTCAATTATAGGTCACTCTAAATAAAATAACGTCCTGGCAAAGTAATTTTAATGATTTTAATCGAAACCCAACCAATCTTTTTCCTGTGTGTATGTTTTGAATTTAAATTTATATTTTTTAATTTATTTGGTATTTTTGAAATGCAATTGATATTCTTCAATTTCATTTGGTATTTTTTTAATAGCATATCGTGTTTTTTAATTTCGAATTGATATTTTTTTAATATTAAATGGAATTGGTACACCCACACACAGAAAACAGTCTCAGTTGTGGCCACCGAATTTGTTGCCAATCGAATTCGTGCGGTTACGACAACTATATTTATATTAAATTATATTTTTCGTTGTGAAAGCCAATATTCGGTTGTCTAATTCAATATTATGTTCCACATAAATATTATTATGTTCTACAAAATTTTATTGAAATTAAAAAACTTTTTTTGGATTTTCTGGTATTGAACCCGGTCCTTCAGGTTAATAGTTCACACTTTTACCCACTGCACCACAACTACTTTTAAATTTCTTAGCCATATTTACTGTTTATACATATGAATATTTTATTTTAATAAAAAAAAAAAAAATCTAAATTTTTGTCTTTTCCGGGATTCGAACCCGGAAACACCACAAACACTTAATAATTTTAATGACTAATTTTGAATTTATGTGTTTTATTAATACAGTATAAAATTCGTTTATCAATACCAATTAATAGTTGTGTGTGTTATCAATACAATCCACAATTCGGTTGGTTCTACAGAAACTTGAATTTAAGGTCATATTTGATTAGGATACCCGTATTTGTAGTTACCACATGCGAATATTGAAATTTTTTTAAAAAAGTTTATAGATAACACCAATTTTCTTGTATATTCACTAAATAAATGGCTGCTTCTACTGCATAGAATTACTAAACTGATACTAATTTTAAAATTGATTGGAGATACCAATAATTTGTTAAAAGGATTGTTTTTTAGTTCATTTTCCCTATTTTTAATACCTAGTAAAATATTTTTGATGTAGTATTCAATTATAGGTAATTCCAAATAAAATAAAGTCCTGGCAAATTCATTTTAATGGTTTTGATCGAAAGCCAACCAATCTTTTTCCTGGGTGCAGGAAAAAGATTGGTTGGCTTTCGATCAAAACCATTAAAATGAATTTGCCAGGACTTTATTTTATTTGGAACTAGCTGACCCGACAGACGTTGTCCTGTCGAACTTAGAAAATGTTTGTGTTTGATTTGTGAATTTGTGAAAAGGTGTTTGAAATGTGTAAAAATAGAAACAAAAAACGTATTTTTGAATGATAATTTTTATTCATATAGGTTTGGGGTATGTTTGATTTACATTTGAAAATATGTACAATGAATCTTATGGTGTTCTATTTACATTTTGATTGAAATATCGATGTTCAGGTAAGCAATTAAAATAAAGAAATATTTTTTTGGATTGCTTTGCTGTGATATCATAATTTCGATCATTGCAATGCTCTATGATACACGACATTTTTTGTTTTGTTGTCTGGCGGGTAAACAAATAATGCTGATGATGTTCCGACACGGGAACAGGCGACATGCAATTGACCATGCGAGAAGCATGGATTTTCAAAGTTAATGCCGCAAACACGCAATGACTGCCCTTGGGATTTATTAATTGTCATTGCGAATGCAAGCCGTACCGGAAACTGCAAGCGTTTAAAATCAAATGGCATGTCGGTCGGAACCATTGGGATCCGTGGTATCAAAAAGTCTTCTCCTTTGTACTTTCCTTTAAGTATTGTTGCTTCGATGACGTTATTCATCAGGGTTTTTACCGCAAGTCGAGTGCCATTACAAAGACGTGGTTGGTTTATGTTTCGTTACATTATGATTACCGATCCGACTTTCAGTTTGAGATTGTGAGGCGGTAATCCAGGTAATTCCAGCGAGTTTAAAAACTCGGTTGAATAGTTGACGACATCATTTTAGGAAGTAACGGAATCCACCGATTTGTACGTCATCAATTCGACAGCAATTTCTCTTTGAATCTTAAATTTTAATTCGTCGACATCAATGTTTTTCGCAGCCAATATAGCACGTTCGCTCAACCAATCATGATTTTTGTAATTTTGTGCAAAGTTTGGAAACACCTTTCTGATGAGTTCGGATTTTGATTCGGTGAACTGCCAGAAAGCGACTGGAAATTGAATACAGCCGGTGGAAATGTCAACCGGGATTTTGCCAATGTCCAGCAATTGTTTGGAAAATACTTCTCCAGATTGATCGTTCTGCAGCTCGACACGCATGTTCACAGTCAATTTGAGTTTCTTGACGTGTTTCCACAAAACGGACGACTTCAAACATGCATTAAGTTCATCGGCTGGCGTTGACCGTGGAATCACTGGCAATGTTTGCCGAAAATCACCTGCCAAAAGAATCATCGCACCACCAAACCGGCTTTGATTGTTTCGTAAATCTTGCACTGTTTTCTCTAATGCCTCTAACGACTTTTTATGCGCCATTGTACACTCATCCCAAACGATCAGTTTGCTTTGCTGCAAAACTTTGGCCATCGCACTATTCTTGGAAATGTTGCATGTTGGATTTTCATTGATTTGCATATTCAGTGGCAACTTGAATGCTGAATGAGCAGTTCGACCGCCTTCCAACAACGTAGCTGCAATTCCTGATCAAGCAAGTGCAAGTGCAATATCATTCTGCGAGCGTATCGTTGCCAAAATCAACGCGATCAAAAAAGTTTTTCCAGTTCCACCGGGAGCGTCCAAAAAAAAAATCCCTCCAGTTCCATCGTTCACAACTTTCATAAGAGTGTCGTACGCATATTTTTGTTGTCGATTCAACAGTGGAACGTTTGTTCGAACTAATTCCCTCAAGGCATCGCAATCATATTGTTTTTCGCGTCGCAACTCTTGATTAAATGCGTCGTGCATCGAACGATTGGGAGTTGTCATGCCTAACTCAGATAATACCTTGTTTGACATCATCAAGCACATGTCCTCAATTAATATCAAAGCCTCGTTGTAAATTTCCTCGCTCAGTTGCAAATTTGGATTTGATGTTCTAATACGCATCTGATGCAAAATATCATCACACATGGCATCTTTGTATTTTATTCACAAATCAGTCGGTTTGGATGGGAAGCACGTTGAGATAATTATCGAAAACAATGTTCGTATTTGATGAGCATTTGACGAAAGCACAGCATCTCCGAGGGTGTATTCCCAATGAGTGTCATTCTCTAACAATCGCAAGCGTTGACATGCTTCTCTATACGTGTCACACAATTCACCATTTATAGTTCGCAAATCTTGGAATGATGTTGGGCCACGAAAGTTGACTAATAGCAAGCGCAAATAGAAACACTCATAGTTTCTTGGATGGACTGTGTAAATGCGACCTAATGCGTTGGTGGAAAATAAATGGGGGAAGCCTGGAACTGGATTTCCTTGTTTCCGCCGTTGAAATTTCTTTGACGATTGATTCCAAGTATAATATCTTGGCATTTCGGAGTATAGCAGCGTTCGGGCAAATTCATCATTCCGGCACATTTCAAAAAATCTGGTTAATGTTGTAGATGGCGGTCGATCAACTCGTTGTAATACATTCTCCTCAGTAAAGTACACTCTTTTACCATTTTCCAGATGTATGGCTAAATGAATAACAGTTGGATGTCTTTCATGAATGGCAAATAAAAAAATGCGCCAAATTGCTTCGTTACTGCTAACATAGCAGCCCATTTGAAATTGAGTGACTTCATCGTTGGCATTCTCCGTACTAACTCCAATCACAGCCATATCACTGCCTTTGGTCACATATTTGCAGATATAATTGATGGATTTCACCGAATGGCAAGATTCGACGTTGATATGTGCTTTGAATGTTTTGGAGAGTATTGGCGAATACGGAACAATCCAACGGTTATCAATTTGAATGTCCTATTGATTCACTTTCACCATTATTGATCTTCCATTGTCCGCAGTTGAACGACGGCGATACAGTGGGTAACCGTCATTTCCGGTAATTGTTTCTGCTACACTCATAGAAAAAAGTTTGTAGAATAGTTAGTAAAACTATTAGTACTTCAACTTAACAAACTTTTAACTAATTTTTAGTTAAAATTTAATTTTTAGTTAATTTTTTTGCTACCTCCACATTACTAACTTACAAACTTTTTTGCTATTTTTTTTTTGCTGAATTTAGTTACTAATTTTTAACAATAAATTTGCTAACTTTACAGTATTTTGCTGAATTTTAGTTACTAATTTTTAACAGAAGATTTGCTAATTTTACAAATTTTTTGTAAACTAAACCACCAATTTTGGAGCGCTTATAAACAGAATGGTAAATGACTCATAAAAATTACTGCATATTTTTAACTCGACAAAAATAATGCAAAAAGTTTTTAAATAAAGCTAAATTGAAATGGTTGAAAATTTGTCCTACTCATAATATATCTAAATTATTAAAATTTATGAGAAAAGTTTCTCTTTGTCGTAATACATTAATTTTCAAAGATCAAGGTTTATTTTGGACGAACCATTTTAATATAAAATTCTGATTAAAAGTATCTCTGGGGAGCAAGTGGAGTTTACGGGGATGACCCTAATTTTTTCCCCCCAATATTGTACTTTTTAAGCTTATTTAAAGAATACAATATTTTTAATCGGCCACACCTTCTTTCCTGTGGGTGGAGCTTTAGAGGTGAAAATGGAAACTCAAATAAATTCGGAAGTACATATCCGATCAGCAAACAATGAAAATCACAAAAAGGGTCTCTGAAATACATTTTGTTATGGTTAACATCATGATACAACCATACTAGGTAGATCAGGGATGGAAATGAGTTTTTTCATTTTGTACCAACCACACAAAGAAATTGTACTTTTTCGACCCTCACGGTACCAAAAATTTTCATATATAGAAAATTTATCCGAATAATGTCAAACTTGCAGAAAATATTCTTCTACAAAAATTTTACTTTTCAGCCCTCACCAATTTTTTTTTTTTTTTTTTGATAGAAAAAGTAAGTGCGATCGAGGTCAAGTTTGCAGGAAATACTATTCTGTACGATACAAAGATCTGCTAAATTAAAATAAACAATAGTTGTGAATATCAAATTTATATGAAAATATATGTTAACGTTTTGTTCTGGTTATTTTTAGGATAAGTTACCCGTCCTAAGAAAACAACGTAATATTTTTTGTTTTACTTTTTAAAAAATATAAGAAAGAGGCGGGTTAAATTCTCGAATTTTATGTAGTAGCAGCACTCAATCGACGAATATTGATGAGCTGATTACGGGAAAATAATAATACTACATTTATACTTGAGCCTAGTTTTTGTACAAAACTAGTTATTACTTGTTTTTTTGTATGCGTTTTGACAAGTTAAAAACTAAATGAGACAAAAACTAAGTAGTTTTTGCTCAGGTATAAATGTAGTATAATAAATTTTTTTGCAACATTGGGCCCAAAAGTTCTCAGTTACAAGTTTTTGTTAGAATGTTTTCAGTCCACGTCTTCATTACGAATATTTGTTGACAGCTTTAAAGTATTACAAGTTCATTTAATACAAAAATTTTAAATTTGGAAATTTTTGAAATTGTACCAAATGGATCGCGGTAGTACCACGGTACCAACGGAGGTCAAAATGTACCAAAAAAAAAAGTACAATTGTACCATGTTTTCCATCCCTGGGGTAGATGCATTAGAGAGAGTTTGACAGTTCAGTGTTTTATTATGACAGTTCAGGGATTTTTTCGTATGCTTTCGCTATGTATCAAAAGTAGCCGATTACATTTTTTATTGTTGTTTGTAGTGTTTGCTGTTCTAATGCATCTACCTAGTTTGGTTGTATCATGGGTTAACATATTATTGTCTACCCGACTAAAAAAGTTTTCATATAATCTTATATGATTTGATATTATTATAAATGTTTATATGCGTGGCTTTATATAACCATATACATTTATATTAACACTTTGGTTTTATAAATATGTTTGATATGACGTTATATATAATCATATGCGATTTGGTCTCCAGTCATATATTAAGAAATCTGCGATATAGTTTATATATAATGGCGTATAAGCTTCTATAAACAATCTTATATCGAAATATGTAACATGACATGATATCTTATTATACAAAATTTTATAAAGTTTAATTGCACTATAACAATGAAGAAAACAAACTTAGAGTTTTTTTTATTTTATAAGAAAGACACATTTTATAAGAAAGACCAAAACTCTAAACTAGAAAAAGTTGTTCCGACAAATTTTTGTAAAGTTGAGTTAAACTGAAAATTTACTTTGTCAGCTATTTCCAAGTTTATTAGCATAAATTCTTCTAAACAACTTTTTCTCGTTTTGAATTCTGCTTTTTATTGAAATTCAGTTGCAAACTGCGTTATACTAAGTTTAAGGACAATTTGCGTCCTAAAAACGTCCTAAATCGCATTCAATCCTCATTTCCATTAAAACCAAAGATCGGTATTGTTAGCCAAACTGTTCTGTCGGCCATTAGTATTTAATATGAATGAAAATAAGTGATCTCAACAATATTTACTAAAATTTTATTTGAAAATTTTTATAAAATTATATGTATTTATATATAATTTAATGCAATTAGATAGACCCATTTTTCGCATCAAATTGTATCAGGTTAGATAACATGCTTATCTCGTTTGATATAATTATATATTCCAATATTCGGATCAAATTAGATATGAACATATATATAGTGATATATGATTATATAAAATCTTTTTTAGTCGGGTATAAATATTACCACTTTTACAAAAAATCATTCTTGGGAAATTTTCATTGGCACTGAAATATAATTGGCATTACTTTATCTCAATGTCAATGCCAAAAAATTTCATCACCATTCAATGCCAATGAAATTTTTATCAATTTGCATTGATGAAATCAATGGTAATGAAATGTACACATAATTGAAGAATGAGCATTGTAATATAAAAAATATATAAGAAATACGCGAATTTTTAATTTTTTTTCTTAATTTATTCTTTTATTAAAACATGAAAACAAATACTTCTTTCATCACCCGAGTAAAAAAGTGTATATAAAATTATATGTGAATGGATGTATTTGCAATATGTAACTGGATATAATTTCATCCGAAAAATGTTTATATTAAATTGTATCATATCAGGGTTGGCAGGCAATACCGCTAAAATACCGTTATCGATTCAAAACCCTTTCAACTGACTACTGTTACCCCTAAAATACCGTTACCGAAATACCCGGAATACCGTTACCAAAATACCCGGAATACCGTTATCCTTAAAATACCGTTACCGAAATAACTGAAATACCGTTATCCTTAAAATACCGATACCAAAATAAATGGAATATCAATACCCTTAAAATACCGTTACCGAAACAAATATTGTTATCCCTAAAATAGCGTTACCGTTATTTTTAATTTTCTCCTTTTGCTAATTTCACGTGGTTATTGAGTATTTTTTGTACATTAAATTGATAAATTGGTTCTGTTTTTAATCTAGTTTGTTGTTTGTAAAAAAAAAATTGCAGGATGCATCGAAATAACTGACTACCGTTACCCTTAAAATACCGTTACCGGTATAACTAAAATACCGTTAACCTTAAAATACCATTACCGAAATAACCCAAATATCGTTATCTTTAAAATACCGTTACCGAAATGACTCGAATACCGTTATCCTTAAAATACCGATACCGAAATAAATGAAATATCGCTACCGAAATAACATAAAATATCGTTACCCTAACGATAACCGCATTCGTTTCGGTTACCATCCATGTATCATATCGGATTCAATTGTATTTACAAGGATACAAAGTTATATCAAATGATAAACTTATATCCGAAATGTGTCCCGATCAAATTGGATATACGATATGATTAAATTTAAATGATAAAAAAAACTTTGAATTGGAGGGCAGCAGGATTTCGGGTCCTACACACTCAGGGGTGTGATGAAAATCGAATACGAACAGTTTTTCAATCTAGAATAATTAGTTTCGCGAAAATCAAATTGGCTTCAAATTATTATTTATCGTTTTATTTGACGCCGGACATCTAAATTAGGAAATAAAAAATAATTGGTATTGTACAGATCGTAAACTATTTACCATTGAAAATCAGATCGTTTTCGTTTTCGATATGCATCACATGCCTGACTGTCAACCGAGGGCTAATGGAAAGATACTTGAAATACCTTTCCAAAGATATGCAACATGCCTAGACTTAATAACCCATTACGAGCCGGGCCATGATTTTAAATGTTAATTTTTTTAAATTGGATTTTTTAATTAAAAAAAAACTTTTAGAAGTAAAAAAGCTCAGAAAATATTAATTTAATGAAAAAATTGAGTAAAACATATAAAAAATTGTTTTTGTTCAAATATTATATTAATATCAAATATATTATTAATCTCGAACTTGGGTCTGATATTAACTAATATATCGTTGGCTTGACTGCAAGAAGTGCTATGTTGGTTTTAACAGGTTTTCAGGAGAGCGAAAAAACTGATTTATATTATCCTTTGAAGATATTTTATTGACATCATATGCCCTAATGATTCACGACCTTATTTATTACAATCATTATTAAGGCATATGATGTCTATGAAATATATTAAAAGGATAATATAAACCAGTTTTTTCGCCCTCCTGAAAACCTGTTAAAGAACACATAACACTACTTGCAGGCAAGCCGACGATATTTTTATATAAAAAATAAAATTAAAAATATTTTTCGTATCTATTTATATATAAAATTTTGAACGGTTTTATCAATAATATATTCCTATATATACAATTTGCAATAAAGCAAATACTGATATATGATTTCATATGATTACATATGAGAAAATTTTTAAAACAAATTTCTAATATATCATCATATACAATACATACAATATTTTATATTATCATATATTTTAATATTAAAAAAAATATGTTATATATTCTCTTTTTTACTCGGGCAATTATAAATGGGGATTTAGGCATTGAACAATGCCAATTGAAAAAAGTTCAATTAATTGACACATTCAATAAACTGGTCCCAAGTATGTTTTTAAATACACATTTATTTTTTATTTATTAATTTTCATTTCATTTGCTCCTTTTTTACCTTTTTCAGTCCTCTAGTAATCTGCAAAAGTTTTGTTGATTTCAGAAAATTTTAGCAAAAATTTTGTAGATTTAACAGTTTTTTTTTGCAATTTTCATTTTACTATTATTTAACAATTTTTTTTTACTGATTTCAGCAAGTTAAATTATTATTTGCAATTAACAAAAATTTAGCTCAAATATTACTAAAATTCTGTAAATTTAACAGTTTTTTTTTGCTATTTTTATTATACTATTATTCAGCAATTTTTTTGCTAATTTTAGCAGGTTAAATTGTTATTTGCAATTAACAACAATTTAGCTCAAATATTACTAAAATTCTGTTAATTTAACAGTTTTTTTTTGCTGTTTTCATTTTATTACTATTTAGCAAACTGATTATGCTAATATTAGCAGTTTTTTCTGCAGCATCATTTTTAACTAATTTTTAGTAACTTTTTCTGCTATTTTTACGGACTTATTTGTATGAGTGTACTAATGGCCGTGGGAAACGCTTCGAACATTTGCCGTCGACCATACACGGAGAATTGATATTTAATGATCCACAGCGGCCATGAATCATGTTCTTAGTAACAACCTCATGCAAGCCTGGATCTTCTGCTTCATCAGGAATTTCAGCTGATATCACATCATCGATTTCATTCGGTATTATCTTCTCAATCAACCAAATGTGGATATGTGCGTGTGGTGTCGAACGTACGACATGGCATCCTGAGCATATTCATGCATATGTCGAGGACTTCCGATGTACATTGCTGGGAGAATCGTCATGCGGCCAACATTCTATGCGTTTCCGTCCGCATTTATGGCATCTCGAAGGTGTTTATACTCTTCGGAACGCAGTTTTTTCTGGTTCAATCTGATGAATGTCAATCGTTCTGTTTAAATTTTTACATACATATCAACAGCATATTGGTGGAAAAGACGACGACATTTCAAGATGTGATTATCCTCGTTTTCACGAACCATCAGTCGATACGAATAATAGTTCATTGAAATTACTTTTTTGTTTGTTTCAGCGCCTGTAAATTAAATTTCGTGTCAATAAAATGAATTAATCTTATATTACAGAAAATACAGATTTGCTATTCACCTGTAAGCGGATTTATCATTTTGATAGAGAAATGATAACCGTCTTCACCTTGCCAAAATATAATGGGATATTACAATGCATCATATGATCGGTGCGTTTCGTACACACGCTGCCGCTGATTATTTCGTAGAACGATATCACGGGATTCGAAATTTCCACCAACGACGACAATGGCGACATCATCAATTGTTGGCGCATTAAAACGTCTTGCGTGTTCTCCCGCAGGAGTCTTATCGGCTTTGATAACAATTTTGTGATTATCAGAGGGCATGCGGTCTAGTGCGGTCTTGAACAATGCAATCAATTGATTGTGTTGATGAAAAAAAGTTTGTAGTTGCTCAACAATTGGTCTTTTTACCGAACTGTTGTATGCACAACGCTGATCTACTTCTTGTGGTGCATTGCCCATGAAGTAAATCTGCAGAAATTTATAGCACACAGAAAATAAATTGGTTGGAATTCTATCGGAACCAACGAAATATTTTCATCATTCAATAATTTTAATTGCAGTTATTTAAAATTCATCATCAGGAAAGTTATATTTATTTGTGAACAAAAAATATATATGATGAACCAAAACACTGTCACATTATCCAAAATATTGGCTTTTCTAACCAATATTGAAAAATTACTAACTTCCACATTACCTTCAATACCAACAACCACCAATTTATCGAAGATTTATTCATTTGAATAAAATATCGGCAGCAACAATTTAGTATCAGTTGTGTTTCAATAAAATCGATCACTCTATCAAAAGTTTTAGTTTTTCCAATCAATTTAAAATTTTTTTTTAACTTTAGTAGCTTTAACCATTAATTTCCATTATTTTGGTAATTGTAATAATATATTGAGACAAGGAACAGAAATTTTATTTATCATAATAAAATTTTGGAATCTATCATATTTTTTCGTTTCATACATATGAGTGTTTAAATTCTAAGTTAGACAACAACTAAACATAAGTATCTGTGGCGCAGGAGGTAGAGACACAGCCTTATAGCCTTAGAGATTTGAGTTCAAACCTCAACCAAGGCATTACTTTTTTTTATAATTTTTTTATTGATTTAAATTAAAAGACACAATTGATTTTCTGTTGTGAATATAAATTTATTCAAAAACAAAATATTCAAATTTTCAACCTGAAGAAATTCAAATTTGAAATTTGACAAAAAAAATGTATGTCGAATTTAGCCTAGAGGAAAAGCATTGGGCTGACAGACGGAAGGTCGCCGGTTCAATCACAGTTCGCGATATAAATTTTTTTTAAATTATTTTTTTATTCAAATTAAAAGACACAACTGATTTTCTGTCGTTGATATAATTTTATTTATAGACAAAATATTCAAACCTGAAGAAATTCAAATTTGAAATTTGATTGAAAAAATTTAAATAGAGCTTAGCTTAGAGGGAAAGCAATGCACTGACAAGCGGAGGGTCGGCGGTTCGATCCCAGTTAGCGACAAAAAAAAATTTTAATTTTTAAATAAATTTTGTGGAACGTGTTTTTCTATTTATAGAATTTATAATCCACAAACATTAAAGTAATCTATTAACACAACAAAAATTCAAAAATTGTAAATAAATTTCGGTAGTAACAATGGTATTAAAAATAAATAAAAGTGATTGTACCTGGAACTACAAAAATTCGGTTGGCGAAAAATTCGGTTGGAACTACGAATCTGTTTTCTGTGTGAGTCAGCACCCGGCACTGGCAAAAGCGAACCTGCTCGATGATATATTTGGCCTTGAATCTATAATGTTTAGTTTACATAAACAAAATGAAATGCTGTAAGTGACTGCATTGAAATTACCTTGAAAGTAGGTAATAAATTATCCCGAATCACATTTGTTGCGCCAAATGAAGTCATTTGGAAACAATTGTTGTAGTTCTGGATTTGTGTCAGGAAATGTTTGGAATTAGCTCCTGTTCCAGAAACCATTGAGCGCAATGGCTCTGGTGGTGGAATCAACGGTGTCAATTTCACTTTGCCACTTGCGCAACACAATCCAGGAGTTTCATTTCTATATTTCAATGCCTTACAATGTGGGCACACAACGCTCATCAAACCAATAGCAACGGAATGGTCTGCACCGTAATCAATTGTCCTGTTGTAATGGAATGCAACTCGATGAGTATTTAACGCAACATTTGTTTCTCTTCTTGCACGAACATTTGAATTTATTACCACTCGAATGGATTCTACTGAACGATTGTGTCTCATTCGATGCATATCTACTTCATTTGCATATTCTCTTTCTTCTTGTGTACGTGCTGAACGTGTTTGTGATAATCGATTCCGTTCAATTTCATTTCGCTCTTCAAGTTGCTCCGCAGTTTGATTAGATCGAAAATTCACTTGGTTTGAAGCGTTGCGAGCTCTGCGACCTAAATTGCTCCTTCTTATTGGCGGCATTACAATGCGAGAAAATTTATTCACTTTGCTCTTACCTTTTAGCCGTTTAAAACTTGCAACCCCACAGTCTATAGTAGGTTAATCTAAATATTTGTTTGTGATAAAACGTTTTAACTTATTTCAATTCATGAATCGATTGCAATGTACTTACAATGAAATATTAATTTAAAAAAACGTATCACCGTTAGTTAAATTTTTTAGAATCACTTTAAACTTTGTTTAGTTCACAATTACACTTATTTTATTTTTCATCAACCGATTAATTTGATACACATTTTGACAATAATCAGTCAATCAACATTTGCAAATGTTACAAAATAAATTAGAATGTAAATAAAGAAATACCGGTATTTTTGGACAAATCGCAAAATAATACAAAAGTATTCGAATTTGTTGCCAATCGAATTCGTGCGGTTACGACAACTATCTTTATATTAAATTATATTTTTCATCGTGAAAACCAATATTCGGTTGTCTAATTCAATATTATGTTCCACATAAATATTATTATGTTCCACAAAATTTCATTGAAATTAAAAAACCGTTTTTTGAATTTTCTGGTATTGAACTTGGCCATTCAGGTTAATAGTTCACACTCTTACCCACTGCACTTTTACTTTTAATTTTCTTAGCCATATTTACTGTTTATACATATGAATATTTTAATTAAAAAAAAACATATAAATTTTTGTCTTTTCCGGGATTTGAACTTGGAAATCCAGCGTACTAGGGCAACTCTCTACCGACTACACCACAAACACTTATTAATTTTGAAGTTTAATTTTGAATTTATATGTTTTGCTTGAAAACAATTAAAATAAACAATTCGTTTACCAATACCAAACAATAGTTGTGTGTGTTATCAATACAATCCACAATTCGGTTGGTTCTACAGAAACTCGACTTTAAGGTCATATTTAATTCGGATACCCGTATTTGTAGTTACCACTTTCGAATATTGAAATTTTTTTAATAAAGGTTATAGGTAACACCAATTTTCTTGTATATTCACTAAATAAATGGCTGCTTCTATTGCATAGAATTACTAAACTGATACTAATTTTAAAATTGATTAGAGATACCAATAATTTGTTAAAAGGATTGTTTTTTAGTTAATTTTCCCTATTTTTAATACCTAGTAAAATAGTTTTGGTGTGGTATTCAATTATAGGCAACTCCAAATAAAATAACGTCCTGGCAAATTCATTTTAATGGTTTTGATCGAATTCCAACCAATCTTTTTCCTGGGTGTAGTTACAAAATACAAGAGCTGTTCCTTGGTTATTATGTATATTTTAATAATTTCAAATAAAGCTTTAAAAAGAAATTGCAATTTTTTAATTAGCAGAAAGAATCATTTGATTTTAATTTACATTTTGAAATTGATTGTTATTTTTTGGATAACAAGTAGTGTATTATTTTTAGGTTTTTTCAGTTACAATAGAACAGAGATGAAAAATTAGGAAGTTAATTTTTGTTTGAAATATTTCCTTTTATTTAATTCTTAAGTATTTAGCATTTACTTTTCCGTTAAATGAAGAAAATTTTTTAAAAAATTAAATTAATTAATAACATTTTACTTACTTGATTATATATTATTCACTGATTCATAAAATGAATACATTTTTATACGAATTGATTAAAAAAATAAATATTTCTAGTAATGTGCAGTTTTCTTCTTCGCGCAATATGTTTTTGTAAGTATGCGTGTTTTCTCTGCAACATTGTGTGTTTTTTATGTGTTTCCCTACGGGGAGAGGGACCGGTCCCAGATGACACGCAGGATAGGTCCCAAGGGGGCGGAGACCAGTCGTTGATCGGTCTTTTTGTTTGAAAGAGACATATCACTTTAACATGGCGTTGTCATTGGAAATTTCCAATTGCCACAGTTTAGACACATTTTGGCAGTAAGGTGGTGTGTCTAAAAATAGCTTTTCAAATAAAGCCCTGCTTCCACGCCAAGTAGATTATTTTTAATTCTTAATTTTTTATTAGTTTATTTGAAAAGCTATTTTTAGACACACCACCTTACTGTCACAAGGTGTCTAAACTGTGGCAATTGGTCATTTCCAATGGCAACGCCATGTTAAAGTGATATGTCTCTTCCAAACAAAAAGACCGATCAGCGACCATTCTCCGCCCCCTTGGGACCTATCCTGCGTGTCATCTGGGACCGGTCCCTTTCCCCGTAGGGTAGGAACAGAAATTTTATTTGGCATAGTAAAATGTTGGAATGTATCATAACTTTTCGTTCACATACAAACTTCTGCGTATTTAAATTAAAAATTAGACATCAACAAAATGTAAGTGTGTGTGGTGCAAGTGGTAGACACACAGCCTAATAGTCTGAGAAATCTGAGTTCAAACCTCAGCCAAGGCGTTGTAGTTTTTTTTTTATTATTTTTAAATAAATGTTTTTGTTGATTCAAATTGAAAGACACAGTTGATTTTCTGTTATTGATATAATTTTATTCAAAATACAAAATATTTAAATTTATAACCTGAAAAAATTCAAAATTTTAAATAAGACTAAAAAAATTTAAATCGAGTTTGGCCTAGAGGAAAAGCAATGGGCTGACTAACGGAAGGTCGCCGGTTCTATCCCAGTTCGCGACATCATTTTTTTTTTTTTTTTGTAATAATTTTTTTCTTGATTTAAATTAGAAGACACAATTGATTTTCTGTTGTTGATATAATTTTATTAATAAACAAAGTATTCAAATTTCCAATATAAAGAAATTCAAAATTGAAATTTTATTAGAAAAATTTAAATAGAGTTTAGCCTAGAGCAAAAGCAATGGGCTAACAAGCGGAAGGTTGCCGGTTCTGTCCCAGATCGCGAAATAAAAAATTTTTAATTTTTAAATAAATTATGTGGAACGTATTGTTCTATTTATAGAATTTGTAATCCAGAATCTGTGTACACACAGAAAACAGATTCCTAGTTCGAACCGAATTTTTTGCCAACCGAATTTTTGTAGTTCCAGGTACAATCACTTTTATTCATTTTTATTACTGTTGTAATTACCGAAATTTATTTACAATTTTTGAGTTTTTGTTGTGTTAATAGATTACCTTAATGTTTGTGGATTATAAATTCTATAAACATAAAAACACGTTCCACAAAATTTATTTAAAAATTAAAACTTTTTTTGTCGCTAACTGGCATCGAACCCCCGACCCTCCGCTTGTCCGCACATTGCTTTCCCTCTAAGCTAAGCTCTATTTAAATTTTTTCAGTCAATTTCAAATTTGAATTTCTTCAGGTTTGAATATCTTGTCTATAAATAAAATTATATCAACAACAGAAAATCAGTTGTGTCTTCTAATTTGAATAAAAAAAAATTTTTTAAAATTTATATCGCGAACTGGGATTGAACCGGCGACCTTCCGTTTGTCAGCCCATTGCTATTCCTCTAGGCTAAACTCGACATAAATTTTTTTGTCAAATTTAAAATTTGAATTTCTTCAGGTTGAAAATTTGAATATTTTGTTTTTGAATAAAATTATATTCACAACAGAAAATCAATTGTGTCTTTTAATTTGAATCAATAAAAAAATTATTAAAAAAAAAAGTAATGCCTTGGTTGATGTTTGAACTCAAATCTCTAAGGCTATAAGGCTGTGTCTCTACCTCCTACGCCACAGATACTTACGTTTAGTTGTTGTCTAACTTAGAATTAAAACATGCAAATATATGAAACGAAAAAATATGATAGATTCCAAAATTTTATTATGATAAATAAAATTTCTGTTCCTTGTCTCAATATATTATTACAATTACCAAAATAATGGAAATTAATGGTTAAAGCTACTAAAGTTGAAAAAAAATTTAAATTGATGGAAAAACAAAGACTTTGGATAGAGTGATCGATTTTATTGAAACACAATTGATACTAGATTTTTGCTGCCCATATTTTATTCAAATGACTAAATCTTCGATAAATAGGTGGTTGTTGGTATTGAAGGTAATATGGAAGTTAGTATTTTTTCAATATTGGTTAGAAAATTTGGATAATGTGGCAGTGTTTTGGTTCATTATATATATTTTCTGTTCACAAATAATAATAACTTTCCTGATGATGAATGTGAAATAACTGCAATTCAAATTATTGAATAATAAAAAAATTTCGTTGGTTCCGATAGAATTCCAACCAATTTATTTTCTGTGTGTATATATAAAAAGAAGTGTACATTTTGATGTCACCACTAACTGCGGAAAGGGGTCAACCGATTTCAACCAAAATTTCAGGGTACATTGGCTCATATGAATAAAAAATAGATAGGGGGAAATACAGGGTTTTTTAAGAAATTACTTCACAAATCTAGTCTGCTGGGAGTAGACTAGAAAATTAATTTTTTAATTTTCGTTTACATTTCATGCTATTCTACCAGCCAATTGGTAAATTTGGAGTTAAAAGCCATTCCTAAGCCCAAAGTAATTACTTCGAAGTAATTGCTAAGTTTTATTCATATGACCCATTGAGGATGTCTGTAGATGGTTTATGTGAAGTTTGCACGAAATTGGCCCAGTGGTTCCGGAGATATGGCATTTAAATTTTCCTATATATTTCCTATATATTCCCATACAAAATATTCGTGTTGCTATGACAACCAGGCCTGGGCGTTACTATGACAAACAGGCAGCAATTATAGCATTAACCTAATCTCATCTCAGCTCATCCTATCTCATTTATAACATCTGAATTTTTTTTTTGTGGAAACACTTTTTTGTGGAAACATTTTTTTTTTGTAGAAACTTTTTTTTTTTTTGTGGCAAGTTTTTTTTTCGAAACACTTTTTTTGTGGAAACATTTTTTTGTGTAAACTTTTTTTGTGAAATATTTTTTTTTGTGGAAAGTTTTTTTTTGGAAACACTTTTTTTTTGTGGAAACTTTTTTTTTGAGGAAACTTTTTTTTTTGGGAAAACTTTTTTTTGTGGAAACTTTTTTTTTGTGCAAACAGTTTTTTATTGTGGAAACACCTTTTTTTCTTGTGGAAACATTTATTTTTTTTGTGGACATTTTGTTGTGGATACTTTTTTTTTTTGTGGAAACACTTTTTTTGTGGAAACATTTTTTTTGTGGAAACTTTTTTTTGTGAAATATTTTTTTTTGTGGAAATTTTTTTTTTTTTAAACATTTTTTTTGTGGAAACTTTTTTTGTGGAAACTTTTTTTTGTGGAAACTTTTTTTTTTGGAAACACTTTTTTTTGTGGAAACTTTTTTTTTTTGTACACACAGTTTTTTATAGTGTAAACAACTCTTTTTTTTGGGGAAACTTTTTTTTTTTTTTTTTGTGGAAACACTTTTTTTTTTTGTGGAAACTTTTTTTTTTGTGAAATATTTTTTTTGTGGAAAGTCTTTTTTTTGTAAATATTGTTTTTGTGTAAACTTTTTTTTTTGTGGAAACTTTTTTTTTGTGGAAACTTTTTTTTTTGTGGAGACGCTTTTTTTTTTGTGGAAGCACTTTTTTGTGAAAGCTTTTTTTTTTTGGTGAAACTTTTTTTTTGTGGAAACACTTTTTTTGTGGAAACAGACATCAAAATGTTCACTTCTTTTTATGTATATAGATAATACCTTCGGACTCTTTTTACAATTATTTCTCGACGAACTCATTTTGAATGTATACAAAAATATTGTGATTTAAATATAAACTTTGCAAATCGCAATAATTTCGCAAAAAATCAATAGTGAATGAAATCTGATGTTTTTAGAAAAAATAATTCTGTAATAGGACAGTAGATTTTAAGTACAATTAAATATTTTTTTTTTTCATTTTAATTCTAAATTTAATTACAAAAGGCTCTAAAAGTGCACATAATTTGTTAACGGAATATGACATAACCAAAAATTTTTGACCTTTTTCTTTCCAAATTGGTTTTGATATTTAAAATCGGACTTCGATTTATATTTAAATTTTTTTTTTTTAAAAACCTTATAAAATTTTTAAATGTTGACTTTAAGCGATTATATTTAGAAAAGTTATTGAGAATTGATACACACATAAGTTTAAAAAATAGGGCACAGAATTAAGCTTAAACTGTGCGTTTTCTTTCCGAGGCTATAGTTACTAAATTATAAATTTTTTATTGAAAAAATCGGCTGAAAAATTGAAAAAAGTTAAATCGCGAATTGCGCAAAACCTATAGCCTATTTGAACTTACTGGTTGCAGATTCGAAATCAGCGTCCCCTAATTATCCTAAAACCACTGCAATAACATTCAGGTTTTTTTGTAGAGCAGTGTTATTCGAAAGCAGAATTTATAGGGATATATATATTATCTATTTTATTTCAAAAATGTCGCAATAGTTGTTGAGCAATTTGAAATTTGTACTTCATATTCGAATTTTTTATTTTTTTTAGAGAAGCAACAATCATTAAATTTTTCCTATTAATTAATCACACAGAAAACAGATTGTCTAAAGTTATATCGAAAACTTTAGACATTTTTTGACTGGAAATCCCAAAGTTGCTTAAGTTTGGTAGAGTAAAAAAAAAAATATGGCAGAACGTCTTTTTTTTATTAATGATTTTAGGACATCTTGAAGCTCTTTAATAGAATTTGAAAAAAAAAAATTGTTTTTTTTAACCGCAAATTTAAAAATTTTATACACTTTCCAAACCCTTTTACCTGAGTTTTAACAAAGTTAGAAAGAGCTAAATTTTAAGGTACCACCAAAAATTAAAATAATAATGTTTTTTTTTTAAAAAGAACTTGAAAATTGAAACACAAGATTCGTTTTTATGTGGTGTAAAAATAAAAAAATTCAAGAAACTTGAAAAAAAATTTTAAGTAATAACACTTTTTTTTGCGAAATACCTAAATTTTTTTAAAGTTTAGTGAAATTAAAAAAAAATATAAAAATAACGTCTATTTTTTTTACGATTTAGATATTCCATTAGGATGTATAATTATCTGTAAAAAAAAAAATTAAAATTTTGAACCGCAAATTTTAAATTTTTAACTTTTTCTACATATCCCTATTTTTCAATTTTATCCCTGCAAACATTAAAATACGAAAAGGTTTCTCAATTGTATCGCCTGGAAGAAAAACTGTATTGCGGCAATAATCATATTCTTATTGCGGAAGATCCCCCTTTCGGGAGTAAATGTTCTCTGTATAGCGATACCCCCAAACAATACGAAAGCGATATCGCTAATTTATCACCTGGAAGATAAAAAGGTGATATCGCTAAATTAACTCCTCCGAACAAACTAAACGATTTATATTTTTCATTATTAAATTTAACTCTGAAAAAGAATATCTGCATACATAATCCATTGACAAAAACATTAATTATCTTGTTGCCATCATATCCGGTTTTTTCCGCGCACTGTGAGGACGATTTCCACTAGAAATATTTTTGTGTAATGACTGAAAATATTTTAGGTTATTACTAATATTTTTCTTTGTGAGTATCATTGAAAATTTAGCATAGAATTTTTTTTTGGGTGTAAGATTTTTTCGTTTATTTTTTTTGAAAAAAAATGGAGTTGGAGTTTTGGTAATCAAGTTATGACTTGAAATTTATTTCAATTTTTTTTTTGTAAAAATTTTTTTTTTTTTGGAAGAAAATTAATAAAAATATTTTTTTGGACTATTAAAAAAGAAAAAAAAAGAAACTAAATTCTGTCAGTTTAAGTTAAATTTCGGATTAGCACAACTCATCTTTTGTATTACAAGAACTTCTAAATTCATTATTCTGATGGCTTTTCATAAAGATATGCCAAAATTCATTCTAAATCTGTCGGCAATGAGTATGTGAAATTTCTATTCTCTACTTGAGAGCTGGTTTTTATTTTCATATTTAAACAAAAATTCACCCTTATTAGAAAAAGTTAGACCACCTTCCCATTTAAGATATCAATTTTTTGTTTTGCTTTCTTGAATTTGCGTAAATTAATATTATTTTTATACCCTACACCACTATGTGGTCAGGGTATTATAAGTTTGTGCTGATGTTTGTAACACCAAAAAATATTGGTCCCAGACCCACCTTATAGTCTACCGATCGACTCAGAATTTTTTTATTTCGATTTAACGATCTCCGTCCGTCCGTCTGTCTGTCTGTCCATGCATTCTTGTGCGCACTCTACAGGTCGCAAATATTAAGATATTTTGATGAAACTTGGTACACCGACTTATGTCGGCCCAAGGACGAAGCCTTGTTTACACCTAGTGCCCATATAAGGGTCCTACCAAAATTATATTGTTTATACGTGCAGGTCGCAAATATTAAGATATTTTGATGAAATTTGGTACACCTACCTATATCAGCACTAGGACGAAGCCTATTGATTTTGTTAACACCGGTCCATGTTTAGACCTAGTGCCCATATAAAGGTCCCCCCAAAATTGGCTTGGTTACAAACTGCAGGTCGCAAATATTAAGATATATTGATGAAATTTGGTACACAGACCTATGTTGGCCCATGGACGAAGCCTATTGATTTTGTTGAACATCGGTCCATGTTTAGACCTAGTGCTCATATAAGGGTCCCCCCAAAATTGTATTGTTTATACGCTGCAGGTCGCAAATATTAAGGTATTTTGATGAAATTTGGTTCGCTGACTCACGTTATAGAAATTTTGACACAAGTCCCATTTTAACCCATTCGAATTTCGAATCCAAACATTAGTTGGCTTTTAACCAGACTGGTGTTAATAGTCGGCATGCCCGACTTTAACCTTTTTACTCGTTTTATTTTAATTCTTTTATAAGAACTCAGTCTTTAAGGATATCGTTATCCACCGTCAATATTAATCAATGGCGAAATTTGTTTTTATTTGAAAATTTTGAGTATGCTAAGTCATTCATATGTTCACCTTAATCATTATGAATTTCATGTTATTTCATGTCATACACAGTCAAGCACCATATCTTTAAATTTTTTTTTATCATTCTACTGGCGCCCGTGGACAAGTATCGAGGACTACTGTAAGTTCCAAATTTTTATTATTATTATTTCTTTACACCCCTACACTGATACTTCAATATGAAATCTTAAATTATTAAAAGAGGATACTTTTTATATACTCCATTTCAATTGACTATTCACTTGTATAAATATACATATATGCTAATAGGGTTACCGTATGAATTTTAATTAACCTTTAAAGAGGCATTTTCTAGAAACAATTTCCTAATTTCTTTTCTTTTTTTTGTTTATCATTTTTTTTATAATTCAAATAAAATTATAAGTTTTATATACATAAGTTATGAAAATAAATTGATGCTACATATTGGTTTTCACCATTAAAGGTGAAGTAATTTATTTTGGGCCGACTATGACATACCCTAAAGTCGGCAAAGTAGGGCGGGTTAAGGCTAGGGTCACAATTCCAACATAGTATACCCTACAACCACCAACCTTGATGTTACCCTGTAATCACCGAACTATTGTATTTTTAATTTGCTACTCTTTTTATGTCATCGACTCTGAGGCTTCCTCGAAGGAGAAAAGAATCTCACCCCATTTTCCCTGAGCACGGTCGGAAGTTAAATGTAGCACCTTCTCCTAAGAGGCAGACGCGGAAGAGGGTATGAGTCGTCACAGCACTAATCCTCATTTTTCAACGAATTTGTTTCCCATATTTCTTATAATTGTTTTTTGTACAAATTTTGTATTATTTTTTCCAAGATTTTGAAAAATTTGAAACGAATTGTATTTATCTTCCAGATGATAAAAAGGTGATATTGCCGCAATATTATCATAAAAAATTATGGCAAAAAACACAATTTTGGAGTTGGTTTTTTCGAAATATCTCCAAAATATCTTCTAAATGATAAAAGGAAGACAATTTCAAAATACTACTTGATTATTTTCATTCATACGAAAAATATAAGATATCGCTTTATTATCTTCTTGGAAGATATCTTCCAAATGTTTGCAGGGATGTAGATATATATGTATGTATGTAGATGTATGTATATTAGGGCGGGTCGATTTAATAATCGCCCATGGCTCAGTGAAAATCGTATTCTAGGGATCAAAATAAGATGCCGAAGGAACCATACCTCTAAAACGAATTCTACTACCCCCCAACTGTTGACTTTTGTCCCGTAGGGTCAAGTTTTGAAAAATCCCACTTTGACCCATTTAGAGTGCCCCAATCGAGTCCAATGTATGACCGACCCCCACTAACTTTGGAGGGCCGATCCACCCATGCCAGTGGCACACCCCCTGGAACTCCTCTGGGGGGTTCCCCATACAAACATTTTAAAAAATCACCATTTTTGGCACTTTATTTTATTATTTTTTATTTATTTTATTTATTTTTATTATTTTATTTATTTTTTCTCTTTAGAAATTTATTTAGTCAGAACATATGTAAATGAAAAAATTAATTTAACTTAGTAATAGAAAAGAAAATAAAAAAAATTACTGTTTGAAGTCTTTTTTGCTTTCAAGTCTGGGCGATTTCGCACGGCTCTCTAATGTCGTCACCATAACAGCCTCTACATTTTCCGGTATAACTCGTTTGGAAACGCTAGCTAGCAATTGAACGTGTCGTTCTGTTGCAGGTCGTAAAATAGGTTGTGTGGGTTTTTTAAGCCACCACAAGACACAGCTGCATGTCGTAAACTTACTTAAGCTAAATCGGTTACAGGTAGAATTGAGCATAAAATTATCATAAAGGATTTTCCAGAAGTAATAAAAGGCGCACTTGCTTAACAGAATTTATAGTCAGATTAACGTTTAATTTACATGTAAGTACTTTATGGGCAGTTTTGACAACAAAATCGGTTTTAGGTAGAATTGAAATTACCATTTCATTCTTATTACCTCGTCTCCTAGACCATTTATAACGCAACAGTTTTTGTGAATGCATTAAGTCGTTGTGAAGAACTCGAAGTGTGAAGTGCTAATTTGAGGTAAAAAAATATTTAAAAAAAAATCATTCCAAATCAAGAAGTTTACAATGAATCCACCATCCTCTACACCGCAAGATGAAGCAATAACAACATCAACAACTATCGAAAACATTTTTATTGTATTAATAGATTACTTTAATGTTTGTGGATTATAAATTCTATAAATAGAAAAACACGTTCCACAAAATTTATTTAAAAATAAAAATTTTCTTTTGTCGCTAACTGGGATGGAACCGCCGACCCTCCGCTTGTCAGCCCATTGCTTTCACTCTAATCTAAGCTCTATTTAAGCTTTTTTAGTCAAATTTCAAATTTGAATTTCTTCAGGTTTGAATATTTTGTCTATAAATAAAATTATATCAACAACAGAAAATCAGTTGTGTCTTTTAATAAATTACTAAAAAATTATATCGCGAACCGGGATTGAACCGGCGACCTTCCGCTTGTCAGCCCATTGCTTTTCCTTTAGGCTAAACTCGACATAATTTTTTTTTGTCAAATTTCAAATTTGAATTTCTTCAGGTTGAAAATTTGAATATTTTGTTTTTGAATAAAATTATATTCACAACATAAAATCAATTGTGTCTTTTAATTTGAATCAATAATAAAATTATTAAATAAAAAAATAGTAATGCCTTGGTTGAGGTTTGAACTCAAATCTCTAAGGCTATAAGGCTGTGTCTCTACCTCCTGCGCCACAGATACTTACGTTTAGTTGTTGACTAACTTAGAATTTAAACACGCATACTTATGAAACGAAAAAATATGATAGATTCCAAAATTTTATTATGATAAATAAAATTTCTGTTCCTTGTCTCAATATATTATTACAATTACCAAAATAATGGAAATTAACAGTTAAAGCTAATAAAGTTGAAAAAAAATTTTAAATTGATTGGAAAAACGAATACTTTGGATAGAGTGATCGATTTTATTGAAACACAACTGATACTAAATTTTTGCAGCCGATATTTTATTCAAATGGCTAAATCTTCGATAAATTGGTGGTTGTTGGTAATGAAGTTAATGGGGAAGTTGGTATTTTTTCAATATTGGTTAGAAAAGCCAATATTTTGGATAATGTGACAGTGTTTTGGTTCATCATATATATTTTCTGTTCACAAATAAATATAACTCTCCTAATGATGAATTTTAAATAACTGCAATTAAAATTATTGGATGATGAAAATATTTCGTTGGTTCCGATAGAATTCCAACCAATTTATTTTCTGTGTGCACTAAATTTTGGCAAATTCCTAATATTTTTGAACATGTGTGTATCATGTTGAAGGTTTTGCTAAACTGAAATAACATTGCTCCATAAAAAAACTTGTAAAAATTGAGGCGCTCTTAAAATTGATAAGAGTTTTTTAGAAAAAGGATATATGGGAGGTAGTCATGTCCTTCCACCGAATGAAACGTATATCCTATCTTTTTTTATTAAATAAGTTTCGTTAATGTTATTGTCCATTAATTTGAATTATGGGTGACAACCGTGTGTGAGCTCTGCTGTTCATGTTATCGATAACATACACCCAGCAAAATATTGGTAATGACACCTCATTACTATCTGCATTACCAAAAATGATATATCATTACCTTTTGCATTATTTTATAATATAAAATAATGACTTCCTAATAACGGCCTATTGTATTCATTGTTTCTAAATATAAAATAATTACTTACTCGTATTAGTTTAAATAAGTACTTTTCACACACCCAGCAAACAAAGATGATCATTAATGACTCAGAAATGAGCTCCAAAAACATAAACATTTTTCCACTTTTTCCTATGAAAGTGGTCCGTCCAAAATAGCCCCCTGTGTACTCAGAAATGACTCACAAAAAAGAACGTATAAAATCGAAATTTTCTTCATAAATTTAAATAATTTTGTAATCTTCTTTGAGTCCGAAAAATGAACCCTCGTTTTGAGACAGCTTTTTAGATTGTAGAGACAACTTTTTGGATTGTTTTCTGAGGGCTCATATTTTCTACCAAAATAAGAGTGTTTTCAAAAAAACAATAATCATTTCTATGAGCCATTTAAAAATCTTATTTATAGCGCTCCGAAATTGCTGGCTGGGCAGTTACATTTTTTTATTATATGTAAATATGTTTTATGTTTAAATTTTCATGACGACCCTTAAAATTACACACTAGAGAAAACTTAAATTTTTCTGAATGTATTTCCTTAGGCTAATAGTAAGGAGTGAGATCATAAAAATGTTAACACACATAAAGTTAAATAAAAAAACAAACCACTGAATTTTAAGACTTCAAACCAAATTTTTATTAAATGAAATTTAATACAAAATCAAACAAAAAACCGCATGGAATTCTAACCACCACGAACAAAGTTATCCACTTTTTCCGGAAACCCTCCCATTAAGGCTTTTATGGTAGTTTCTGTCACCTTTTTAGAGTAGGTGGTCCATCTGCGTTTGAAATATTGCATGTCCTGGGAGACCTATTTCGTGTCCCTTAATTCTATTTTAACAAGAGCCCAATATCTCTCCACTGGGCTGAGTTCCGGGCAGTTTGGTGGATTTGCCTCTCTTGGTTCAAAAACCACATTAATATCACTATACCACTCCAGGGCTTTCTTGCTGTAGTGACAAGATCCTAAATCGGGCCAAAAGTAAGTGGATACATTGTGCTGACTCAAAAATGGAAGAAGTCTCTTCTGCAAACACTCCTTGATATAAATTTCGGTGTTTATAGAGCCAGATGTCACAAATGACTGGCTTCTTTGGCCGCAGCTACATATTGCTTGCCATACTAGGAATTTTTAGGGAATTTCGTTTGCTTTTTCGACCTAAATTTTTCCGCAACATTTCCTCGAACATCGGAAACATAAAATTCTTGACCAGGGAGCTTCGAAAAATCAGCCAGGATATAAGTTTTGTCGTGCATTACACAAAAGTTGTATTTTTGTATAAAATTTGATTTTAATTTTCGAGCTCTGGTTTTGGCCTCCAAAATTTTAAAAGCGTCCTGCCTTACGTTTCACTTTACGTATAAAAAAGTCCGAGCATTGGGCTAACCGAGCTGTTTTTCCGTCAGATGTGTTAGGAGCTCTCGTAAGGATGCTTTTAACTTTATATGCCTTACCAATGTTATGATAACCAGTCGTTGTTCCTGTTCCCGGCTTCCTTTCAATTGTTAGGTGTTCCAGATACCTTTTTACCACTTTTGAAACTGTTTGGCGGCATACATTAGTTTCTTTGGCAATTTTTTTTCATCGTCCATTCTGTAAAAAATTGCAAACTAAAACTCATGATGTAAATTAATTTATTAACTGACATATTTTTAAAATGTAAACTGCCGAAAAAAAATATGAGAAGCTTTAAACCAAAGTTATAGGCAAAAATGTGTGTTAACATTTTTATGATCTCACTCCTTATTTGCCTAACTCCTTATTTTTAAGAATCAAGTAAGCAATCGGATAACCACTTATAATTAAACTTTTTGTAAGCATGTGTGTAACCACTTATTATTCAAAATCTCATAACTACTTATTTCTCATATTTTCGTAAGCGAGCGGGTAAGTGTGACTACTTATAAAAACGACCACGCCAAACAAAAATAATGAGTTTAGACGCCAAAAAATAAGTTGTGCGGAGCTATGAATTTCTATTATATAACCACTTATTTGGTAATGAAAGATTTTGCTGGGCAGTTGACATTTAATCACTAGTTGTCAACAAACATTATTTGGTACAGGGATGATAAATGGGATTTTTAAAATAGTACCAACCAGCTTAAAAAATAGTACTTTTTCGACCTCTATAGTACCAAAAATTTTTTTCATTTAATTTTTTTATCATTATAATTTAACAAATAAAAACTCATAAAAAATAAAGAGTTCTGTTCTGTTATATCTAACTCATACAGCAAAGAAAAAAAATGTTGTTAAAACTACTAAAAATTAGTTAAAAATTACCTTGCATAAAAAATGCTATCAGATTATTTTGCAAAATCAGGGGGTATCCCTTAAGGTGTTTTAAGAGTGCGTAGTTTCCTAGAAAACTTCACACACGAATGAGAAGAAAAACGCAACGAATTTAAAAAAATTTTACAAAATTTTAGTTAACAGAAAATAACAACTTAACCAGCCAAAATCAGCAATAAATAATAATAAGTAGACTATAAAATCACAAAAAATTTTAAATCTTGAAACCTTTTTTTTAAATTTTTTAACAGGAATAAAAATCTAGTCTTCTGAAATCACCAGTTTACTATTTTTAGCAACCATTTCCGTTGGTTTTAGCAGGATAGACTGCTATTTTTATTCAACTGAATTTAACTTAAACATTTTGTAGATATAACAATTTATTTTTGATACTAATATTAATATTTTCTGCAGATTTTACAGTATAATTTGTTATTTTCAATGAACTAAAAGTTAACTTAAATATAAATAAAATTTTGTAAATTGAGCGGTTTTATTTTTGCTGACTTACTAGTATTTAGCAAAAAAAAAAAGCTGCTAATCTCAGCAGTTTCTTTTGTAAGGCCATTTTTACTAGATTTTTCTGCTCTTTTTACAGGTTCATTTCTTTGAGTGTAGGGTTCAGAATTTCGAGTCCTTGAAAACCGTATTCAACTTCGTTTTAAAGCGAATATTATTTTAAAGGTACTTACGGGTCTACTCCACCTTGTGAATGTCATAAGAATATTTTCGAATGAACAAATAGATTGACAATCGAATCAAATGAATTAAGTAGGTGGATTAAGAATTCATTCGATTCTTCGAAAGAGGGTTGAGGTATTTAATCATTCAGAAATAAAAATCAAATGAGTGAATTCTTTAAGACCTCTGATTGGAAAAAACATTTTGGGCGTTTCAACAAACACTAAAATTTCTAGATTACTTAATTCTCCTAATTTTTAATATATTTTTTTTTTTTTATACACGTATTTTATTAAATATGCGAAAGAACATTTTTTATGTGTTTGAGTTTTCAGTAGCAACATCTATTATTTTAAATATTTTCAACATTAGTATTTGTTATTTAAAATTCCGATATTTGATGTGTTCGCTATAAACACAATAATGTGCATACAAATTAAAAAAGCAGAAAAAATTTCTAAATCGGAAAATTTGTTAATAGTACTAAATGAGTCAGAGGAGTACCATAGTACTTTTGAGATTCCAATAGTACCATAAAAAGTACTATAGTACTAACTTTATCATCCAGGCAAGTCATTGAGACGTATGTTTCGGACTTTAATAAAGGCAGTGCGGGTTGACTGACAGTTAGCAAGTAAAACGGAGACGCATGTTTAGGTTTTACTTGGAACTTAAGTTAGGAGGTGGGCGGACTGGATTGGTCAAATTTGTGTCAGTAAAGTTTTGTTATGTGTTAAGAAATTAATAAAATAAAGTGATAAGGTTGTTTTTATTTTTTAAAAGAAAAAAAACGAACCCCGGTGTTATATTCCTTCGGAGTCGTACGGACGCTGGCCGCGACTGAGTGATACCCCCGCACATAGTGAAAACGTTGTTACAATGGCGCCCTAGCTGGGACGAGAACCAAGGTTACGCAATACATTATATGATGAGGTCACAAAGGAAACTGGAATAATATCTCGGTATCCAAAGGAAAATGATATTGCGTTAAACGAGATCTTTCGTATAGTGGGAAATAATTTAACTAAGGCTGCACAAGATCAGAAACGGTATTATAATTTACGTAGACTGCCCTGGAAACCATGTATTAATCAACAATTGATGGTCCGACAACATCCTTTATCAAAAGCAGCGGAACATTTTGCGGCGAAATTGGATCCGAAGTTTGAGGGGCGCTATACTATTGTGGAGTTACCATCTGCGGTTATTGCGAAAGTTAGGGGACGGGATAAAGGCGGGTGTAGCAGGATCCGCTAGCTGATGCCAAGAAGAAAACGTAGCTAAGACAGCCGGTACCCGAGGAGAAGGGGACGTGTGAGAACCAAAGTCCATAGAAGTCGTTTTGACCCACACATAATTTAAACTTAATTATAAAAGTTTTCGTATATCCTATCTTTTTTATTAAATAAGTTTCGTTAATTTTATTGTACATTAATTTGAATTATGGGTGACAACTAGGGTTTGGGATTTCCCTGACTTTTTTATTTCCCGGGAAACGGGAATAAAAAAATTTGATTCCCGGTATTCCCGGTATTCCCGGGAAATATTGTTTAACAAAATTGTTAATGAAAACCACCTATATAAGTAATTTTTGTTAAAAAAAAAAACACTATTTCAGTACAAATGCAGTCTGTATAGTGAGAATTCAAAGTAAAAATATCAGAATGTTGAACATTTGATTTCACATAAATTACTCTAAGCACTGCCAAATAAATTGCATGATTCCAGCAGAAAGCACCCACTACTGGACTGTCGGAAACAAACCGCTTTATTACATTTGGCTCATTAGATATGTTGGCCACAATGTTATTTTCCAAAGACAAATAAAACTCTCCTAGTCTTATTTTTACAATTCTTCTTATTTCACCAGCATTACATCTTCCTGATATATTAACCAACCCCAGGTTATAAAATGAATTTGTGATATTCTTGTCCATCCATCTAAGATTATAGTAAATCTCCTATTGTTAGAAATATGGCTCGATATTTCTTTTATCATGATATCTTTTACATGATTGTAGTAATTTAATATAATGTTCTTTACATCAGTTTCATTTTTTGGCAATGCCAGGTTTTTATTATAAAAACTTTCTGGAATAAACGAAGATCTAGTTATGGTGCGGATTGACATTCCGCCGACTGCGGCTAATTTGGATACCATTTCAGGAAATATTTGCCCTACCATAAAACTTTCAATGCCAATTCGCTTACACTTTTTTCTTCGGGTACTTTGCTAATTTTAGCTAGAACGTTATTCTTGTTGTTGTTTTCTTCAAGAAAAATTGCATGAATATCAATTTTTTTTGTGAACCAAATTTAGATGTCGGATAAACTACCTCCGTTAACCATTAGTCTTTTAGGGCAAATATTGCACTGCGCTGTATTGTCCTTTTTCGTAAAGTATTTCCATACTCCTGACATTTTATTATTTAATATAAAATAATATATTAGTTTGAAAGCAGGTGTAATTAAATAAAGTAAATTTACTTGAAAATATTTTATTAATGGAAACGTTACTTATAAAATTATTGGCCCTTAATATAAACGATTATTTTAAATTTAAAGTCGACTTTATTTTTAATCATACGGTTTTATTCATTTTGTGTATGAAAATCCTACAAAAATATTTATATTTTCAAATATTTTGATTGGTTGAAAATAAATTAACCAATCAGAATGCTCCAAATATAAACCAAGTCAAGGTATACTGCCACCCAATATGTTAACTAAAGTCGTCCTTAACTAAAATATGCATTTGAAATATTTAGATAAAAAGGGCGATTATTTGTAAGAATCAAAACTTTTTGTTCATATTTCTTTTAAATATTTTACCAGATTTTTAGGTTTTACTACTTAAATTTAGAATAAGTTATGCGAAAAATCTTTATTACTTGGTAACGATTTTTTTTGTGTGTCAAAGAAATTGATTCCCTTTTAAAAAATTTTAACAATAACATTTTGTTTTGGTATTTAAAATGTTTTTTATGACTAAAATTAAAAAATCCTATTCTAAATAAAAAGAATTTAATATTTTTAAAATTTCCCGTTTTCCCGGGAAAAATATATTATTTTCCCGGGAATTCCCGGCAAACTTTTCCCGGGATATCCCGGGAATTCCCGCCCGGGAATTCCCGAACCCCAAACCCTAGTGACAACCCTGTGTGAGCTCAGCTGTTCATGTTATCAGTGTTGCCATTTCAGTGCTTTTCGGGTATTTTTTGGTGCTTTTTTCCTTCCCGTACCCGGTGATTTTTTACAAATACCCGTTTATAAAAAGCGGGTATTTACAGTGCTTTTTCAGATTTCTGGCAGTGCTTTTAGTGCTTTTTGTACAGTTTATATTATTGGTATTTGTTCTCCTTTTTTTCAATTTTTCTTGAATTTTCTGTAAAAGTTGAAAAAATAATACGAAATATACAAAAAATACATTTTTTCACAATGTTTGTAGTACAATTTTAAATAGCAACTTCGTTATATTTAAACTTCAAAATTTTGAAATATTAGTTTGGTGCTTTTTTACCCCTTTTCTGGTTATTTTTTAAACCTTTTTTACACGATTTTATAAAGCTAAAATGTGTTTTTAAAATCTTGACTTAAATTTTTAAAAAATTATTATCGTGCTTTTTTACCCCATTTTTGGTAAATTTTTACCCTTTTTACCCGTTTTCACAATGCTCACGGTACTTTCCTGCCTTCAAGAGTTGGCAACACTGCATGTTATCGATAATATACAGTTGCCAATCAATCACTAGTTGTCAACAAACATCATTTGGTATGCGTGTGCTGATTAGTGGTGGTGTGAACAGTGTTGCCATATAGCCAGTTTTAACTGTTTTTTACAGTTTTTTGGGATTCTAGGATTTTGGAATTCCCGCCCGGGAATTCCCGAACCCCAAACCCTAGTGACAACCCTGTGTGAGCTCAGCTGTTCATGTTATCGATAATATACAGTTGCCAATCAATCACTAGTTGTCAACAAACATAATTTGGTATGCGTGTGCTGATTAGTGGTGGTGTGAACAGTGTTGCCAAATAGCCAGTTTTAACTGTTTTTTACAGTTTTTTGGGATTTTGGGATTTTGGAATTCCCGCCCGGGAATTCCCGAACCCCAAACCCTAGTGACAACCCTGTGTGAGCTCAGCTGTTCATGTTATCGATAATATACAGTTGCCAATCAATCACTAGTTGTCAACAAACATCATTTGGTATGCGTGTGCTGATTAGTGGTGGTGTGAACAGTGTTGCCATATAGCCAGTTTTAACTGTTTTTTACAGTTTTTTGGGATGCTTAACAGTTTTCCAGTTTTTTCATGTAAAAAACAGTTTTTTTTTAATTCAAGGATTTTTTTACAATTTTTTCATATTAAATCGGCACATTTGTTTCATTTACAATTTTTTTATTTTTTAACTAAAATTTAAGAATTAAAATATAAAAGTGTTTATGCATAAGAACTTGAAAACTTTATAACAGATTTATAAATATGAATTTTGTATAAAAAATTTGTTTTATAAGCCATTTATAAACTTAGAAAGTGATTATGCATATGATCCAAAAATTACAATAAAAGCTTCATATTGTAAAAAATTAGGTACAAATGGAAACATAAATTAATTTAAAAATGCGAATATAATACTACAAAATATGCCTACTGGATAAATGAATAGTTTTATAAAAAATTTCATCAAAAATTAGCACTAAAATAAAATTGGCTAAACCATATCTGACACATCATAAATCCGACGGACATTTTTTACCAGAATGAAGGATAATTTAGAAATTTCTATTTTTTTGAAAAAATTTTTAAAACAATGTCTCTTAAAAAAGGCCGAAATTTATTTTTAATTTTTCACCTTTACTATAAAAAAGAAAAAGTCGATTTTAAATCACAAAAGTCGACTATTATTTTAAATTTCTTACCATACAAAATATTTAAAATGTACCTTAAAATTCTGTTTTAAATTTGAAGTTTTCATTTGTTTTTATTTTATATTTGTTTATTGTTTTCAAATTTTGTTTACATTTATTTACCAATTTCCTTTTTATTTTTGAATATTTTGTTTTAATTTTCAATAAAAATAAACAAAATTTTTGAATCTATGTTTATGTTTGGCATTATTTTAAAAGTCGTATTTTAAATATTTTGTATGGTACGATAAAAACAAAACCTTTTCTTTAAAATAAAGTCGACTTTAACAAAAATATACCTTTGAAAAATATTGATAGTAAGGCTGTTTGTTTTTAATAAATATTTGCCAATTCTGGATAACAATTTACTATTATTTTTTCAATTATGATCAAGGAAAATTCCAAAAAAAAGTAATTTTTTTCAAACAAACAATTCCCGACATAACACAATACTCAATCAAATGAAAGGTAGTTTTATGTGGAATGCAAATCCATAAAGAATATTTTGAGTTACAACATTGACCAGTAAAGTATTCTATCCTAAGTCAGGGTTTAATAAAAATGGTTCACATCTCGGAAGGGTGATTCGATGAACTTTTTTTAACTTCAGATTCGGGCCTAGGAGACCAAAATTCTTAATAAAATGTTTTATTAGGAGGCTGTGCAAAAAGTCGATTAATATAAATGCCAAAGACAATTAAATTATTCAAATCTCGATATTTTGAAAATTGAGACCCTGAGATAACATTTTAATCTCAGGATACTTCGGGACCACAGAATTTCTTCTGATTTTAAAATTTTTTTCGAAAAACAGTTTTTCTATAAAGAAACAGTTTTCTAAAAAAATATGTGGTAACACTGGGTGTGAACATTTTTGGATGATATAAAAGAGTGTACACAGCAAATGGAGAGTTAGTTAATGCGTGGCGTTCAACCAGGCAAGTCAATGAGACGTACACATAGTTACAAAAGTATATATACGGGAAACAAATTTCTGTTTTCTTTAAGAAAATATGATTTTACTTTCTTTTTACTTACATTTTTTATTTAAAGTAAAACATAAACCATTTTTATCATATTCTAGAAATCTTTTGTTGTTTTTGTTAGCAAATAACTACAAGAAACATATAATTTGTAATTTTTTAAAATTACATAAGTATACATACCCCCCTATAAAAAAATTGTGTACCGTTACAAATGCCGCTACAAATTTTATGATGATATGGTACAATTCATTAGTAGAGCTTGTACTTCAAAAAGTGATCATATTTGGAAAATAAAAATCATAACGTGTCAGTAGTGAATATAAATGGGCAAAGGCAATGAAATTTCGGAACCAATTCGAAAAACCGTCATTAAATTGTGGAATTATGGTAGTCTCTTAATGAATTTGGAAATTTATTAAATTTTAAAAAGGCCACAGTATAAACGATAATAAAAAAATTTCAAACAAAATGGAAATTATGAAAGCAAGGAACGTATTGTCCGCCCTCGTATTCTCAACAACCGAACAGAACGGGCCTTTATTCGTTCCGTTCAAGAAAATCCTAAGCAAAATGTAGTCGAACTGAATCGAAAATTAAAAGCAGATCTGGAAATTTCTGTTTCCGACCAGATAGTTCGCAGAACCATCAAGAGAAAATGGGTACAAATAGCAGAGTTGCGAGGAAAAAACCACTACTTAGATCTGTGAACATCCAGAAACGCTTGGAGTACGCCTAAAAGTACGAAAATGTTCACGTAAATGATCCAACATTTTGGGAAAGGGTAATACTTATATTCATCGGTGAATATTACCCTTTTCCAAAATTTTGGGTCATTTACGTGAACATTTTCGTACTTTTGGGCGTACTCCAAGCGTTTCTGGATGTGCACAGATCCTAAGTAGTGGTTTTTTTCTCGCAACTCTGCTATTTAATAAATTTCCAATTTCATTAAGAGATTTACCATAATTCCGCAATTTAATGACGGTTTTTCGAATTAGTTCCGAAATTTCTTTGCCTTTGCCCATTTTGCTCCACTACTGGCACGTTATGATTTTTATTTTCCAAATATGATCACTTTTTGTGAAAGTACAAGCTCTATTAATGAATTGTACCATATCATCATAAAATTTGTAGCGGCACTTGTAACGGTACACAATTTTTTATAGGGGGGTATGTATACTTATGTAACTTTAAAAAATGACAAATTATATGTTTTTTGTAGTTATTTGCTAACAAGAACAACAAAAGTTTTCTAGAATATGATAAAAATGGTTTATGTTTTACTTTAAATAAAAAATGCAAGTAAAAAGAAAGTAAGATCATATTTTCTTCAAGAAAACAGAAATTTGTTTCCCGTATGTATACTTTTGTAACTATGTGTATTAGGGAGGGTCAATTTCTGGAACAAAAAATCCTAGGGGGGGGGGAAATGATTCTACGGATAATTCTAAGAAACTTTGCCCTAGAAACCATAGGTCTAAAATGGATTTCGAGCTTGCGGAAATTCCAAAATATGTTGTAAGTGGTGCTTTATGATTTTGAATAATTAGTTTTATTAATTATAACCTACACCAGTACATGGACAGGGTATAATAAGTTTGTGCTGATGTTTATAATTCCAAAAAATATTGAAACTAACCACCTTTAAGTATACCGATTGACCCAGAATAACATCTTGTTTCGATATAACGATATTCATCTGTCCGTCCGTCTGTATATCCACATATTTTTGTGCACATGGTAAAGGTCGCAAATATTAAGATATTTCTACAAAATTTGGTATACCGACTACTTTCGGCCCAAGGACAAAGTGTGTTAATTTTGGTTCAAATCGGTCCATGGTTAGACCTAGTGCCTATATAAAGGTTTCCCCAAAATTATATTGTTTGCACACTACAGGTCGCAAATACGAAGATATTTTAATGAAATTTTATACACGGATTCAAATGAGCTCATGTATAAAGGCTATTGATTTTATATGGAATCGGTCCATGTTTAGACCTAGTGCCCGTATAAAGGTTCCCCAAAAATTGGCATTTTCGCTCGTTAAACGTCGCAAATATTAAGATACTTTGATAAAATTTGGTTTGACATGGACTTGTGTCAAAATTTGTCTATAAAATGATAAACATTTAGAAAAACGGTAAGAAACGGTAACATTTCCAACCTGTGTGCGCTCATTTTTAAGCTGATTTATGTCATCAGCTTAGCAGTTTAGTCAAAAATAAAAAAAATTTTGAGATTTTTTTTCTTATAAGGAAAGCCGATGAAGACTCCCATCTAAAAAGTCCAGAACTATTATCCTGGTTAAAAATACTTACATGTTAACGCAAATTTTACACAAACATTGCAGTGAAGCACTACTAACAACATATTTTTGAATTTCCGCAAGCTCGAAATCCATTTTAGACCTATTGTTTCTAGGGCAAAGTTGCTTAGAATTCTTCGTAAAATCATTTCCAGCCCTACGATTTTTAATTTTTTTTACCGCCATACAAAGTGACCAGCCCTAATGTGTATGTTTCGGACTTTAATAAAGGCAGTACAGGTTGACTGACAGTTAGCAAATAAAACGGAGACGAATGTTTAGGTTTTACTTGGAACTTAAGTTAGGAGGTGGGCGGACTGGATTGGTCAGCTTACACTCAAAAATTTGTGTCAGTAAAGTTTTGTTATGTGTTAAGAAATTAATAAAATAAAGTGATAAGGTTGTTTTAAAATTTTAAAAGAAAAAAAAAACGAACCCCAGTGTTTTATTCTTTCGGAGTCGTACGGACCCTGGCCGCGATTGAGTGATACCTCCGCACATAGTGAAATCGTTGTTACAATATAGAGCCATATCTGAATATACATATATGGTCGAATTTTAGCAATATATAATTATATATGGTGTCCTTTAAACAATATATAACTATATATGGTGCCAGTTAAACAATGTATTACCATTAGGGTTTTTTTCAATCCCGCAATCCCGGGAATTTTGTGCGGGATTTCCCGGGATTTTTTTATTCTTTTACAGAAGTTTTAGCTAGTATATTACAATTTTGGAAGCTTTATTTAAATTTAAAGCATTGATTTTTTTAAATTAATTGAAATAAAATATACATTTAAACTTAAAAAATGAGATTTAAAATTCAATAAACAGAATAAATATATTAAAAAAATACTACTGAGGCCGAGTTTTTTTTTTGATATCAGTTGAATTTAGTTTAGTTAAACCGAAAACAAATCTTTCTACAAATAAAGTAATATATACAACATTTCAACATCAGTATTTCGGTTCTAAATACCTCCAAAAAACTCGGCATTAAAATTAAAAAATTAGTAATATTTTCGAATTTTTAATTAATATAAGTATTTTTTGCTTCAAATAATTTTATTTAAATTGATATTCCTTTATTTCAAATATATTTTTTTAATTTTATTTATTTTAAAAATGCATCAATTGCTTTTTTAAATTTTTTTGGGTTTTTTTGTATGTTAATTTAAAATGCAACTATGAAAATTAAATAATTTATTTTTAAGTAGTTGTGGCATAAAAAATTGCTATTCAAAAAATAGCAATTGAAGTTAAAAAAAATATTCAGTCCCTGTGCAAGGCGACTAAATAAATTATAAACTACCCAGCAAAACTTTCTATTACCTGGTAATAAGGTTTGTAAGAAGAAATTAAGGTATGTAACCTCTTACTTTGCTATTCCAACAGCTATTATTTTAACAAGGGCATGTCATTGGAGGTATGTACTTTCCAAAAGAGGGCTAGGTAACAATATAAGAACATGTTACTTTAATGTTACATGTTAGGAGTTACGTAACCACTTACATAACCGATACTGAGCACAATACTACTTACATAACAGCTTAAAGTAAGGCCAAAAAAATGTTTTACAAACAGGTCTGAAATAACACATTAAAATTATGCGCTCACTTACTGTATACAAATATATACTTACTTCTTACAAAAAAAATTAAAATAAGACGTTATCGTGTTGGTTTTTTATAAATGCTAAAACAAAGCATATTCATATTTAATTAATATTTACTCAGATTAATATAAAGTTAACAAAAAACATAAAAGATATTTCAGTCAATATGTATAAAACATATAAATTATTTGTATCGAATATTTTAAATAAAAAATAACACTCATGTATCGCATTACAAATAATTCCTTATTTTGAGGTATTTGAATACACCATCGGTAATAAGTGGCTATTTCTATTAAGTGATCACGTATCACATTAAAAGTAACTCCTTATTTTACGGTTTTAAAATATCCCATCTGTAATAAGTCGATGCTATTATTTAGAACTCATGTTGTGTATTACAAGTAACTCTTTTCTTTGAGGTGTTTAAATATATCATTGGTAATAAGTTGCTATTACTACCCAGTAGTTATGCAGCACATTATACGTAAGACATTACATTTTAGTTATGAAATAATGCAATGGTAAGGGTTATGGTATTACCAGGTAATGTGTTCTGTAATACCAACATATTACCAAGGTTTTGCTGGGTAAATACAAATTCAAAAATGGTTTTAAATTTCTGTGAACATTTTTTGAAAACTTTTAAAAATTTCATAGAAATTTTAGAAACCTGAATTTAGTTTAGATTACATTTAGCCAATTTGCACACTACCTTAATAATATTTTAGTGCATATTTTTATAAAAAGATTTAGGCGGATTTCCTAAAAAAAATTTTGTGAAAAATACTCACTTTTAAACTTTTTTAGAAACATAATTCTGGACGAATAGATCTGAAAATCTACACAGAAACAAAATATCTAGAAATATAAATTTTTTGGCTCCATTTTTAAGAAATATTTATGCAAAAATCGATCTTAGTTGTAATTATAAAACTGGCCCTAAATATCGTTTTTTATCGTAATACAAAAACCAGGGCCCGAATTATGGCATTCGTGAACGGGCGAAATTGTTCGAAATCCGTTTTTTTCAATGTGTAAATACGTAAAAACTAACAATGAAACCACCATATTTTAATTTTATATCCAATCTAGGGCCGACATGTAGAATCCCTGGATCAAAAAACTTCATCCAAATGCTTAATTTTTCGAAATAAAAAATTAATTTCAAACGAAAAATTTCGATTACGAATGCCGTAATTCGACCCCAGGGCTGAAATTTTTATTTTGTGTAAGACACAAAATAAAAAATAAAGAACATGTTCCAGAATTTCATATAAGAAACGACTAAAATATTCTTTTAAATCTCTCCAAAACTTCATTATAATAAATTTGTTATTTCCCTCCCATTAACAATTCCAATATATCCTGAAAGAAGGGATGAAAAAATACCCATGTCTTTCACTTTTTTTAAATCAATTCGTTTATCGTTTGAAAAGAGAATTAATTCATAGTTAATTTATTTCAAAGAGTTTTTTTTTTAATTAAGACGGCCTTCCAAAAAAATATATTACCTAATATTAATTCGCGACTTAAACTGTTGAACGAATTGATCTATAAAAAGTGGCTATTTTATATTTAGCCATTCTTTCAGAATATATTAAGTAGATTTTCTCATGGCTACAACCAAAAAATGGACTTTGTCCGACGGTATTTCGATAAAAATTGAGTTTTTCAAGTACAACATATGTCGGATTTATTTATTTTCGAACGAGCGGGAATTCCCGGGATCCCGGGAAATTCTAGACAAAATCCCACTGTCCCGGGAAATGAAAAAGTCCGGGAAAAGAAAAACCCTAATTAGCATATATGGTGCCATTTACATATGTTATCATATATGGTGCCATTTAAACAATATATGGTCATATATGGTACCTCATGAACAACATTTTTAATACAGTTCCAGATATGATAATATGTTCTATTATATATAGTCCCATATATAGTGATATATGGTATCATTTAAGCAATATATTACCATATATGGTGTAACTTAAACCATATATAATCTTATATGCTGCTATTTAAACAATATATGGTCATATATGGAACCTAATCAGCAACATTTTAATACAGTTTCAAATATAATAATATATGCTAATACAGTAAAACTCGCTTAAGGCGAACTCCGGGGGACTAGATTAATTAGTTCGTTATAAGCGAGGTTCGTATTATATATATATATATATTCCCATCGTTCCTATAAGGAGCATAGGGCCTCAACAAATTTCTTCTATTCGGATATGTCCATCGCAATGCTTTTGATTTCGGGCCAGGTTTTTCGCATTTTACTAGCTTCGGTTTGGATTTGTCTGCGCCATGTATGAGCTGGTCGACCTTGTCTGCGGCTTCCCTGTGGGTTCCATTCGATAGCATTTCTAGCAATATCTGATGGTCCTTTACGGATGGTGTGCCCAATCCAGTTCCACTTTCGTTTTCGAATTTCTACGGCTATTGGTGTTTGTCGAGTTTCAAGCCACAAGTTTTTATTCGAGATGGTTTGTGGCCAAAAAACACGTAGTATTCTACGAAGACATTTGTTTGCAAACACTTGTAGTGACTGGATATCTTTAGAGTTAGCATTCCAGGACTCACAATCGTATAGCAATGTTGACTTCACATGGGAGTTGAATATGTTCAATTTAACACGACGCGAGATAGAAGACGTTTTGCACACCCTAGTGAGCTGCCCAAAAGATTGAGTTGCCTCTTTAATTCGACTTGAGATGTCTGCGCTTGAACCTCCAGTATTGGTAATAACAGCCCCAAGATAACAAAAGAAGTCTACCTCCTCTAGAGTTTCGCTATTAATCAAAAAGGGACTTGTGTTTTCTGACCGAATTCTCATAACCTTTCTCTTGCTGATGTTACTTTTTAGCCCAGCTTTTGTTGCTATTTCCGATAGTTTCTGAAGCTTCATTGACATATCAGAATAGCTGTGGGTGAGGCATATTCGAGGTCCTCTAACCTTTCGTGGAGCCCCCAAACAATACCTCGGTTTTCGATCATTGCTTGACTCATAACAATATTATATTTTTCGTCGTGATATCCAATGTTCGGTTGTCTTATTCAATATTATATTCCACATAAATATAATTATGTTCCACAAAATTTTATTGAAATTAAAAAATTTTTTTTGGAATTTTCGGGTATTGAACCTGGCCATTCACGTTAATAGTTCACACTCTTACCCACTGCACTACAACTACTTTTAATTTTCTTAGCCATATTTACTGTTTATACATATGAATATTTTATTTTAATTAAAAAAAAATATACATTTTTGTCTTGTCCGAGATTTGAACTCGGAAATCCGGCGTACTATGCCAACTCTCTACCGACTACACCACAAACATTTATTAATGTTGAAGTCTAATTTTGAATTTATATGTTTTGCTTGGAAAACAAATATAGTAAAAAATTCGTTTACCAATACCAATCAATAGTTGTGTGTGTGTTATCAATACAATCCACAATTCGGTTGGTTCTACAGAAACTCGACTTTATTGTCATATTTGATTAGGATACCCGTATTTGTGTTACCACTTCCGAATATTGAAATTTTTTTAATAAAGTTTATAGGTAACACCAATTTTCTTGTATATACACTAAATAAATGGCTGCTTCTACTGAATAAAACTGAACTGATACTAATTTTAAAATTGATTGGAGATACCAATAATTTGTTAAAACGATTGTTTTTAATTCATTTTCCCTATTTTTAATACCTAGTAAAATATTTTTGGTGTAGTACGAGTATTCACTTATAGGCAATTGCAAATAAAATAACGTCCTGGAAAATTTATTTTAATGGTTTTGATCGAATTCCAACCAATATTTTTGCTGGGTGTACGGAATGCTTCGCGTGAATGGTGGTTCAAATACGTTATTTATATCATTCAAATTGACGATTTCCGTGTAACTTGTGCAATTAAAGTTTATATCTGGTTTTTTGTAAACTCTAAGTTCCGTTGGGTCGTCAACATCGGTTCGATAGCGTAGAATTTTTTGTTTAATTTTTACCGTTTTTTTTCTTTACTGGGAAAGCTTATACAATTTAAAAAAAACTCGTTATTTTAAGTTAAGTGTGCTCCTTTACTTTTTGTGTAAAGTTCAATAAAATTATAGTAAACACAAAATCCTTCATATAAAAGTCAAAATGACCCAAAAGTACGGGAACGCACAAAATCACTTTTCTAACCCAAAACTATTAAAAAAAAAAGAAATTAAAATGAGTATAGTTTTAGTCTCAAAAATCGCATCGAAACAATTTTTTTGCATTTAAAAGTTTTTTTGACTTCGTTCAGTTAATTTTTATATATCGTTAGCTGAAATGCAAAACCACGTAACTAACATTTTTACTATTTTACAGGAGAAACAAAAAATGTTATATATTGAAAAATAAATGGAGTTTTGGTAATCAAATATCGCAGATTTTCTAAATATAGACTGATTAATTCATTTCTGGAATAAAAGTAATAATTTATTAATGTTTCAAAGAGTTAAGTTAGTTATGCGCTTTTGAACTCGTATTTTCTTAAACAAAAACACGTAACTACAATGAATTTTTTTTAAATTTCAAGGAAAATTTTGTTTTGCATTCATAAAATGTAGAATAAAAGAAGTTGTTCTCTTGTTATTTAATATATCGCTTTATATATTTATTTTTTTTTTTTAAATATGAAAATAAAAAATGATTTACAAATGCAAAAGATAATTAACAACAATAACTACAATACAAATAAAGGAAAAAATTAAACCTTTACTTCTCAAATGGAATTTCATTGTAATAATAATGACAATCGGGTGGAAGAAATGGTTTAAGGTCCTGAAGATGTTGCCATTTTTTGCTTGAAATTTTTATTCTTTGTAAATGCAACTTCAAAGTTTCAAACGCTTTTAATTTGTTTCCAATTCTTTGTGGAAATTCCTTAAACTCATCTGTTGCACTTAATTTAAAATAAATTACTCCAGAGGGATCATACGCTAATACACGAATCATATTGACTGTGGGATCTCCAAAAAAAAAATTTATTATAATTAACAAAGTAAAAATTTCAAACTATAATCACTATAATTATGAGAAAATAGGACTACTAGGGGAGGGGAGCGTAGTAGCACTATCCGCTAGTGAAATATAAAAATTCAAATCCTACTATGAATAAATAAAATTCAATAGAAATAAATATGTGTTAGTTACAATTTTCAAGCAACAAGTATGTAGTTACGTGCTTTCGATTTTCGCTAATAATATGTCTAATTTTTATTATATGACAGTAAAAATTGGACAAGACGTGGACCTCGTTGATATGCATCATAATCGATCAAAAAACCGATTTTGAATTTTTTGTTAGTTACGTGGTTTTGCATTTCAGCTAACGATATAGAAGTTTTATTTTGTGTATTTTTTTGCTTAATTTAAATTTAGAATTTTCACAATGGTGTTATTTGTTTATCATTACACCAGCTGTCCCTTTTACATTTTTTTTTAATAGTAAAAAGAGAAGTTAATAGTAGACAGAGGCAGAAAATTTTATAAAAATATCTGTAAGAACTACTGCTGGTAAATTCGGTTACTTTTCAATACTCGATACTACTCGATATTTTCGATTTGGATACTCGATACTTTTAACGGTTTTGAAATTTGCAATTTTTGAAATTTTTTTGGTAAAATTCTTTGAAAATGTTTATGGTAATTCAATATCTAAATTTATAAGCATATTTTTAAACTTTTTCATAGTTTTTTAACATATTATTTTAAATATTTTACTTCTGATTTTTTCTTTTAGCAGAGTTGTAATTTTGTGACAAATATTTTAGAAGAGTCACATTTTTGTGGTAAATATTTTAGCAGAGTCACATTTTTATATATTTTGTCTGTCCAAAATGCAACTCTGAAAATATCGAGTAGTAGTTTTGAGTATCGAGTACCCAAAAAAAAGACAAATACTCGATACCCACTAGTCATATTTTTACCAGCACTAGTAAGAACCCAAAAATATCTGTTAGGGCCTAAAGGTTTTTAAAACTTGTTTAATATTACAACTAAGAGTGGCTAATAACCATAAAGGAAAATTTAATTTCTAACGCATTTTCTAAGTTCTAAACTAAATTATATATTTCAAGTAGGGATGTGCGATTAATCGATTAATCAAACAGTATGATTAATCAGTTAATTGATTAATTGAGAATCTGGTTAATCAGAATTATGATTAATCGAATAATTTCAATTTTGATTAATCAGAATTTGAATAATTTTAATTAATATCGAAAAAATGCTTAACAATAAAAAAATTACAAATTGTTTTGTGGCGATGCCTTATATAGCTCCAAATAAAGGAAATCAGACAGACTATTCGCTCACTGGTCACACTTGATCAATGTCCATTCTTAAGTTTCATGTGTCTGTATTGAACTGGAGTTAAAAGGCGTCTTCAACGGAGAAAAACAAGATTTTATTTAGTTATTCATAAATTTAATTAATCAATATCATGATTAATTAATTAATCATTATTTTGAATAATCGAAATAACTGATTAATCGATTAATCACGATTTTGATAAATCAAAATTGTTGAATAATCGATTAATTGATTAATCAGAATTTTGATTAATCAGGAAGTTTGATTAATCTATTAATCGCACATCCCTAATTTCAAGTGTAATTTGATTTCTAGGTGATTTCAATTTTCAAAAATTTTAGTTTTTTGCCAATACTTAAAATTTTTTGCAATCCGTTTGTGATATGGAGTATATTGTTTTACCCATTTTCTGCCAAGCATGGATTCCGTGCTAACTTTCTGACAAAACTTCGTAGAAGGAGAGGTAGACGTGTCTTTAGAAATATGTTGGTAAAAAATGGATTAAACAATTTAAATACTGTATCTCTTAGTTTTGTTACTTGATTTTAACACTGAAATTATATTTTAATACTTTTTGGACAAATTTTTATTTATTTGTGCGATTTTCTTGTTCGATATTAGTTTTAAAAGGTCCCAGCAAAAAAACTTGGATGTAATGCTTTACAAACTACTTCTCCCAATGCTTCACAAGTTTCTATTAGTGTATTTTCACTGCTTTTTTAGAAGTTATTCTGAACAACATCAACAAATCACTTCTTTCATTGCTTCTAAAGTTTCCGTTAGTATATTTTTACAGCTTTTTTAGAATTACTTCTGAACAACATACAAAAAATCATTTAGGTATTGCTTCTAAAGAGTAATTGCTCTAAAAGTGATCGTAAAAGGTGATTTTCGTATCACTTGGCCTTTCCAAATAGGGGGTCGCGTGTTCGATTCCCGGCAGGACCAATATTTTTTTATTTTTTCCACTTTTTTTTCTTATTCTCTTAAATTTTTTTTAAATTTAATATTTTTTTTAGTTTTAAAAATATGCATATATAAAGACAATGGTGAGAATTTGCTTTTTATGCACCTGTAAAAATAGTACCGAAAACAATATTGAATTGGAGTGCACCTTTTACACTTGTTTAATATGTACTTTTATTGAAGAGAATAAGGAACAATACCTCGCAGTAACAAAGTGGTGTTTTTATGTCACTAAACTTTCATATTAAAGAATAGAGAATAGCTCAGCGGTAGAGCGCTGGACTAGCAATCGTGAGGTCGCAAGCTCGATACCCGATGGCGGCAATAAAAAACTTTTGTAAAAAAAAAAATGTTGAATGTTGAAGTTGGAGTACTCCTCGCCTACGAAAACTCAATTTTAAAATCATTAGTGTTTATGTTAAAAAAGAAGTGCATCTAGATCATCAATTATAGTGCTTTTTCTACTGCTTCAGCATCTCTTTTTTTGCTGGGTTTTTATTACAATTTTATAGATTATCGGAACGGTTAAATGTTAAAAATAAATTACATCATTACACCCAGGAAAAAGATTGGTTGGAATTCGATCAGAACTATTAACTTGAATTTGCCAGGACGTTATTTTATTTGGAGTTACCTATAATTGAATACTACACAAAAAATATTTTACTAGGTATTGAAAATAAGGAAAGCAAACTAAAAAACAATCCTTTTAACAAATTATTGGTATCTCCGACCAATTTTAAAATTAGTATCAGTTTAGTAATTCTATGCAGTAGAAGCAGTCATTTATTTAGTCAATTTACAAGAAAGTTGGTGTTATCTATCACCTTTATTAAAAAAATGTCAATATTCGAAACTGGTAACAACAAATACGGGTATACTAATCAAATGTGACCTTAAAGTCGAGTTTCTGTAGAACCAACCGAATTGTGGATTGTATTGATTACACACACAACTATTAATTTGTATTGATAAACGAAGTTTATACTATATTTGTTTTTCAAACTAAACATATAAATTCAAAATTAGACATTAAAATTAATAAGTTTTTGTGGTTTAGTGGGTGAGGAGTTGGCCTAGTACGCCAGATTTCCGGGTTCGAATCACGGAAAAGACAAAAATTTAGATGTTGTTTTTTTAATAAAAATAAAATATTCTTAAGTATAAAAAGTAAATATGGCTAAGAAAATTAAAAGTAGTTGTGGTGTAGTGGGTAAGAGTGTGGATTATTAATCAGAATGAACGGGTTCAATACCAGAGAATTGAAAAAAAGTTTTTTAATTTCAATAAAATTTTGTGGAACATAATAATATGTATGTGGAATATAACATTGAATTAGACAACCGAATATCGGCTTTCGCGACGAAAAATATAATTTAGTATAAAGATAGTTGTCGTAACCGCACGAATTCGATTGGCAAAAAATTCGGTGGCCACAACTGAGATTGTTTTCTGAGTGTATTATTTTGATTTCCAATGGAGTGCAACAATAATTTCAAGCCCGATGGTTCCAACGCGAAATGAAAGTAAAATTCCAGAGGATTTTGCAAAGACAGCTCGGTTTTTTATTTTATGACCTCTTGAAATATCTGTGTGCCGCGACAGCCCAAAAATGTTGCACATTTTCAGAGTTAGGAAATCTCTCGCGTTCACGAATAAGTTAAATTTCAATTGTTCTTTTCAGTTCTTTTATTTTATTCGGAATTATCAAACAAACCACTGACATAATATAATATTATACTGATAGAAAAATCCTGAAAAAATAGCGAAAAAATGTACTCAAAATTAGCTAAAAGGGGCACTGCACAGAAAGCTTTTGAAATTAGTAAATCCTTTTGCTAACTATTAGTAAGATAAGTACAGCAAAAATGCAACTGTTTTAGTAGTATTTGAGTTAAATTTCGTTTAATTGAATTGCAAATTTACCTTGCTAATATTGGCTAAAACAAATGTTGATGAATATTAGCAGAAAAAAGCAGTAACGAAATTGTTATATATTCAAAAGTTAATTTATGTTTTTAATATAATTGAGTTGAATACAAATAATGAACCCTCCTGCTACAATAAACAGAAATATTTGATAGAAAATAGTGGACTGCTTTCTGCAGTGTAGATTTCGTTCGCATTATGAAAATAAAAAATAAAAAAAAATTAAAATTCTTTGTGATGGTTTAGTCGACTAAATTCCAGTAAATTTTTGCTGATTTTAGAAGGGTAAATTGTCATTTTCGATTAACTAAAATATAGTTGAAATTTTGTAAATTTAACATATTTTTTCTTGCTGTTTGTATCTTTCTAATGTTTAGCAAACAGATTCTGCTGGATTCGGCTTTTTCCGATTGTTTGTTTGAACAAAATGTTTTATCTTGTGTGAAAATTTGCGAGTGTCCTCACGTTTTTACTCACTATTTGTAGAGTTTGCTAAAAACCAAAAAAATTGAAAACCGCGGTTTCGGTTTTTCAAAATTATAAAAACCACGGTTTCGGTTATTTTTCAGTTTTCTTGTGATATTAATAGAATTGTTTTAAAATAATTTAATATGTATAAAAATTAAATATTTTACTACATTCAAGATATTTTTTAAAATTCGATTGAATTGATCACTCGAATAAAGGCAATAAAGCCAATAAAAAATGCGGAAACCGTTATAAATTAAAATTTTTATTATTTTTTCGGCAAATAAAGCTGTATTTAAAGAGTTTAAATTTGAAATTTAGCAGTTTGTTTAAAACAATATAAGGTTAGAATGTCATACAATAAATTTCGCGGACTACGAAATAAAATGTTTTGAAACATAAGCGGTGAAAATCCGAACTGAATACGTGAAACTCAATATCTCTTAAACTACATGACTATTTGGTGCATTTTTTTTATAAAATTATAATCCTCAGCTTATATTATCTGTAATAATAAAAACAAAAAAATTTTAAAGTAATATTTAATGGTGAATTTGTTCATTACAATTAAATACAGAATTTTGTAAAGTAGGAGCTGAGCCCTTTTTGACATTCAAGACTCAATAATATGTTATTTAATTAATTATTTTAATTGTTTTAAGTATTTATTAAAAACCGACTTATTTTTGTCGGTTTTCGGTTTTGAGGGTTGAAAAACCGCGGTTTCGGTTTCGATTAAAACCGAACAGCAAACTCTAACTATTTGTATTTATTTAATTTGGCTTTCTAATACAACAAGACATAATATCTTATTATTATTATTATTATTATTATTATTATTATTATTCTTTATTTCAGTCTATGGATACAATATTATCCTTACAGACTAGCAACTTATATCTAAAACTAATTATTTATAACAATTTATTTAAAAGAGTTTTAAACTTAAAATTAGAAATACTTAAATCTAAATTTTCACAAAGATTATTGAATAACCTCATTGACTTAGTAATTGGTTCATTCAAAGCATAATCAGTTCTATGAATATCTACATGGAAGAAATTATTTCGCTTAAGAGTTCTCTGCGGAATTATAATTTTAATTAAATGCAATAAATCAGGACAATCAATTACACCACAGAAAATGCCGTGCAAAAATAATAAAGCCGTAATTTTCCTACGAGATTCAAGAGATTTCAATGAAATCCAAGAACATCTATGCTCATAAGATGTAAGGGGAGTTGAAAAATTCAAAAAAGAAAAGGTAAACTTTATGAATTTTTTTTGAATTCTTTCCACACGGTTTATGTGGGTTTTAGCATTAGGACTCCAAATGAATGAAGCATATTCCAATCTAGAACGGACAAATGATGAATATAAAATTTTTTTAGTATGATAATCAAACAGATTACCAGTGTTACGGCGAATAAAACTTAGGAGAGAATAAGCCTTTGGTACTATGTAGTTCAAATGACTACAAAACGTAAGCTTAGAATCAAATACTACTCCTAAATCTAAAATTTCAATAACAGATGACAAACCTTGACCAGCATTAGAATCAGACAAGTTATACAGTAATAATAAATTAGATTTTGGTTAAAAGAATTAAAAAATGAAATAAAAAAAAATTTAAAAATATAAATATAAAAATAAATATAAAAATAAATGTATAAAAAATATAATAAAATAAAAAATAGTTATTAAATAAAAAAAATTGATTTACATAATAAATAATACAAGAAATGAAATGAAAATGTAAATCAAATAAAATGAAATAAAAAAGATTTATGAAAAATATTCGACAAGTAATTTTCGAAATCTTATTTCGTTGACTGTGGTCTGCAAATTATTTGGAAGTTGGTTCCAGAGATGTATGGTCATGCGCGGTTTCAAGATGGGGGGGGGGGGGGGGGGGGAAATCCGAAATCAAAAAAAAAAAAACGGGGAAAGAAAAGAAAAAAAGGAAAAAGAAAAGAAAAAAGGGAAAGGCAAAAAGGGAAAAGAAAAAAGGAAAGAGAAAGAAAAAGGAAAAGGAAAAAATTAAAACAGAAAGCAATATAGAAACAAAAGTTTTTCCAAAGTGAAAAACTGTTCAAAAACAATTTAACAAAAAGTTACCGCTATACTCAAACGTTTCAGATTCTGAAAAAATCACAAAATATTTAATCAATTATGAGAAAAAAATACACAAATGAACAAATACTTAAGTACATTTTTATTTCTTGCAATCTTTCATTTAGAAAAAACAACTGCAAATGAATACGTTTATGTAAATTTTCCTAAAGAACATTTGAAATATTTTTCGTTTGAGAACTTATTTTTTATGAAAAGTTTGTCAAACTATAAAATTTTTTTTTTTAAGAATTAAACTTAAATAAGAAATTTTTAAAAATTTATTTAGGAAACGTTTTTGCAAATCATTTTTTTTCTTTTTCCGCAGGCTCTACAATTGTTTCTTTTTTGAAACTATCGAATGTATATTAAAACTTAAAAATATGATAATAAATTTTAATTTTTTCCCTTCGGTATGCAATAATAGAATAGATAAATTTTTTTATTGAGAATTTGATTGACATCTGATGATTTTCTACACACAAGAAATTTAAATGAACTATATTTTCAAATTGGAAATTTATTTGTTCTAGTTCGAGGCCAATTTCCTTATTATGAATTAATATAATAAGCACTTTCTCCAAAAACTACTATTTGTCTTCATCAGGATATTCTCCTGACAAATACTTCACAGAGTTTTTGCTTAAAAAAAAGGAAATTGGCCTGGAACTAGAATTAAAAAATGTCCAATTTATCAATTAAAAAGGTCGAAAAAACAATTTTTATTTTTAAATAAAAATTTAAAACCAACCTTTTAACTTTATTTTCGTTAAAAAACTCAATGACATAGAATTTAACTATAAAATGTTAAAAATTATTTATGGTCTTGAAATCTACGGAGATTAAGTTTTCATTTGAGTATAATAATGTATTTGTAAGTTCGAAGATTTTCCAGGAATAAAAAATTTTAATTTTTTAGTTCAGTTATCATTTTTAGGCCTGGTATCTTATGTGATATTAAACAATGATTAAGAAGAAAATCATTGTTTAGCACTTAATTACAGTAACTCATCAAATTTTAATCTCTGATTTTACTCTAAACATTGCTTAAATTTAATTACAGACATTTCTGTGATTAAGACCTTAAATATAGATTTAAGCCCTACACCCTACAAATCATGTTAGTATTAACATTTTTTTCTAATGTTGGTAACTTTTTAATAAGTTTTACGTAGACCAATTAATTTGTAAATAAACAACGTACAACATCTTTATGTGCCATCTAAATAATGAACATCTTTAGTAACTTGCACATATATCTTCTCTAAAAATACCAATTGGAATTAAGAAAATATTTGGGGGAATTTTAATAATATGACGTAATATTGGATTCTGTACGAATAGTTTGTTAGAATCGTACATAATTTTGATCTTTATTTAGCACAAATAAACCATGATTCGTGGAAGGAAAATTTGACAAAAAATGTATTTAAGGTGTCTCACAATAATTTTTTAAATTCTGCCGTTTTTATTAAAAATAATTTAAATTTTCGAATTTTCCGGAAAAATATGAGATATATAAAGTTGTAAGACATACTTCACGGGCTCATGCAAGACCTTAAATTGCAGTTAATGAGTATAGTTTTTTATAAAATTTTTTCTTATTTTGCTTATTTATTGAACCAATTTTTACTATTTAATAAAATTTAACCATAAAACTACCACATTCTATTAAAAATTGTTTAAATGTCGGACAGAGTCAGTTAACAGAGGTTAAGATTTATGCATACTGCTGAGATTCTATGGTAGTTGTTTAGACTAGTTATTGGCATACTTAAATATTTCCTGCAGTACAATTTTTAAGTACGCCATATGTTTTTTTTTCCTAAGGGGAACATTTCTGGATTCATATCTTTTATTTTCCACAAAATTCGAAAATTATAATTTTTTCAATTAACACAAAATTTTACAGACATGACTCTTCAGAAGATTTTTGCTTTGTACACAAAATTGTTGGAAGATATCTTAAAAATAGAATCAAGAAAATCAAGCGTTTAAGTTTCACGGTTTGTAAAAATTTACTGCTTTGGGAGATGTAACTGTATGTGTATATTAAATCTGATCCAGATATATTTACCTAAACGAATAACAAATAATATAGAGGCATGTTTATTTTACTTTTCCTTTGAACCTAGTTTTCTATTAATTTTGACTTTAAAATTTGTATTGAATGTATCAAAAACATCAAAAATCATCTTGTCCTTCATAAATATGTCTTAATAACACTTTCCTGGACTAAAAACAAATTTATAATTATACACACTTACCCAATGAAAAAATTAAGATATGCATGTAGCATGCAAAAAGACACTTCCTATTTGAGGCATTTAGCGATTGATGATTTTTAAAACAACAAATTGGTCATCTATTTTATAATTTTATGACCCCGTATCATGCGAAAAATTCAATAAAAAACTCTTATTTCGCGAGTTTCAAAACTTTTTTTATTTTCTTTTATTTCTTATTCGTATTGTCAAATGAAAATATCTAAAATTAACAAATCATTGATTAAATTTTTATAAGTTACCGATATTATTTTAAGTAAGTTTAAGGGCTAATCAATGATTTCTAAATCAATGATTAAAGTAAACTAAACATTGGAGATAAGATACCAGCCCTTAGAATTTTAAATTTTACAAAACTACACATAGAAAAAACGGGGGGAATATTACCTAAGAGCTATGTAATTATACAACTACATAATGCTATTTAAATATATAACTACAAATATTCTATTTTTAGATTTCTATTTTTATAAAAAAAATAGTTTAAATAATTTCGTTGTAACATAGCCAATAAAAATATGAACGTATGTATTGGTGTAGTGATTTGCAAATTAAACAAAAAAAAACTTTCAAATATGAAAAACAAACCACAAAATCGCTTTTTTTACGTTTTGTCAGTTAAAAATTGATGATTGTTTTAATAGACTTTTCAATTATTTTTATTTCTTTTATGGAGTGTTTAAACAATGTTTGAAAATAAATAGCACAATGGTTTGAATATAATGAAAAATCAGTAGTCCTTTTTTAATTATGTTTTCAATTAATTTAATATGTATTTTAGGTTGTTTTAATGATAAAATACTGTGAGTGTTGAAAAATATATACATGTGTAGCGGAAAATATCTGAAAAATTACATATATTTTGCTAGAAAATTGTAAAACTTACTTCGAACTTATGTTTATTTCGATAAAAAGATTGGTTGGAATTCGATCAAAATCATTAAAATGAATTTGCCAGGACGTTATTATATTTGAAGTTGCCTATAAGTGAGTACTACACCAAAAATATTTTACTAGGTATTAAAAATAGGGAAAATTAACTAAAAAACAATCCTTTTAACAAATTATTGGTATCTCCAATCAATTTTAAAATTAGTATCAGTTTAGTAATTCTATGTAGTAGAAGCAGCCATTTATTTAGTGTATATACAAGAAAATTGGTGTTACCTATAACCTTTATTAAAAAAATTTCAATATTCGAAAGTGGTAACTACAAATACGGGTATCCTAATCAAATATGACCTTAAATTCAAGTTTCTGTAGAACCAACCGAATTGTGGATTGTATTGATAACACACACAACTATTAATTGGTATTGATAACCGAAGTTTATACTATATTTGTTTTCCAAACTAAAGATATAAATTCAAAATTAGACATTAAAATTAACAAGTTTTTGTGGTTTAGTGTGTGAGGAGTTGGCATAGTACGCCAGATTTCCGGGTTCGAATCCCAGAAAAGACAAACATTTAGATGTTGTTTTTTTAATAAAAATAAAATATTCTTAAGTATCCCAGTGTAGAAACGGTAATGACATATCATTATTTTTTGGAGTACCAGTAATGACACCTTCTGCATTATTTTAAAATATATAATAATGAGTTACGGATAATGACTTATTTTTATCATTATTTCAAATACAAAATAATTTTTTAGATTTTTTTGAAAATTTTTTGAAATCTATTTTTAGACTCAATATTTTTTAAACACTGGTAAGGATATATGTAACCACATATTTTTTGATTTTTTGTATGTTGGTGAGTAAGCTTACTTGTGTGCAGCAGGGCAATTATATTTTTATCTATTAAATATTACATTTCGATATATCTCAGATGGTAGAGCTGTTGACTGGCAATCTGTAGACCCAGGTTCGATTCCCGCACCAGCAAATTTTATTAAAAAAAAAAAAATACAATAAAAAATATTTTTTTTTTATATAATTTATTTTTGTGAAAATCTATTTTTAGACTCATTATTTTTGTCAGTACTGGTAAGCACATAGGTAACGATATATTTTTTGATTTTTCGTATGCTGGTGTGTAACGACAACTCATTATTTTTCGCGACATGCCCATATAAAGGTAATAAGAAATGTAATAACAAAAGTAAGTAGTTACCATTACCAAGTATGTAGTTACATAACCACATATCTGGTAATGATTTTCTACACTGGGATAAAAAGTAAATATGGCTAAGAAAATTAATCAGAATGACCGGGTTCAATACCAAAGAATTGAAAAAAAGTTTTTTAATTTCAATAAAATTTTGTGGAACATAATAATATTTATGTGGAATATAATATTGAATTAGACAACCGAATATCGGCTTTCGCGACGAAAAATATAATTTAATATAAAGATAGTTGTCGTAACCCCACGAATTCGATTGGCAACAAATTCGGTGGCCACAACTGAGACTGTTTTCTGGGTGCAGTGTTTTTTTAAACAGTTAAAACAGTTTATCATATAAAAGAATCATTAAAATTTATGTTAAAATTTCGATTTGTTATTCAAATATTTTCGAGCATATCCAGTGTTTAGGTACACAATTTTAATACAAAATATTGTTCACTAAAAACAAAATATAAACCATTGATTACTGTGAAAAATAATTTTCCTTTTATAGAGCGTAATAGTTGTTTCACATGAAACACGAACCACTTTCTAAAAAAATTAAAATTCTATATACAGTAAGTCGACAATCTCAATGCCGTTAATACGAACGTTATGTGTTTCAGAACTCTAATTAATTTCACGATTCGCGAGGTTGTCTCACGAAGTGAAGGAAAAATTTCTTAAATTTTATTAAAAGGTTCATGATTGTAATGAAACTCATTTTAATGAAACTTTTTCATTGGGTGTATGATATTTTTAATAAACAATATGAAATTGCTGCTAAAGCATTATAAAAACTGCATTAAGAACTTATCTTAAAATAAACTAACTTTAGTTCTTAACCAAAGTTATGAATTTAAAATTTATATGGAAACATCTGTAGTTAATGTTTAACCTTAGTTATGTTGGAAATAAGTTACTCGCCCTAAATCAATTAAAAGTTTTAATGGACAAATTCCAGCGAAACTCCATTAATTAAATGTAGAAATTTATAGAGGATTTTTATATAGGAATATCTATTTTAAGAATTAAGAGGATTTCCTGTACGGCAAAGTTCCCAGAATTAAATGAGTTCTGTAAAATAAATATCCTGGAAATCTAAGTTGTTTTCTACGGGAGAGTCCTCACTATTCGAGTAATATTTCTAAAAAAAGAGTCTTTTAAATGTTAGGGATGAATTTTTCAAAATCTTACAGTTATCGTAATAAATAGCTGTTAGAATCCTAAAATAAAGAAATTGTAAGAGATGTTATTATGAAATAGTACTCAGAATCCGAAATATTTTTCATAAAAGTATGAAACTTTTAATAAATAAAATGATATTTGTCACAACATTTTATGAAAAATTCTTTTAATTCAATGAAAAATTTTAATGGTCGAGTTCGAGTGAAACTTCATTGGCTTTATGCACAAATTCATTAATATCATGCAGGTAATTCTCTTAGTGTAGTGCTAAAGGTTCATAATAAATTTTAGGTTTTTCTTCAGATATGCTTACTTTTGCATTTTTTTTAGTTTTTTAAAGAGTAGAAAAACTCTAGAAATTTGTTACATTAATTAATATGCTACCTTCTTTGGAAAGAAGATAGAGAACAGATAAAAGATGGTGAGATATGAAAAGCTTCCATTAGCAATATTACTACCTATTTGAAAAATAAAACCATAATTTTTTAATCCCATTCAGTAAAAGGACTATTTTGATAATCATAACTAAAAACGATGTTTGTCTTAAATGCAACTTATATAAGAAATTTTGTTAAAAAATTTTTTAATTAAGGCAAATTTTATAAAAAATTAATTCTTAGTTTTCGCTCATAATAGTTTGTTCTAAAACACTTACAAAAGGTTTTCGTTACTTCCGAAAAATTACTCAATTTCTGTCTAAACCGAATTTCGAATTTTGTAAAATGTAACATTTTTTTCACACAAAGGTAGTCAATTCAAAGGTAGTCACAAAATTCTCGGTGGAACAATTAGTGAGCAAAAATGGGTTAAGAGATGGTTAATTATAAATGTTTCGACTGATATACCAACCATGTTGATTATACGTGACGTATGAGTAATAAACAAAATTTTAAAATTACCCCCCCAAATAGAAAGCTGGAACCGCCACTGTGTATGGTGAATATAAAAAACTGACATTCGGAAGCATTGTCACGATGACGAAATTGGGTTATGACCTTGCCTCTTGGAGATATAAAGAATGATAATAAAGATATTTTGGCTCCTTTGTAATAATACACACAGAAAACAGATTCGTAGTTCCAACCGAATTTTTCGCCAACCGAATTTTTGTAGTTCCAGGTACAATCACTTTTATTTATTTTTAATACCATTGTAACTACCGAAATTTATTTACAATTTTTGAATTTTTGTTGTGTTAATAGATTACTTTAATGTTTGTGGATTATAAATTCTATAAATAGAAAAACACGTTCCACAAAATTTATTTAAAAATAAAATTTTTTTTGTCGCTAACTGGGATCGAACCGCCGACCCTCCGCTTGTTAGCCCATTGCTTTCCCTCTAAGCTAAGCGCTATTTAAATTTTTTTAGGCAAATTTCAAATTTGAATTTCTTCAGGTTTGAATATTTTGTCTATAAATAAAATTATATCAACAACAGAAAATCAGTTGTGTCTTTTAATTTGAATAAAAAAAAGATTTTAAAAAAATTTATATCGCGAACCGGGATTGAACCGGCGACCCTCCGTTTGTCAGCCCATTGCTTTTCCTCTAGGCTAAACTCGACATATATTTTTTTTGTCAAATTACAAATTTGAACTTCTTCAGGAAGAAAATTTGAATATTTTGTTTTTGAATAAAATTATATTCACAACAGAAAATCAATTGTGTCTTTTAATTTGAATCAATAAAAAAAATATTAAAAAAAAAAAAGTAATGCCTTGGTTGAGGTTTGAACTCAAATCTCTAAGGTTATAAGGCTGTGTCTCTACCTCCTGCGCCACAGATACTTACGTTTAGTTGTTGTCTAACTTAGAATTTAGACACGCATATGTATGAAACGAAAAAATATGATAAATTTCAAAATTTTATTATGATAAATAAAATTTCTGTTCCTTGTCTCAATATATTATTACAATTACCAAAATAATGGAAATTAATGGTTAAAGCTACTGAAGCTGAAAAAAAATTTTTAAATTGATTGGAAAAACTAATACTTTGGATAGAGTGATCGATTTTATTGAAACACAACTGATACTAGATTTTTGCAGCCGATATTTTATTCAAATGGTTAAATCTTCGATATATTGGTGGTTGTTGGTATTGAAGTTAATGTGGAAGTTGGTATTTTTTCAATATTGGTTAGAAAAGCCAATATTTTGGATAATGTGACAGTGTTTTGGTTCATCATATATATTTTCTGTTCACAAATAAATATAACTTTCCTGATGATGAATTTTAAATAACTGCAATTAAAATTATTGTACGAGGAAAATATTTCGTTGGTTCAGATAGAATTCCAACCAGTTTATTTTCTGTGTGTAATTTTATGAATGAAAATAACGTTTCTGAACTTCAGATAGTGGAAAAAAGACATATTGACTAAACGGGTGGAATACTGGGATATATGATCAAATCTTTTTAAACTATAAATGTAACGGATTATGTTATTGTAGGTTATGGTAAGTTTTCTCATATCATTGGAGTTGCAACAAGTGAAAATTTCCGATGAATATAATAGTGTTGGTAGAACATACACACAGAAAATAAATTGGTTGGAATTCTATCGGAACCAACGACATATTTTCATCATTCAATAATTTTAATTGCAGTTATTTAAAATTCATCATCAGGAAAGTTATATTTATTTGTGAACAGAAAATATATATGATGAACCAAAACACTGTCACATTATCCAAAATATTTGCTTTTCTAACCAATATTGAAAAAATACCAACTTCCACATTAACTTAAATACCAACAACCACCAATTTATCGAAGATTTAGCCATTTGAGTAAAATATCGGCTGCAAAAATCTAGTATCAGTTGTGTTTCAATAAAATCGATCACTCTATCCAAAGTATTAGTTTTTCCAATCAATTTAAAAATTTTTTTTCAACTTTAGTAGCTTTAACCATTAATTTCCATTATTTTGGTAATTGTAATAATATATTGAGACAAGGAACAGAAATTTTATTTATCATAATAAAACTTTGGAATCTATCATATTTTTTCTTTTTATACATATGCATGCATGCTTGTTTAAATTCTAAGTTAGACAACAGCTAAACGTAAGTATCCGTGGCGCAGGAGGTAGAGACACATCCTTATAGCTTTAGAGATTTGAGTTCAAACCTCAACCAAGGCATTACTTTTTTTTTTAATAATTTTTTTATTGGTTCAAATTAAAAGACACCAATTGATTTCCTGTTGTGAATATAATTTTCAGAGACCCAAAATAACTGTTATATTTCTTAAAAAGTCACCACCCAAATTTATTTAATTATAACATTTCAATAATGCACTATATTTTATAAATCATATTGCACAAAAAAATCACAAAGTTTAGCAAAGATTTTAATTTTTTCAATTTTTATATTTTACTCTATAAATTTCTGTTGTTTTTTGATTTTTATTTTAAAACTTTTTATAAAAGTTACAGAATGATTTTTTTGAAAAAATTAAGCACCAACTTTTTTATTTGATAATAAAATAAAAATTAAAAATTGACCTAAATTGAATGCCGGAAGTTGCTGGAATATACATATTTACTCACTTTAAATCACTGTTCAATATTTTATTAACACTAGTTGACATTATCAGGATATTATAATTGTTGAATTCATTGGTTCTATGGCTTTTGATTTATATTCTTAATTGTTATTTTTTGATAAAGAAAAAAAATCAGAAAATAACTTTTATTATTTTTGAAAAAATAAAAATCGTTTTTGGATTGTTTTTGTTTGAATTAAAAATATAAATCAAACAGAACAAATAAACAGAAAATTAAAAATATTCAAACAAGAAATAATTGTAAAACAATCAGTTTTTTGAATAAAAGTTATAACTGTTACGTCCCTGATAATTTTATTCAAAAACAAAATATTCAAATTTTAAACCTGAGAAAATTCAAATTTGAAATTTGACAAAAAAAATTTATGGCGAGTTTAGCCTAGCGGAAAAGCAATGGACTAACAAACGGAAGGTCGCCGGTTCAATTCCGATTCGCGATATAATTTTTTTTTTTTAATTTTTTTTTATTCAAATTATAAGACACAACTGATTTTCTGTTGTTGATATAATTTTATTTATAGACTAAATATTCAAACCTGAAGAAATTCAAATTTGAAATTTGACTAAAAAAATTTAGCGACAAAAAATTTAAATTTTTAAATAAATTTTATGGAACGTGTTTTTCTATTTATAGAATTTATAATCAACAAACATTAAAGTAATCTGTTAACACAACAAAAATTCAAAAATTTTAAATAAATTTCGGTAGTTAAAATGGTATTAAAAATAAATAAAAGTGATTGTACCTGGAACTACAAAAATTAGGTTGGCGAAAAATTCGGTTGGAACTACGAATCTGTTTTCTGTGTGTGGTGCATATATTAAAGTTAAAGTCGGGCATGCCGACTATACAATACCCTACACCAGTCTGGCTAAAAGCCAACTAATGTTTGGATCCGAAATTCGAATGGGTTAAAATGGGGCTTGTGTCAAAATTTTCTATAATGTGAGTCAGCGCACCAAATTTCATTAAAATATCTTAATATTTGCGACCTGCAGTTTGTAACCAAGCCAATTTTGGGGGGGACCCTTATATGGGCACTAGGTCTAAACATGGACCGGTGTTAACCAAAATCAATAGGCCAATATTAAGATATTTTGATGAAACTTGGTACACCGACTTATGTCGGCCCAAGGCCGAAGCCTATTGATTTTGGTGAACATCGGTCCATGTTTAGACCTAGTGCCCATATAAGGGTCCTACTAAAATTATATGGTTTATACGCTGCAGGTCGTAAATATTAAGATATTTCGAAGAAATTTGGTACACAGACCCACGTTGGCTCAAGGACGAAGCCTATTGATTTTGGTGAACATCGGTCCATGTTTACACCTAGTGCCCATATAAGGGTCCTACCAAAATTATATTGTTTATACGCTGCAGGTCGCAAATATTAAGATATATTTATGAAATTTGGTACACCGACCTATACCAGCCCAAGGACGGAGCCTATTGACTTTGGTGAACATCACTCCATGTTTAGACCTAGTGCCCATATAAAGGTCACGCCAAAATTGGCTTGGTTACAAACTGCAGGTCGCAAGTATTAAGATATTTTAATGAAATTTGGTGCGCTGACTCACATTATAGAAAATTTTGACACAAGCCCCATTTTAACCCATTCGAATTTCGGATCCAAACATTAGTTGGCTTTTAACCAGACTGGTGTAGGGTATTGTATAGTCGGCATGCCCGACTTTAACCTTTTTACTCGTTTATAGTAAAGAGCAATTCCATTTTATTTCAACGAACATTTTTTCGGTAGTGTCCGATTTTGATAAAACTTGGTGAATGTGTGTAGTAGTGTATGTATGTGCACAAAACGATTTTTAATTTTTTTGTTTTCGAAAACTGTGGCAACCCTGCAGCTTTGAAGTACTGAAAATTGCAGGGTAGGCACTACACTTAAAATTTCATAACTTTTGTTGTGAGCAAGATATTGAAAAAATTCTTTTTGCGTGGGATTAGTGAAGTTTTAAGGTTTAAGAAATTTATTATTATTTTTTTTTTAAATTTTTAAAATTTAAAAAAAAAAAAATTAAAATTTATTTTTTGAAAAAAACCCATTTTTTAAAATTTTTATATTTTTTGCACAAAATGCCACATATGTGTTCTAAACATCCTAAAAATTTCAGAGTGGAATGCCTCCTCTTTTACTAGTTGCTACGTGCCACTGAGTTAATAAGTTAAGTTTGCTTGTATGCAATTCATTGGAAGCATTGTTTGTATTCATTGAAAATTGTTTTTGCTGATGCTTAAGAAGTTCCGTTATTTCAAAAACAAAACGATGAAAACGATTTAGATTTCTTTAATGTCTTTGCGTTGTTGAGTAGCTTTTTAATTGTTTATAGATTTTTGACAAGTCAACATCGTAGTAGTTTTATTCTCTGATAATAATTTTCAAAAACTATTTTATTTCAATCAGTACACATTTGTTCACAGATTTTTAATTTGCTTAAAATGCCTTTTGGAAAAGTTTGTTGTAATCCTTTCCGAAAACTCAAGCATAAAACAAACAAAATAAAATGTGTTCGTAAAGTTTCGCAAAGTCTTAGGGAGCGTTTTCCACAATATTTGCATGGTCAATATATCTGTGCTTCATGTAGAATGGCTCTATTAGATCAAGCGAAGTCATTGATAAAGAAAAACGAAAACAATTTCGAAGATTTTGAAATTGACACGGTTGCAGGAACTTCTACATCAGCTTTAAAAGTTGCCAATGCTGATGAAAGTTTGTCTGAAAGTGATATTGGCTCACTTTCGGAAGAAACAACCGAAGAGGCTTTCAATGAAAAGAAGAACAAAGCTTTTTTTTATTTGAATAAGTGCTTAGAAGCGCTAAATGAATCTCCCATTGAGTTTAAAAATAACTATTCTAAATATAAACAGGAAGAAATTTTAGGCAATATAAATTCCATATTTAGGAAAAACCTTTTTAGTTTAGAAAATATATCCTGCGATGGTGAAGATATTTTAAACCACTTAAAAGAGATTTACAATACTTCTGAAGATGATAAAGATAGACAAATTAAAATATTAACATCTTTGCCACATTCTTGGAGTGTTGGTAAAATAGAAAAAACCTTTTCAACTACAAACTATATGGCTCGTAAAGCTAAAAAACTAATTCAAAATGGCGATTATTATTTTTCTTCGCATCCAAAAAGACGATCCGGCCTCTTGACAGAGACAAAATCTATAGTTGAAGATTTTTATAGAAACGACAAAAACAGTGGCGTTATGCCCGGGAAAAAAGACTATAAGTCTGTTAAGAGTTGTAATGGGGAGAAAGAAAAAAAACAGAAGAGATTGATGCTTTGTAATCTGAAAGAATTGCATAATTCCTTTCAAGAAGTCTATCCAACAGTAAAAATTGGATTTTCAAAATTTTCAGAGCTGAGACCACAAGAATGTATTTTGATTGGGGGAAGTGGCACTCATACAGTTTGCGTGTGTGCTATTCACCAAAATTCCAAACTTATGTTTATTGGGGGGAAAATCAAGGAATTGGCTGAAGAGGAAGTTATAGGTTTTCCCACTTACAAGCATTGGATTGCTCAATCTATTTCTAATCCAGCAACTGTACAATGCTATATGGGAAATTGTTCACTTTGTCCAGGGGATACTTACCTTAAAGATGCCCTTAAAAACGCATATTCCACTAACAACACAGAAAACATAACATACAAACAATGGGTTCAAGTAGACAGATCCGATCTATTGACCATAACATCTCCATCTGACGACTTTGTGGACAAACTTTCTGAAGAAATTATAAAATTAATTTTTCATAGTTTTGTGGCAAAAGAACAGAACAAGTTTCTTGATGAGGTAAAATCCAATTTAAAAATTGGAGAATTTTTGACTATCTGTGATTTTGCCGAAAATTACACATTTGTTATCCAAGATTGTATACAGAGCTATCATTGGACAAATTCTCAAGCCACTATACACCCCTTTGTGACATATTTCCGAAATGCAGATGGAAAAATAGATCACATAAGCTTTGTTGTCATTTCCGATATTTTGGAGCACAACACAGTCGCTGTTCATTTATTTCAAAGGAAATTTGTACAATTTATAAAAGAACATGTTAATGAAAACATTGGCAAAATAATATATTTTTCTGACGGTTGCGCAGCTCAGTATAAAAATCGAAAAAATTTTGTAAATTTACTATACCATAAAACCGATTTTGATTGTGATGCTGAATGGCACTTTTTTGCGACATCACATGGGAATGGCCCTTGTGATGGAGTTGGAGGTTCACTAAAAAGAGCAGCAGCTCTTGCCAGTCTTCAGCGTCCAATAGAAAATCAAATTGTAAATCCTACAGATTTATTTGAATACGCTAAGGGTTTGCCTAATATCAATGTAACATTCTGCACAAAAAATGAATATGAAGAAGAGGAAATAAAACTAAACACTAGATTTAAAAAATCTGTTGCAATTAAAGGAACACAAAATAATAAGAAATAGCTGCCAAAACCTTTTCAAATTCAGTTGAAACTCCAAAACCTATTAAGATAATAAGATACTTATAAATACTTTTATATTTTTTCTCATATCTCGAAAAGATTCCGCAATTTTCAAGGTATTTAGAACGTACATGTGGCTATTTTTATAAGAAAAACTTTTTTTTTCCAAAAAATTAATAATATTTTTGTTTACATTTTTACATTTTTTAATATATCTCAAAAAGTAGGAGGCATTCCACTCTGAAATTTTTAGGATGGCACTTTGTGCAAAAAATATAAAAATTTTAAAAAATGGGTTTTTTTCAAAAAATAAATTTGAATTTTTTTTTTTTTTTTTTAAATTTTAAAAATTTAAAAAAAAAAAAAATAATAATAAATTTCTTAAACCTAAAAACTTCACTAATCCCACGCAAAAAGAATTTTTTCAATATCTTGCTCACAACAAAAGTTATGAAATTTTAAGTGTAGTGCCTACCCTGCAATTTTCAGTATTTCAAAGCTGCAGGGTTGCCACAGTTTTCGAAAACAAAAAAATTAAAAATCGTTTTGTGCACATACATACACTACTACACACATTCACCAAGTTTTATCAAAATCGGACACTACCGAAAAAATGTTCGTTGAAATAAAATGGAATTGCTCTTTACTATAAAAGAGTAAAAAGGTTAAAGTCGGGCATGCCGACTATACAATACCCTACACCAGTCTGGTTAAAAGCCAACTAGTGTTTGGATCCGAAATTCGAATGGGTTAAAATGGGGCTTGTGTCAAAATTTTCTATAATGTGAGTCAGCGCACCAAATTTCATTAAAATATCTTAATATTTGCGACCTGCAGTTTGTAACCAAGCCAATTTTGGCGGGACCTTTATATGGGCACTAGGTCTAAACATGGAGTGATGTTCACCAAAGTCAATAGGCTTCGTCCTTGGGCTGGTATAGGTCGGTGTACCAAATTTCATAAATATATCTTAATATTTACGACCTGCAGCGTATAAACCATATAATTTTAGTAGGACCCTTATATGGGCACTAGGTCTAAACTTGGACCGATGTTCACCAAAATCAATAGGCTTCGGCCTTGGGCCGACATAAGTCGGTGTACCAAGTTTCATCAAAATATCTTAATATTGGCCTATTGATTTTGGTTAACACCGGTCCATGTTTAGACCTAGTGCCCATAGTTATAAGGGTCCCCCCCAAAATTGGCTTGGTTACAAACTGCAGGTCGCAAATATTAAGATATTTTAATGAAATTTGGTGCGCTGACTCACATTATAGAAAATTTTGACACAAGCCCCATTTTAACCCATTCGAATTTCGGATCCAAACATTAGTTGGCTTTTAGCCAGACTGGTGTAGGGTATTGTATAGTCGGCATGCCCGACTTTAACCGACTTTAACTTTAATATATGCACCACACACAGAAAACAGATTCGTAGTTCCAACCGAATTTTTCGCCAACCTAATTTTTGTAGTTCCAGGTACAATCACTTTTATTTATTTTTAATACCATTTTAACTACCGAAATTTATTTAAAATTTTTGAATTTTTGTTGTGTTAACAGATTACTTTAATGTTTGTTGATTATAAATTCTATAAATAGAAAAACACGTTCCATAAAATTTATTTAAAAATTTAAATTTTTTGTCGCTAAATTTTTTTAGTCAAATTTCAAATTTGAATTTCTTCAGGTTTGAATATTTAGTCTATAAATAAAATTATATCAACAACAGAAAATCAGTTGTGTCTTATAATTTGAATAAAAAAAAATTAAAAAAAAAAATTTATATCGCGAACCGGAATTGAACCGGCGACCTTCCGTTTGTTAGTCCATTGCTTTTCCTCTAGGCTAAACTCGCCATAAATTTTTTTTGTCAAATTTCAAATTTGAATTTTCTCAGGTTTAAAATTTGAATATTTTGTTTTTGAATAAAATTATCAGGGACGTAACAGTTATAACTTTTATTCAAAAAACTGATTGTTTTACAATTATTTCTTGTTTGAATATTTTTAATTTTCTGTTTATTTGTTCTGTTTGATTTATATTTTTAATTCAAACAAAAACAATCCAAAAACGATTTTTATTTTTTCAAAAATAATAAAAGTTATTTTCTGATTTTTTTTCTTTATCAAAAAATAACAATTAAGAATATAAATCAAAAGCCATAGAACCAATGAATTCAACAATTATAATATCCTGATAATGTCAACTAGTGTTAATAAAATATTGAACAGTGATTTAAAGTGAGTAAATATGTATATTCCAGCAACTTCCGGCATTCAATTTAGGTCAATTTTTAATTTTTATTTTATTATCAAATAAAAAAGTTGGTGCTTAATTTTTTCAAAAAAATCATTCTGTAACTTTTATAAAAAGTTTTAAAATAAAAATCAAAAAACAACAGAAATTTATAGAGTAAAATATAAAAATTGAAAAAATTAAAATCTTTGCTAAACTTTGTGATTTTTTTGTGCAATATGATTTATAAAATATAGTGCATTATTGAAATGTTATAATTAAATAAATTTGGGTGGTGACTTTTTAAGAAATATAACAGTTATTTTGGGTCTCTGAAAATTATATTCACAACAGGAAATCAATTGGTGTCTTTTAATTTGAACCAATAAAAAAATTATTAAAAAAAAAAGTAATGCCTTGGTTGAGGTTTGAACTCAAATCTCTAAAGCTATAAGGCTGTGTCTCTACCTCCTGCGCCACGGATACTTACGTTTAGCTGTTGTCTAACTTAGAATTTAAACACGCATGCATATGTATAAAAAGAAAAAATATGATAGATTCCAAAGTTTTATTATGATAAATAAAATTTCTGTTCCTTGTCTCAATATATTATTACAATTACCAAAATAATGGAAATTAATGGTTAAAGCTACTAAAGTTGAAAAAAAAATTTTAAATTGATTGGAAAAACTAATACTTTGGATAGTGTTTTTTTTGCGTGGGATTAGTGAAGTTTTTAGGTTTAAGAAATTTATTATTATTTTTTTTTTTTTTAATTTTTAAAATTTTTAAAAAAAAAAAATTAAAATTTATTTTTTGAAAAAAAACCCATTTTTTAAAATTTTTATATTTTTTGCACAAAATGCCACATATGTGTTCTAAACATCCTAAAAATTTCAGAGTGGAATGCCTCCTACTTTTTGAGATATTTTAAATAACGTAAAAATGTAAACAAAAATATAATTCATTTTTTGGAAAAAAAAATTTTTCTTATAAAAATAGCCACATGTCCGTTCTATTTGCTTTGAAAATTACGGAATCTTTTCGAGATATGAGAAAAAATATAAAAGTATTTATAAGTATTTTATTATCTTAATAGGTTTATTGTCAGATTGTCTCTATATGAATAATTTCAGAAGTGATCAAACATTCTACTTCAGATTGTCTCTGTTTATCTTCTTATTTCCTCCGTGTCACCTTTTCACAAATATTGCCACATTGACGTATGGTTTGTACGTACAAGTGCAGGCAATTTGTGTATATTGGAGACGAACAGCCAACAGGGCAATTTTTATAGTAAAGTGTTGTTTTTTCGAACGCTTCAGCAGCAACTTTTGTTCTGCGACTTTTTCATAATTCCGTTATTTACAAAACTACCGTTATTTTGGCCTTTAAATTTCGAGAATTCGACCAAATGATGTTTGGCAAATTTGTACAAAATCCTTTGGCGAGTATTTTTGCTGAACATATGAACTCATAATATTTTCAAATACAGGGTGTTTTGATGCATTTTTTAAATAAAAATGAATTTTGCGCCATCTAGCGGCAATAATTTGTACACCCAGAAAACGGTCTCAGTTGGGGCCACCGAATTTGTTGCCAATCGAATTCGTGCGGTTACGACAACTATCTTTATATTAAATTATATTTTTCGTCGTGATAGCCAATATTCGGTTGTCTTATTCAATATTATGTTCCACATAAATATTATTATGTTCCACAAAATTTTATTGAAATTAAAAAATTTTATTTGAATTTTCGGGTATTGAACCTGGCCATTCACGTTAATAGTTCACACTCTTACCCACTGCACCACAACTACTTTTAATTTTCTTAGCCATATTTACTGTTTATACATATGAATATTTTATTTTAATTAAAAAATAACATACATTTTTTTCTTGTCCGGGATTTGAACTCGGAAATCCGGCGTACTACGCCAACTCTCTACCGACTACACTACAAACATTTATTAATGTTGAAGTCTTATTTTGAATTTATATGTTTTGCTTGGAAAACAAATATAGTAAAAAATTCGTTTCCAATACCAATCAATAGTTGTGTGTGTTATCAATACAATCCACAATTCGGTTGGTTCTACAGAAACTCGACTTTAAGGTCATATTTGATTAGGATACCCGTATTTGTAGTTACCATTTTCGAATATTGAAATTTTTTTAATAAAGGTTATAGGTAACACCAATTTTCTTGTATATACACTAAATAAATGGCTGCTTCTATTGAATAGAATTGCTAAACTGATACTAATTTTAAAATTGATTGGCGACACCAATAATTTGTTAAAAGGATTGCCTTTTAGTTCATTTTCCCTATTTTTGATACATAGCAAAATATTTTTGGTGTAGTATTCAATTATAGGCAACTGCAAATAAAATAACGTCCTGGCAAATTCATTTTAATGGTTTTGATCGAATTCCAACCAATCTTTTTCCTGGGTGTTGAACTCGTTCACCAGTGAATTAATTCATTTGATTTAATAAAAAGAACTATTGCAATTGAATTAATTCTTTGAATTTGTTGTTTGATGAACGCGTTCAGTTGAACGAATTCAGTGAATTACTTAAGAAAAGGAATTCATTCAATTCTAGAGAAAATTAAATTCGATTGGTAGTGAATTTATTCAAAAAAGAATGAATTCTTCAAAGCTCTGATTATAACCTGGCCGATTAAAATGACTGATCAGTTATGAAACAGACCTCTCTAAACATTCCCTAAATCTGTGCGAAAAAAAGACAAAAGCTTTGTCATAAACACATACAAAACAACAGCAACAAGTAAAATTTGTTGGCTTTGTGTATCTTGTTTTCTATTCGCATAAATCTATGGATAGTATAGACACCAAAATAAAGAAAAATAAATATTTTACTTGGCGTGTTAGAACACGAACTATATGCAAAACAGTAAGAACACAAAAAAATGTTGAGTGCACACATTTTTTGTGTTTTGACATCGATTTTATGTCTCGTGGCGACGCCAAGTACACCAAAATATGGTTGTAGACCACTCTAAGCATGGTGCCTGGTGTAAAGTATGCAAAGTTTGCCTTCACTCTTAATGAAAAACCTTTAATTTTTGGTGTCCCGGGGTTTAACTATTTTAATGAGTTTTTTAAAAATAAAAAGCTTACAGTATTTTTAAATAGTTACGGTGGGTCTCATACCTTAGGTTTAACTTTAACTTACCTATAAACAAAAGAAAATGTCAAAAAAAAAATGTACACAAAACAACAACAAATTTTTGGCTTAACTATTAACTAAAGTTTAAACCTGCAGTATGAGACCCACAGTTTATCTCCAGAACAAAAAAATGATGTGTTGCTTTTTAGTAAAAATAGCATATATTGCAATTTTTTTTAAATCGAGAGTTGCTAAATTTTAGAAAAATGCATTTCTTTTCGACACTAACGAAATAGTATTACACAATGTAGAAGTGTGTACTATCCGATTCAATTTAAATGTTGATGATCCGATGAATTAAACACTGCACCCAGAAAACAGTCTCAGTTGTGGCCACCGAATTTGTTGCCAATCGAATTCGTGCGATTCTTTATATTAAATTATATTTTTCGTCGCGAAAGCCGATATTCGGTTGTCTAATTCAATATTATATTCCACATAAATATTATTATGTTCCACAAAATTTTATTGAAATTAAAAAACTTTTTTTCAATTCTTTGGTATTGAACCCGGTCATTCTGATTAATTTTCTTAGCCATATTTACTTTTTATCCCAGTGTAGAAAATCATTACCAGATATGTGGTTATGTAACTACATACTTGGTAATGGTAACTACTTACTTTTGTTATTACATTTCTTATTACCTTTATATGGGCATGTCGCGAAAAATAATGAGTTGTCGTTACACACCAGCATACGAAAAATCAAAAAATATATCGTTACCTATGTGCTTACCAGTACTGACAAAAATAATGAGTCTAAAAATAGATTTTCACAAAAATAAATTATATAAAAAAAAAATATTTTTTATTGTATTTTTTTTTTTTTAATAAAATTTGCTGGTGCGGGAATCGAACCTGGGTCTACAGATTGCCAGTCAACAGCTCTACCATCTGAGATATATCGAAATGTAATATTTAATAGATAAAAATATAATTGCCCTGCTGCACACAAGTAAGCTTACTCACCAACATACAAAAAATCAAAAAATATGTGGTTACATATATCCTTACCAGTGTTTAAAAAATATTGAGTCTAAAAATAGATTTCAAAAAATTTTCAAAAAAATCTAAAAAATTATTTTGTATTTGAAATAATGATAAAAATAAGTCATTATCCGTAACTCATTATTATATATTTTAAAATAATGCAGAAGGTGTCATTACTGGTACTCCAAAAAATAATGATATGTCATTACCGTTTCTACACTGGGATACTTAAGAATATTTTATTTTTATTAAAAAAACAACATCTAAATGTTTGTCTTTTCTGGGATTCGAACCCGGAAATCTGGCGTACTATGCCAACTCCTCACACACTAAACCACAAAAACTTGTTAATTTTAATGTCTAATTTTGAATTTATATCTTTAGTTTGGAAAACAAATATAGTATAAACTTCGGTTATCAATACCAATTAATAGTTGTGTGTGTTATCAATACAATCCACAATTCGGTTGGTTCTACAGAAACTTGAATTTAAGGTCATATTTGATTAGGATACCCGTATTTGTAGTTACCACTTTCGAATATTGAAATTTTTTTAATAAAGGTTATAGGTAACACCAATTTTCTTGTATATACACTAAATAAATGGCTGCTTCTACTACATAGAATTACTAAACTGATACTAATTTTAAAATTGATTGGAGATACCAATAATTTGTTAAAAGGATTGTTTTTTAGTTAATTTTCCCTATTTTTAATACCTAGTAAAATATTTTTGGTGTAGTACTCACTTATAGGCAACTTCAAATATAATAACGTCCTGGCAAATTCATTTTAATGATTTTGATCGAATTCCAACCAATCTTTTTATCGAAATAAACATAAGTTCGAAGTAAGTTTTACAATTTTCTAGCAAAATATATGTAATTTTTCAGATATTTTCCGCTACACATGTATATATTTTTCAACACTCACAGTATTTTATCATTAAAACAACCTAAAATACATATTAAATTAATTGAAAACATAATTAAAAAAGGACTACTGATTTTTCATTATATTCAAACCATTGTGCTATTTATTTTCAAACATTGTTTAAACACTCCATAAAAGAAATAAAAATAATTGAAAAGTCTATTAAAACAATCATCAATTTTTAACTGACAAAACGTAAAAAAAGCGATTTTGTGGTTTGTTTTTCATATTTGAAAGTTTTTTTTTGTTTAATTTGCAAATCACTACACCAATACATACGTTCATATTTTTATTGGCTATGTTACAACGAAATTATTTAAACTATTTTTTTTATAAAAATAGAAATCTAAAAATAGAATATTTGTAGTTATATATTTAAATAGCATTATGTAGTTGTATAATTACATAGCTCTTAGGTAATATTCCACCCGTTTTTTCTATGTGTAGTTTTGTAAAATTTAAAATTCTAAGGGCTGGTATCTTATCTCCAATGTTTAGTTTACTTTAATCATTGATTTAGAAATCATTGATTAGCCCTTAAACTTACTTAAAATAATATCGGTAACTTATAAAAATTTAATCAATGATTTGTTAATTTTAGATATTTTCATTTGACAATACGAATAAGAAATAAAAGAAAATAAAAAAAGTTTTGAAACTCGCGAAATAAGAGTTTTTTATTGAATTTTTCGCATGATACGGGGTCATAAAATTATAAAATAGATGACCAATTTGTTGTTTTAAAAATCATCAATCGCTAAATGCCTCAAATAGGAAGTGTCTTTTTGCATGCTACATGCATATCTTAATTTTTTCATTGGGTAAGTGTGTATAATTATAAATTTGTTTTTAGTCCAGGAAAGTGTTATTAAGACATATTTATGAAGGACAAGATGATTTTTGATGTTTTTGATACATTCAATACAAATTTTAAAGTCAAAATTAATAGAAAACTAGGTTCAAAGGAAAAGTAAAATAAACATGCCTCTATATTATTTGTTATTCGTTTAGGTAAATATATCTGGATCAGATTTAATATACACATACAGTTACATCTCCCAAAGCAGTAAATTTTTACAAACCGTGAAACTTAAACGCTTGATTTTCTTGATTCTATTTTTAAGATATCTTCCAACAATTTTGTGTACAAAGCAAAAATCTTCTGAAGAGTCATGTCTGTAAAATTTTGTGTTAATTGAAAAAATTATAATTTTCGAATTTTGTGGAAAATAAAAGATATGAATCCAGAAATGTTCCCCTTAGGAAAAAAAAACATATGGCGTACTTAAAAATTGTACTGCAGGAAATATTTAAGTATGCCAATAACTAGTCTAAACAACTACCATAGAATCTCAGCAGTATGCATAAATCTTAACCTCTGTTAACTGACTCTGTCCGACATTTAAACAATTTTTAATAGAATGTGGTAGTTTTATGGTTAAATTTTATTAAATAGTAAAAATTGGTTCAATAAATAAGCAAAATAAGAAAAAATTTTATAAAAAACTATACTCATTAACTGCAATTTAAGGTCTTGCATGAGCCCGTGAAGTATGTCTTACAACTTTATATATCTCATATTTTTCCGGAAAATTCGAAAATTTAAATTATTTTTAATAAAAACGGCAGAATTTAAAAAATTATTGTGAGACACCTTAAATACATTTTTTGTCAAATTTTCCTTCCACGAATCATGGTTTATTTGTGCTAAATAAAGATCAAAATTATGTACGATTCTAACAAACTATTCGTACAGAATCCAATATTACGTCATATTAAAATTCCCCCAAATATTTTCTTAATTCCAATTGGTATTTTTAGAGAAGATATATGTGCAAGTTACTAAAGATGTTCATTATTTAGATGGCACATAAAGATGTTGTACGTTGTTTATTTACAAATTAATTGGTCTACGTAAAACTTATTAAAAAGTTACCAACATTAGAAAAAAATGTTAATACTAACATGATTTGTAGGGTGTAGGGCTTAAATCTATATTTAAGGTCTTAATCACAGAAATGTCTGTAATTAAATTTAAGCAATGTTTAGAGTAAAATCAGAGATTAAAATTTGATGAGTTACTGTAATTAAGTGCTAAACAATGATTTTCTTCTTAATCATTGTTTAATATCACATAAGATACCAGGCCTAAAAATGATAACTGAACTAAAAAATTAAAATTTTTTATTCCTGGAAAATCTTCGAACTTACAAATACATTATTATACTCAAATGAAAACTTAATCTCCGTAGATTTCAAGACCATAAATAATTTTTAACATTTTATAGTTAAATTCTATGTCATTGAGTTTTTTAACGAAAATAAAGTTAAAAGGTTGGTTTTAAATTTTTATTTAAAAATAAAAATTGTTTTTTCGACCTTTTTAATTGATAAATTGGACATTTTTTAATTCTAGTTCCAGGCCAATTTCCTTTTTTTTTAAGCAAAAACTCTGTGAAGTATTTGTCAGGAGAATATCCTGATGAAGACAAATAGTAGTTTTTGGAGAAAGTGCTTATTATATTAATTCATAATAAGGAAATTGGCCTCGAACTAGAACAAATAAATTTCCAATTTGAAAATATAGTTCATTTAAATTTCTTGTGTGTAGAAAATCATCAGATGTCAATCAAATTCTCAATAAAAAAATTTATCTATTCTATTATTGCATACCGAAGGGAAAAAATTAAAATTTATTATCATATTTTTAAGTTTTAATATACATTCGATAGTTTCAAAAAAGAAACAATTGTAGAGCCTGCGGAAAAAGAAAAAAAATGATTTGCAAAAACGTTTCCTAAATAAATTTTTAAAAATTTCTTATTTAAGTTTAATTCTTAAAAAAAAAATTTTATAGTTTGACAAACTTTTCATAAAAAATAAGTTCTCAAACGAAAAATATTTCAAATGTTCTTTAGGAAAATTTACATAAACGTATTCATTTGCAGTTGTTTTTTCTAAATGAAAGATTGCAAGAAATAAAAATGTACTTAAGTATTTGTTCATTTGTGTATTTTTTTCTCATAATTGATTAAATATTTTGTGATTTTTTCAGAATCTGAAACGTTTGAGTATAGCGGTAACTTTTTGTTAAATTGTTTTTGAACAGTTTTTCACTTTGGAAAAACTTTTGTTTCTATATTGCTTTCTGTTTTAATTTTTTCCTTTTCCTTTTTCTTTCTCTTTCCTTTTTTCTTTTCCCTTTTTGCCTTTCCCTTTTTTCTTTTCTTTTTCCTTTTCTTTCCCCGTTTTTTTTTTTTTTGATTTCGGATTTCCCCCCCCCCCCCCCCCTCTTGAAACCGCGCATGACCATACATCTCTGGAACCAACTTCCAAATAATTTGCAGACCACAGTCAACGAAATAAGATTTCGAAAATTACTTGTCGAATATTTTTCATAAATCTTTTTTATTTCATTTTATTTGATTTACATTTTCATTTCATTTCTTGTATTATTTATTATGTAAATCAATGTTTTTTATTTAATAACTATTTTTTATTTTATTATATTTTTTATACATTTATTTTTATATTTATTTTTATATTTATATTTTTAAATTTTTTTTTATTTCATTTTTTAATTCTTTTAACCAAAATCTAATTTATTATTACTGTATAACTTGTCTGATTCTAATGCTGGTCAAGTTTTGTCATCTGTTATTGAAATTTTAGATTTAGGAGTAGTATTTGATTCTAAGCTTACGTTTTGTAGTCATTTGAACTACATAGTACCAAAGGCTTATTCTCTCCTAAGTTTTATTCGCCGTAACACTGGTAATCTGTTTGATTATCATACTAAAAAAATTTTATATTCATCATTTGTCCGTTCTAGATTGGAATATGCTTCATTCATTTGGAGTCCTAATGCTAAAACCCACATAAACCGTGTGGAAAGAATTCAAAAAAAATTCCTAAAGTTTACCTTTTCTTTTTTGAATTTTTCAACTCCCCTTACATCTTATGAGCATAGATGTTCTTGGATTTCATTGAAATCTCTTGAATCTCTTTGGAAAATTACGGCTTTATTATTTTTGCACGGCATTTTCTGTGGTGTAATTGATTGTCCTGATTTATTGCATTTAATTAAAATTATAATTCCGCAGAGAACTCTTAAGCGAAATAATTTCTTCCATGTAGATATTCATAGAACTGATTATGCTTTGAATGAACCAATTACTAAGTCAATGAGGTTATTCAATAATCTTTGTGAAAATTTAGATTTAAGTATTTCTAATTTTAAGTTTAAAACTCTTTTAAATAAATTGTTATAAATAATTAGTTTTAGATATAAGTTGCTAGTCTGTAAGGATAATATTGTATCCATAGACTGAAATAAAGAATAATAATAATAATAATAATAATAATAATAATAATAAGATATTATGTCTTGTTGTATTAGAAAGCCAAATTAAATAAATACAAATAGTTAGAGTTTGCTGTTCGGTTTTAATCGAAACCGAAACCGCGGTTTTTCAACCCTCAAAACCGAAAACCGACAAAAATAAGTCGGTTTTTAATAAATACTTAAAACAATTAAAATAATTAATTAAATAACATATTATTGAGTCTTGAATGTCAAAAAGGGCTCAGCTCCTACTTTACAAAATTCTGTATTTAATTGTAATGAACAAATTCACCATTAAATATTACTTTAAAATTTTTTTGTTTTTATTATTACAGATAATATAAGCTGAGGATTATAATTTTATAAAAAAAATGCACCAAATAGTCATGTAGTTTAAGAGATATTGAGTTTCACGTATTCAGTTCGGATTTTCACCGCTTATGTTTCAAAACATTTTATTTCGTAGTCCGCGAAATTTATTGTATGACATTCTAACCTTATATTGTTTTAAACAAACTGCTAAATTTCAAATTTAAACTCTTTAAATACAGCTTTATTTGCCGAAAAAATAATAAAAATTTTAATTTATAACGGTTTCCGCATTTTTTATTGGCTTTATTGCCTTTATTCGAGTGATCAATTCAATCGAATTTTAAAAAATATCTTGAATGTAGTAAAATATTTAATTTTTATACATATTAAATTATTTTAAAACAATTCTATTAATATCACAAGAAAACTGAAAAATAACCGAAACCGCGGTTTTTATAATTTTGAAAAACCGAAACCGCGGTTTTCAATTTTTTTGGTTTTTAGCAAACTCTACAAATAGTGAGTAAAAACGTGAGGACACTCGCAAATTTTCACACAAGATAAAACATTTTGTTCAAACAAACAATCGGAAAAAGCCGAATCCAGCAGAATCTGTTTGCTAAACATTAGAAAGATACAAACAGCAAGAAAAAATATGTTAAATTTACAAAATTTCAACTATATTTTAGTTAATCGAAAATGACAATTTACCCTTCTAAAATCAGCAAAAATTTACTGGAATTTAGTCGACTAAACCATCACAAAGAATTTTAATTTTTTTTTATTTTTTATTTTCATAATGCGAACGAAATCTACACTGCAGAAAGCAGTCCACTATTTTCTATCAAGGGTTCATTATTTGTATTCAACTCAATTATATTAAAAACATAAATTAACTTTTGAATATATAACAATTTCGTTACTGCTTTTTTCTGCTAATATTCATCAACATTTGTTTTAGCCAATATTAGCAAGGTAAATTTGCAATTCAATTAAACGAAATTTAACTCAAATACTACTAAAACAGTTGCATTTTTGCTGTACTTATCTTACTAATAGTTAGCAAAAGGATTTACTAATTTCAAAAGCTTTCTGTGCAGTGCCCCTTTTAGCTAATTTTGAGTACATTTTTTCGCTATTTTTTCAGGATTTTTCTATCAGTATAATATTATATTATGTCAGTGGTTTGTTTGATAATTCCGAATAAAATAAAAGAACTGAAAAGAACAATTGAAATTTAACTTATTCGTGAACGCGAGAGATTTCCTAACTCTGAAAATGTGCAACATTTTTGGGCTGTCGCGGCACACAGATATTTCAAGAGGTCATAAAATAAAAAACCGAGCTGTCTTTGCAAAATCCTCTGGAATTTTACTTTCATTTCGCGTTGGAACCATCGGGCTTGAAATTATTGTTGCACTCCATTGGAAATCAAAATAATACACTCAGAAAACAATCTCAGTTGTGGTCACCGAATTTTTTGCCAATCGAATTCGTGCGGTTACGACAACTATCTTTATACTAAATTATATTTTTCGTCGCGAAAGCCGATATTCGGTTGTCTAATTCAATGTTATATTCCACATACATATTATTATGTTCCACAAAATTTTATTGAAATTAAAAAACTTTTTTTCAATTCTCTGGTATTGAACCCGTTCATTCTGATTAATAATCCACACTCTTACCCACTACACCACAACTACTTTTAATTTTCTTAGCCATATTTACTTTTTATACTTAAGAATATTTTATTTTTATTAAAAAAACAACATCTAAATTTTTGTCTTTTCCGTGATTCGAACCCGGAAATCTGGCGTACTAGGCCAACTCCTCACCCACTAAACCACAAAAACTTATTAATTTTAATGTCTAATTTTGAATTTATATGTTTAGTTTGAAAAACAAATATAGTATAAACTTCGTTTATCAATACAAATTAATAGTTGTGTGTGTAATCAATACAATCCACAATTCGGTTGGTTCTACAGAAACTCGACTTTAAGGTCACATTTGATTAGTATACCCGTATTTGTTGTTACCAGTTTCGAATATTGACATTTTTTTAATAAAGGTGATAGATAACACCAACTTTCTTGTAAATTGACTAAATAAATGACTGCTTCTACTGCATAGAATTACTAAACTGATACTAATTTTAAAATTGGTCGGAGATACCAATAATTTGTTAAAAGGATTGTTTTTTAGTTTGCTTTCCTTATTTTCAATACCTAGTAAAATATTTTTTGTGTAGTATTCAATTATAGGTAACTCCACATAAAATAACGTCCTGGCAAATTCAAGTTAATAGTTCTGATCGAATTCCAACCAATCTTTTTCCTGGGTGTAATGATGTAATTTATTTTTAACATTTAACCGTTCCGATAATCTATAAAATTGTAATAAAAACCCAGCAAAAAAAGAGATGCTGAAGCAGTAGAAAAAGCACTATAATTGATGATCTAGATGCACTTCTTTTTTAACATAAACACTAATGATTTTAAAATTGAGTTTTCGTAGGCGAGGAGTACTCCAACTTCAACATTCAACATTTTTTTTTTTACAAAAGTTTTTTATTGCCGCCATCGGGTATCGAGCTTGCGACCTCACGATTGCTAGTCCAGCGCTCTACCGCTGAGCTATTCTCTATTCTTTAATATGAAAGTTTAGTGACATAAAAACACCACTTTGTTACTGCGAGGTATTGTTCCTTATTCTCTTCAATAAAAGTACATATTAAACAAGTGTAAAAGGTGCACTCCAATTCAATATTGTTTTCGGTACTATTTTTACAGGTGCATAAAAAGCAAATTCTCACCATTGTCTTTATATATGCATATTTTTAAAACTAAAAAAAATATTAAATTTAAAAAAAATTTAAGAGAATAAGAAAAAAAAGTGGAAAAAATAAAAAAATATTGGTCCTGCCGGGAATCGAACACGCGACCCCCTATTTGGAAAGGCCAAGTGATACGAAAATCACCTTTTACGATCACTTTTAGAGCAATTACTCTTTAGAAGCAATACCTAAATGATTTTTTGTATGTTGTTCAGAAGTAATTCTAAAAAAGCTGTAAAAATATACTAACGGAAACTTTAGAAGCAATGAAAGAAGTGATTTGTTGATGTTGTTCAGAATAACTTCTAAAAAAGCAGTGAAAATACACTAATAGAAACTTGTGAAGCATTGGGAGAAGTAGTTTGTAAAGCATTACATCCAAGTTTTTTTGCTGGGACCTTTTAAAACTAATATCGAACAAGAAAATCGCACAAATAAATAAAAATTTGTCCAAAAAGTATTAAAATATAATTTCAGTGTTAAAATCAAGTAACAAAACTAAGAGATACAGTATTTAAATTGTTTAATCCATTTTTTACCAACATATTTCTAAAGACACGTCTACCTCTCCTTCTACGAAGTTTTGTCAGAAAGTTAGCACGGAATCCATGCTTGGCAGAAAATGGGTAAAACAATATACTCCATATCACAAACGGATTGCAAAAAATTTTAAGTATTGGCAAAAAACTAAAATTTTTGAAAATTGAAATCACCTAGAAATCAAATTACACTTGAAATTAGGGATGTGCGATTAATAGATTAATCAAACTTCCTGATTAATCAAAATTCTGATTAATCAATTAATCGATTATTCAACAATTTTGATTTATCAAAATCGTGATTAATCGATTAATCAGTTATTTCGATTATTCAAAATAATGATTAATTAATTAATCATGATATTGATTAATTAAATTTATGAATAACTAAATAAAATCTTGTTTTTCTCCGTTGAAGACGCCTTTTAACTCCAGTTCAATACAGACACATGAAACTTAAGAATGGACATTGATCAAGTGTGACCAGTGAGCGAATAGTCTGTCTGATTTCCTTTATTTGGAGCTATATAAGGCATCGCCACAAAACAATTTGTAATTTTTTTATTGTTAAGCATTTTTTCGATATTAATTAAAATTATTCAAATTCTGATTAATCAAAATTGAAATTATTCGATTAATCATAATTCTGATTAACCAGATTCTCAATTAATCAATTAACTGATTAATCATACTGTTTGATTAATCGATTAATCGCACATCCCTACTTGAAATATATAATTTAGTTTAGAACTTAGAAAATGCGTTAGAAATTAAATTTTCCTTTATGGTTATTAGCCACTCTTAGTTGTAATATTAAACAAGTTTTAAAAACCTTTAGGCCCTAACAGATATTTTTGGGTTCTTACTAGTGCTGGTAAAAATATGACTAGTGGGTATCGAGTATTTGTCTTTTTTTTGGGTACTCGATACTCAAAACTACTACTCGATATTTTCAGAGTTGCATTTTGGACAGACAAAATATATAAAAATGTGACTCTGCTAAAATATTTACCACAAAAATGTGACTCTTCTAAAATATTTGTCACAAAATTACAACTCTGCTAGAAGAAAAAATCAGAAGTAAAATATTTAAAATAATATGTTAAAAAACTATGAAAAAGTTTAAAAATATGCTTATAAATTTAGATATTGAATTACCATAAACATTTTCAAAGAATTTTACCAAAAAAATTTCAAAAATTGCAAATTTCAAAACCGTTAAAAGTATCGAGTATCCAAATCGAAAATATCGAGTAGTATCGAGTATTGAAAAGTAACCGAATTTACCAGCAGTAGTTCTTACAGATATTTTTATAAAATTTTCTGCCTCTGTCTACTATTAACTTCTCTTTTTACTATTAAAAAAAAATGTAAAAGGGACAGCTGGTGTAATGATAAACAAATAACACCATTGTGAAAATTCTAAATTTAAATTAAGCAAAAAAATACACAAAATAAAACTTCTATATCGTTAGCTGAAATGCAAAACCACGTAACTAACAAAAAATTCAAAATCGGTTTTTTGATCGATTATGATGCATATCAACGAGGTCCACGTCTTGTCCAATTTTTACTGTCATATAATAAAAATTAGACATATTATTAGCGAAAATCGAAAGCACGTAACTACATACTTGTTGCTTGAAAATTGTAACTAACACATATTTATTTCTATTGAATTTTATTTATTCATAGTAGGATTTGAATTTTTATATTTCACTAGCGGATAGTGCTACTACGCTCCCCTCCCCTAGTAGTCCTATTTTCTCATAATTATAGTGATTATAGTTTGAAATTTTTACTTTGTTAATTATAATAAATTTTTTTTTTGGAGATCCCACAGTCAATATGATTCGTGTATTAGCGTATGATCCCTCTGGAGTAATTTATTTTAAATTAAGTGCAACAGATGAGTTTAAGGAATTTCCACAAAGAATTGGAAACAAATTAAAAGCGTTTGAAACTTTGAAGTTGCATTTACAAAGAATAAAAATTTCAAGCAAAAAATGGCAACATCTTCAGGACCTTAAACCATTTCTTTCACCCGATTGTCATTATTATTACAATGAAATTCCATTTGAGAAGTAAAGGTTTAATTTTTTCCTTTATTTGTATTGTAGTTATTGTTGTTAATTATCTTTTGCATTTGTAAATCATTTTTTATTTTCATATTTAAAAAAAAAAAATAAATATATAAAGCGATATATTAAATAACAAGAGAACAACTTCTTTTATTCTACATTTTATGAATGCAAAACAAAATTTTCCTTGAAATTTAAAAAAAATTCATTGTAGTTACGTGTTTTTGTTTAAGAAAATACGAGTTCAAAAGCGCATAACTAACTTAACTCTTTGAAACATTAATAAATTATTACTTTTATTCCAGAAATGAATTAATCAGTCTATATTTAGAAAATCTGCGATATTTGATTACCAAAACTCCATTTATTTTTCAATATATAACATTTTTTGTTTCTCCTGTAAAATAGTAAAAATGTTAGTTACGTGGTTTTGCATTTCAGCTAACGATATATAAAAATTAACTGAACGAAGTCAAAAAAACTTTTAAATGCAAAAAAATTGTTTCGATGCGATTTTTGAGACTAAAACTATACTCATTTAATTTCTTTTTTTTTTAATAGTTTTGGGTTAGAAAAGTGATTTTGTGCGTTCCCGTACTTTTGGGTAATTTTGACTTTTATATGAAGGATTTTGTGTTTACTATAATTTTATTGAACTTTACACAAAAAGTAAAGGAGCACACTTAACTTAAAATAACGAGTTTTTTTTAAATTGTATAAGCTTTCCCAGTAAAGAAAAAAAACGGTAAAAATTAAACAAAAAATTCTACGCTATCGAACCGATGTTGACGACCCAACGGAACTTAGAGTTTACAAAAAACCAGATATAAACTTTAATTGCACAAGTTACACGGAAATCATCAATTTGAATGATATAAATAACGTATTTGAACCACCATTCACGCGAAGCATTCCGTACACCCAGCAAAAAGATTGGTTGGAATTCGATCAAAACCATTAAAATGAATTTGCCAGGACGTTATTTTATTTGCAATTGCCTATAAGTGAATACTACACCAAAAATATTTTACTAGGTATTAAAAAAAGGGAAAAAGAATTAAAAACAATCCTTTTAACAAATTATTGGTATCTCCAATCAATTTTAAAATTAGTATCAGTTCAGTTCTATTCAGTAGAAGCAGCCATTTATTTAGTGTATATACAAGAAAATTGGTGTTACCTATAAACTTTATTAAAAAAATTTCAATATTCGGAAGTGGTAACACAAATACGGGTATCCTAATCAAATATGACCATAAAGTCGAGTTTCTGTAGAACCAACCGAATTGTGGATTGTATTGATAACACACACACAACTATTGATTGGTATTGGTAAACGAATTTTTTACTATATTTGTTTTCCAAGCAAAACATATAAATTCAAAATTAGACGTCAACATTAATAAATGTTTGAGGTGTAGTCGGTAGAGTGTTGGCGTAGTACGCCGGATTTCCGAGTTCAAATCCCGGACAAGACAAAAATGTAGGTTTTTTTTTTAATTAAAATAAAATATTCATATGTATAAACAGTAAATATGGCTAAGAAAATTAAAAGTAGTTGTGGTGCAGTGGGTAAGAGTGTGAACTATTAACGTGAATGTCCACGTTCAATACCCGAAAATTCAAAAAAAAAATTTTAATTTTAATAAAATTTTGTGGAACATAATAATATTTATGTGGAACATAATATTGAATAAGACAACCGAACATTGGCTATCACGACGAAAAATATAATTTAATATAAAAATAGTTGTCGTAACCGCACGAATTCGATTGGCAACAAATTCGGTGGCCACAACTGAGACTGTTTTCTGGGTGTACGATACATTGAAAGCATATTTAAATCAAGATCCACCGTTTAATGATCCAAAAATTCCATCACACATACAAGGAAGGGAACGTCACGTTCAATTGCTAGCTAGCGTTTCCAAACGAGTTATACCACAATAATTTTTTTTTTAGTTTCTTTTCTATTACTAAGTTAAATTAATTTTTTCATTTACATATGTTCTGACTAAATAAATTTCTAAAGAGAAAAATAAACTCCAAAAAGAAAAAACATAGCCATTTCGCTGATTTTTTCATGTAAAGTGCCAAAAATGGTGATTTTTTTAAATGTTTGTATGGGGAACCACCCAGAGGTTCCAGGGGGTGTGCCACTGGCATGGGTAGGTCAGCCCTCCAAAGTTAGTGGAGGTCGGTCATACATTTGGACTCGATTGGGGCACTCTAAATCGGTCAAAGTGGGATTTTTCAGAATTTGACCTTACGGGTCAAAAGTCGGGACATCAGAATTCGTTTTAGAGGTATGATTCCTCGGGCAAAGTTTCTTATTCTGATCCCTAGGATACGAATCCTTGTCACTTGAGCGATTTTTTTGCATCCCTACAAATCGACCCGCCCTAATATATATTATATTAGCGTTCGTTATAAAAATTAGATTTTCGGATATCATCACTTTTTTTAAGTTTTTGCATAGAAGAACAGAATGGCGTTTTTTTTTCTTTTTTATTTTAACACCTTCCACTGGCGCAAGTCGACCAAAAACGCTGATTTTAAGACCCTTTTCCTCCATAGCAAAAACAGCTGCATTTGTACGAAATCCGACTTTACCATTCGATTCTACAACATAATTTAATATAAAACTTTATTTTTTGCATTTTCAAAATACAAATGGTTCGAAAATCCACTTTTTTCAAAAACTTCTAAAAGTTACTTACAATGAAAATGTATTTCCGGCTGAGTACATGGGTACACATTTTTGGATATAACGCGAACCGTTACAAAGTTATTAGCTAATCAAATTTGGATTTTTTTTAATTCATGAAAAAGTATTTGACCTAATTAAAATGTAGCTTTCAATACTCGCTGCCGCATTATAAATTTATTTTTTAGTAAAAACAAAATAATTTGTATGTTTTGTAATGTTTATTACAAAAATTTTTTTTTATTAAACATATTTGATTACAAAATAACTTTTTAACGGGTCTCGGTATATAAACAATTTTTGTACAATTGTTCTCAGCATGGAATACATTTTCAGAGTGTGTAATAAAAAATTAACTTTTTTGAAATTTTGAAAAAACAAAAACTTTAAAAAAAAATGATGATATCCCAAAATCAAATAAATTTTATATATTTCTGACGAACTCTAATATATATCATTCATTCCAACAAAATGACGATTTTTTTTCTAAGGTTCTCCGATTTTGTTTATATTTTGTACATGAATACATGAAATTTGTTGCAAATCGAATTCGTGCGGTTACGACAACTATCTTTTTATTAAATTATATTTTTCGTCGTGAAAGCCAATATTCGGTTGTCTACTTCAATATTATATATATATATAGAATACCATTATGTTCCACAAAATTTTATTGAAATTAAAAAACTTTTTTTGAATTTTCTGGTATTGAACCCGGCCGATCAGGTTAATAATTCACACTCTTACCCACTGCACCAAAACTACTTTTAATTTTCTTAGTCACATTTACTGTTTATACATACACTCACAATATTTTATCCTTAAAAACAACCTAAAATAAATATTAAATTAATTGAAAACACTATTAAAAAAAGGACTACTGATTTTTCATTATATTCAAACCATTTTGCTATTTATTTTCAAACATTGTTTAAACAATCCACAAAAGAAATAAAAATAATTGAAAAGTCTATTAAAACAATCATCAATTTTTTAACTGACAAAACGTAAAAAAAACGATTTTGTAGTTTGTTTTTTCATATTTGAAAGTTTTTTTTTTTTGTTTCGATTTTCAAAACACAACAGACACGTTCATATTTTTATTGGCTATGTTTGTGTGTATGAGTAAAGAATTTCTTGTAATTTGAATTGAAATAATTTTGTATATAAACAAACTATTTTAACAAAAAAGAAAACCGAAAATACATATTTGAATTTTTTGTTTTAAAACAGAAAACAACGAAATTATTTAAATAATTTTTTCAAAAAATAGAAATCTAAAAATAGAATATTTGACTGTAAATAACAACTCCTACAGACGATACATATTTTTTTCTGGTTTGTTTTTTATTGGTTGACAAAAAAAGTTAAACAATATGTTTCAATGTATTTTAATTGATTCTTCAATTGAAAACAAACTTTACCTATTACTTTTTAAATAAACCTCAATCGGTTATGGAAAATATATTGTGAGTGTATATCTTTTAATATTAAAATATATGATAATATAAAATATTGTGTGCGACCTTATATGTTTTTATATGGTGATATATTCTAAATTTTTTTAGAAATTTTCTCATATGTAATCATATTAAATCATATATCAGTATTTGATTGAAAAGTCTATTAAAACAATCATCAATTTTTTAACTGACAAAACGTAAAAAAAAACCATTTTTTGGTTTGTTTTTTCATATTCGAAAGTTTTTTTTTTATTTCAATTTTCAAAACACTGCACACATAACACACACGTTCTTTGTTTATTTAATTTCTCTTTAATTTAATTTTCTTTCGTTTTAAATTCAAAGCAATTTTGTTTTGTTCCAACACCAGACACGATTCGAACCAACGACATTTGGTTTAGAAGTTCATCGCCTTACCCCTTGAGCCAAACTATATTGATACAAATAATTTCATAAACATTTTTTTATAATTCAAATTGTTTTTATTTTATTTGAATCTATCTTTTTAAATTTCAAATTACCCATCACACATAAATATAATAGTTAAAAGAAATGCCCTAAATGTAACAACGAACATGCTGCTCTTTTCAAATTTTTGGTATATAAATTTAATGCTTAATGCAGAAAGGCCCTAACTGGAATTAATATTCCATTATAGGAAATGGAAATCTGAAAAACTTAGATTATACTTTTTATTTTATTGTTTTTGTATTAATATAAAGTTTCATTCTGAGAAACAATATTTCCACCGCTTTTATATTTTTATTGCCTTCCCCTCTATAGTAATTAAGAATAGAGATACACTATGAGAATTATCTGCATGATATTAATGAATTTTTGCATTGGATACTTTTCATTGAATTAATGGAATTTTTCATAAAATATTATCAAAAATTTCATTTTATTTGCTTAAAGTTTCATACGCTCCATGAAAAAGTTTCACTAAAACTATATTCGTAAAATATACAAAGCTTTTTCATCGAATTTCACAAATTTTTCATTTATATCGTGAAGAAAACTTCAACAGTTTACTGAAAAATTTCACTAAAACTCGTCCAGCAAAATTCTCTCTGTGTAGCGTCTTTCTTTATTAAGCCATCGATATTAAACTTTGGAGCAAAATTGCACAAAAATATTTTTGTCATAAAATTATTTAAGATTTTAAAATCATAAGATAAGATTAGTCGACTGACTAGAAATACCAATTTAAATAAATCAAAGTCCCTAGAATTTTGTGTTTAACTGCAGTTATAAAATTTAATTTTAATTAAGAAGAACTTGCGTTATATTTACTTTTTTTGATTTTTTAAGTTAAATTTTCATTTGAATAAAATTTATAACCCTGTATTTATTTAATTTCTGACATGCATAAAACTTTTTGAGAATAAAAAAAAATTCATAAAATATAAAATCTTTCGTTTTTACTTCCACAAAAAATTAAAAATAAAAACTCTGTAAAAAAATTCCCTTCAAAGGGCATTATAAAAAGCTTGTTTTTAAATTTTATTTTAGTATTTTATATTTTTAGTTTTTATAACGATTTGTATGGTGAACATTTAAAACGATTTGTATGGTAAATATTTTAGTCATATATGCCGACCCAATTGCTAGCAGCTGACATCATAGAGATTTCTTCACATTTTTACAACCCGGCAACCCCGTGATTATCAAATCAATTTAAACATTTTTACTAACAATTCAAATAAATTTGGCAATCAATTTCGATAATGTCGTTATCGTAAACACTGATTGAATTCATATTATTTAATATTCAACTATTTTAAGTTAAAACAAACAAAAGAATTTAGATATAAAACGAAGTTCAGTTTTTCTAGTCAAATTATTGAGATAGATTCAAATTATTTTTATAAATTTAATTGTGTGTTGGGTACATTTGTTTGTTTAAATTTCTTTTTGTTGTATAAATAAATATTTCAAAATATTTTAAATTCAAATTTAATTTATACAATTTTCAAATCGGTTTTGGTGTAGATTTCTGGAAGGTCAGGCATTGACAAAATTTCAATTTTTGAGGGTGGTGGTTCAAATCTCATCCCAAAATTTTTTTTTTTTTTATTTTTTCTATAACTATGTATACACTTAAAATATTTTATCGTTAAAAACCACCTAAAATACATATTAAATTAATTGAAAACACAATTAAAAAATGAAAGGATAATTGAAAAGTCTGTTAAAACAATCGTCAATTTTTAACTGAAAACCGAAAATATTTGAATTTTTTTTTTAAAACAGAAAACAACGAATTCTAAAAATAGAAATCTAAAAATAGATTATTTGACTGAAAATATTAACTCCTACAGACGATAAATATTTCTTGTAGTTTGTTTTTTATTGACGAATATAAAAAGTTAAACAATATGTTTCAATGTATTTTAACTGATTCTTCAATTGAAAACAAACTTTACCTATTACTTTTCAAATAAACCTCAATCGGTTATGGAAAATATATTGTGAGTGTAGTTGTGTGTGTTATCAACACAATCCACAAGTCGGTTGGTTCTACAGCAACTCGACTTTAAGGTCATATTTGATTAGGATACCCGTATTTGTAGTTACCACTTTCGAATATTCAAATTTTTTTAATAAAGTTTATAGGTAACACCAATAAATGGCTGCTTCTTCTGCATAGAATTACTAAACTGATACTAATTTTAAAATTGATTGGAGATACCAATAATTTGTTAAAGGTATTATTTTTTAATTCATTTTCCCTTATTTTAATACCTAGTAAAATATTTTTGGTGTAGTATTCACTTATAGGCAACTACAAATAAAATAACGTTCTGGCAAATTCATTTTAATGGTTTTGATCGAATTCCAACCAATCATTTTCTTGGGTGTGTACAGGTGTTACATTAAAAAAAAATAAAAATTCGCTGAAATTCACTGAAAGATAGGAAAACACTATTTATCACAAACGCTATCCACATTACACTCTATGACCCAAACCTAAAAAAATCATTAAAAATTGCAAAGATTAAAAATGAACCTTATCAATATTTTGCAATTCCATTAAATGTATTTTAAACCCTGTTCTTTAAATTATAGCTTTTTGTCAAAAATGGAAGTATTTTTGTGCAAAATCACTCCAAAAAAAGTAAAAGGAGTAAAAAAGTTAAAGTCGGGCATGCCGAGTATACGATACCCTACACCAGTCTGGTTGAAAGCCAATTAATGTGAATGTGATGTGAAGCCGTGTACCGAATTTCATTAAAATATCTTCGTATTTGCGAACTGTAGCGTGCGAGCAATATCATTTTGAGGGGACCTTTATATGCACACAGAAAATAAATTGGTTGGAAATCTATCGGAACCAACGAAATATATTCATCATTCAATAATTTTAATTGCAGTTATTTAAAATTCATCATTAGGAAAGTTATATTTATTTGTGAACAAAAAATATATATGAAGAACCAAAACACTGTCACATTATCCAAAATATTGGCTTTTCTAACCAATATTGAAAAATTACTAACTTCCACATTACCTTCAATACCAACAACCACCAATTTATCGAAGATTTAGTCATTTGAATAAAATATCGGCAGCAACAATTTAATATCAGTTGTGTTTCAATAAAATCGATCGCTCTATCCAATTATTATTAGTTTTTCCAATCAATTTAAATTTTTTTTTAACTTTAGTAGCTTTAACCATTAACTTCCATTATTTTGGTAATTATAAATATATTGTGACAAGGAACAGACATTTTATTTATCATAATAAAATTTTGGAATCTAAATTCTAGGTTAGACAACAACTAAACGTAAGTATCTGTGGCGCAGAGAGGTAGCCTTAGAGATTTGAGTTCAAACCTCAACCAAGGCATTACTTTTTCTTTTTAAATAATTTTCAAGGTTGGTTACCGAAACGAATAACGGTAACGGTATCGAATTTCGTTTGTTTCGGTAACGGTATTTAAGATTGATTCGGTAACGGTATACCGTTATCGAAACAGCAATACCGGTACGTACCGGTATTAAAAATTACGTTAAAAACATATAAAAACAAGTAAAAACATAGCATATTCTTGCTTTTAAGTCTTAAAAATACAGATTTTAACCTATAAATTCAATGCTGGTTGTTTTAGTAATTAAAATTATTTTCTATAAATTTTGTTGCAAAAATAACTCAAGATTATAAAATAAAAAAGTTAAAAAATTGTAATTTTTTATATAAATTAATAAATACCGGTAAAATACCATAAAAATAACGGTATCGGTAACGATAACGGTATTGGTAAATTTTTTTAGAGGTATCGCTAACGGTAACGGTATTCAATTTGAAACGGTATTTTAGCGATAACGGTATTTTAACGATAACGGTAACCAACCTTGATAATTTTTTTATTGATTCAAATTAAATGAAAATTGATTTTCTGTTGTGAATATAATTTTATTCAAAAACAAAATATTCAAATTTTCAATCTGAAGGAATTCAAATTTGAAATTTGGCAAAAAAAATTTATGTCGAGTTTAGCCTAGAGGAAAAGCAATGGGCTGACAAACGGAAGGTCGCCGGTTCAATCCCAGTTCGCGATATAAATTCTTTTTTAATTTTTTTATTCAAATTAAAAGACACAACTGATTTTTTGTTGTTGATATAATTTTATTTATAGACAAAATATTCAAACCTGAAGAAATTCAAATTTGAAATTTGACTAAAAAAATTTAAATAGAGCTTAGCTTAGAGGGAAAGCAATGGGCTGACAAGCGGAGGGTCGGGGGTTCGGATCCCAGTTAGCAACAAAAAAAATTTTAATTTTTTAATAAATTTTGTGGAACGTGTTTTTCTATTTATAGAATTTATAATCCACAAACATTAAAGAAATCTATTAACACAACAAAAATTCAAAAATTGTAAATAAATTTCAGTAGTTACAATGGTATTAAAAATAAATAAAAGTGATTGTACCTGGAACTACAAAAATTCGGTTGGCGAAAAATTCGGTTGGAACTACGAATCTGTTTTCTGTGTGTGGGGAATAGGTGTCATCATGGACAGATTTTAACCAAAATCAACAGGCTTCGTCCTTAAGACGAAATAAGTGTACAAAATTTTATCAAAACATCTAATATTTTTGACGATCGGACGGATGAACAGACGGACAAAGTTAAATCGAAACAAAAAGTGATTCTGAGTCGATTGGTATACTAAAAGATGGTGGTGTTACAAACATAAGCACAAACTTATTATACCCTGTCCACGTAGTGGTGTAGGGTATAAACACCATTCTTATTATTTGACTTACTGAAAATTAAACTTAAACAAAACTTCATGTTTTATGTCATACACTAATAAAAAAAAATTCGTACAAATAGGTCAAAATTGTGCTGGCGCAAATACATGTACTGTTTCCTGTTATTTTAACAGAATTTTGACCTATTTTTACGGACTTTTTTAGAGAAAATAACAGAAAAATTAGTTAAATTTAATCAGAACGCGTTTAACAGACTTTTTTACTAACTTCTTTTTATGAGTGTACGTTAATAACACTGTGCTCTAATTTGACACTTTTATTAACAATCTGGGCCCCTACTGGTAAAGCTAATTTAAGTACGCTGAATTCAATGGTGCTAGTCGTTTTGTGAAGTTAGCTCTCGTATTCGCGATTTAAAACCTCAATATTAAAGTACCATAAAACGATGTTTTTTATGCATACTTTTGGAATTTTTCGCTATTTTTTTCGTACCATGGTACTTGTACTTGAAATTTTTTAAGTACAAGTACCAAGTTTCAAATGTACTTTGTAATCAGTACCAATTACTAGGGAAGTACTAGATACTTAAGTACCAATACCTTAAAATGTACTAGGTACTTGCTAAGTACACTTGGTACAAGTACTATGGTACTTGCTAAATAATATGGTACTATAGTTTTCTGTTTATGTCTTGTAAAAAAAAATACAAAAAAATTGTGATATTTTTAATAACACGGAGGATATCTAAAAGACTCAGGAACTACCACTTAAAAACATAAAAAACATTTGTATTTATTTGTGAATTCGTTTTAGGATTTAGCTAGTTTTTCCCCTGTTTCATAAAATCACTAAAAATCGAAAATAGTGGAATTATGTTAGGGCAGAAAGGAAGAAAATAAATTATTCATTTATACACTCACAATATATTTTCCATAACCGATTGAGGTTTATTTAAAAAGTAATAGGTAAAGTTTGTTTTCAATTGAAGAATCCATTAAAATACATTGAAACTTATTGTTTAACTTTTTTTGTCAACCAATAAAAAACAAACCAGAAAACATATGTATCGTCTGTAGGAGTTGTTATTTTCAGTCAAATATTCTATTTTTAGATTTTTATTTTTTGATAAAATTATTTAAATAATTTCGTTGTTTTCTGTTTTAAAACAAAAAATTCAAATATTTTCGGTTTTCTTTTTTGTTAAATTAGTTTGTTTATATACAAAATTATTTCAATTCAAATTACAAGAAATTCTTTACTCATACACACAAACATAGCCAATAAAAATATGAACGTGTCTGTTGTGTATGGTGTAGTGTTTTGAAAATCGAAACAAAAAAAAAAAACTTTCAAATATGAAAAAACAAACCACAAAATCGTTTTTTTTACGTTTTGTCAGTTAAAAAATTGATGATTGTTTTAATAGACTTTTCAATTATTTTTATTTCTTTTCTGGATTGTTTAAACAATGTTTGAAAATAAATAGCAAAATGGTTTGAATATAATGAAAAATCAGTAGTCCTTTTTCTAATAGTGTTTTCAATTAATTTAATATGTATTTTAGGTTGTTTTTAAGGATAAAATATTGTGAGTGTATACTTGGGATTTTTTCATTGGCATTGAAATTTCATTAGCATTGAAATTTCATTAGCATTAGCTGACTAATGCTAATGGCAAAAAATTTCATTACCATTAAATGCTACTGAAATCTTATGGCATTAGAATTTGTAATACTAATGCTAATGAAATCGCACTAATGCCTTAAAAACTAATTACAATTGGGCAAAAAAGCATTTGTTTATTAAAAAAAAATGGGATGGATAGATTGCTTTATATTGGCTGTTTTACAAATATGGAATCAATTGGCATCTCTACTGGACCAGACCTATGCATTAAAAAACTTAATTCGCGATTTACATTCTGCTAACTAAACACCAAACTTTGGTGTATGAAAATGGTATTATAGTCCCTAGATTATGATTTAAAAAACCACATTTATAATATTACAAAATAATGGCGGAATGCGCAAAATTGCTTTATAATACAAAAAATTGATTAAAAAATCTAATCAGCGATTTAAATTCTTCATACAAAAATAATGGTGAAAAATTATCCTCTTTGGAAATTTATTTTCCCGATTTTTTTTCCCGATAGTCCTCCAAACTTTGTTTTATGAATTGGGTATTAAAAAAAAAAAATTGCACAAAACCTTAATTAAAAAACTTAATCAGCGATTTTTGTTCTGCAAACAAATATACTGATGTGAAAATTTTCTTTTTTTGCAAATTTTTTTCCGCTAAGAAAAGAGTGCAAAATATTGGCGGAACGCGAAAAGATACTATATTGTACAAAAATTGTATTAAAAAATCTTATCAGCGATATTTATTCTGCAAACAAATATACTGATGTAAGAATTTTCTTTTTTGCAAATTTTTTTCCGCAACTTTATTTTACGATATATTTTGCAACTAGCCTCCGAACTTTGTTCAAAGAATTGGGTATTATAGTCCCTAGATTATAAATTTAAAAAAACCGCACTTAAATAATTGCAAAGTAATCGCGGAAAGTGAAAAAATATTATAAGGTACAAAAATTTAAGTAAAAAACTTAATCAGCGATTTTTATTCTGCAAACAAATATACTGATGTAAGAATTTTCCTTTTTCGGCCATTATTTTGCAATTTCTTAGTGTGGTTCTTTAAAATCATAATCTAGGAACTTCAATACCCAAATTAAAGAACAAAAATCGGCGGTTAGTTGCAAAAAATCGCGAAATAAAGTCGCGCAAAAAAAATTTGCAAATAGGAAAATTATTACATCAGTATATTTGTATGCAGAATGGAAATCGCTGATTAAGATTTTTGGTTAAATTTTTGTACCATAAAACCTTTATTCGCGTTCCGCGATTATTTTGTAATTTTTTCAGTGCGGTTTTTTTTTTAGTTTATAATCTAGGGACTATAATAATCAATTTATAGAACAAAGTGCCGCACCCAGGAAAAAGATTGGTTGGAATTCGATCAGAACTATTAACTTGAATTTGCCAGGAAGTTATTTTATTTGGAGTTACCTATAATTGAATACTACACCAAAAATATTTTACTAGATCTTAAAAATAGGGAAAATTAACTAAAAAATAATCCTCTTAACAAATTATTGGTATCTCCAATCAATTTTAAAATTAGTATCAGTTTAGTAATTCTATGCAGTAGAAGCAGCCATTTATTTAGTGAATATACAAGAAAATTGGTGTTATCTATAACCTTTATTAAAAAAAATTCAATATTCGAAAGTGGTAACTACAAATACGTGTATCCTAATCAAATATGACCTTAAAGCCGAGTTTCTGTAGAACCAACCGAATTGTGGATTGTATTGATAACACACACAACTATTAATTGTTATTGATAAACGAAGTTTATACTATATTTGTTTTCCAAACTAAACATATAAGTTCAAAATTAGACATTAAAATTAATAAGTTTTTGTAGTTTAGTGGGTGAGGAGTAGGCCTAGTACGCCAGATTTCCGGGTTCGAATCCGGGAAAAGACAAAAATTTAGATGTTGCTTTTTTAATAAAAATAAAATATTCTTAAGTATAAAAAGTAAATAGGCTAAGAAAATTAAAAGTAGTTGTGGTGCAGTGGGTGAGAGTGTGGATTATTAATCAGAATGACCGGGTTCAATACCAGAGAATTAAAAAAAAGTTTTTTAATTTCAATAAAATTTTGTGGAACATAATAATATTTATGTGGAATATAATATTGAATTAGACAACCGAATATCGGCTTTCGCGACGAAAAATATAATTTAATTTTAACCGCACGAATTCGATTGGCAACAAATTCGGTGGCCACAACTGAGACTGTTTTCTGGGTGCGTGACTAAATAAAAAAAAATCTAAAAAAGTCGCGGAAAAAAAATTGGTAAAAAGGAAAATTCTTACATCATTATATTTGTTTGCAGATGATAATCGCTGATTATGTTTTCTAATTAATTTTTTATGCCATAAAGACTTTTTTCGAGACCCGCCATTAATTTTTTTTTTTTTTTTTTTTTTTTTTTTTTTTTTTTTAAAGAGAAGCAACACTCAGGAAATTCTTCCTATTAATTAACGTGTTGCTTCTTTCGGAAAGGGGATAGAGTAGAAATGAAAGGTGGTGAACGATGAAGGGCTTCAAATATGGCAATTTGCAATTTTTTGAGTGCTGTATTTAAAATTCATAATCTCACACAGGAAAAAGATTGGTTGGGTTTCGATCAAAATCATTAAAATTACTTTGCCAGGACGTTATTTTATTTAGAGTGACCTATAATTGAATACTACACCAAAAATATTTTACTAGGTATTAAAAATAGGGAAAACTAACTAAAAAACAATCCTTTTAACAAATTATTGGTATCTACAATCAATTTTAAAATTAGTATCAGTTTAATAATTCTATGCAGTAGAAGCAGCCATTTATTTAGTGAATATACAAGAAAATTGGTGTTATCTATAACCCTTATTAAAAAAATTTCAATATTCGAAAGTGGTAACTAAAAATACGGGTATCCTAATCAAATATGACTTCAAAATCAAGTTTCTGTAGAACCAACCGAATTGTGGATTGTATTGATAACACACACAACTATTAATTGGTATTGGTAAATTAATTTTATTACGTATTTGTTTTCCAAATAAAACACATAAATTCGTAATTAGTCATTAAAATTAATAAGTATTTGTGGCATAGTGGGTAAGGAGTTGGCCTTGTACGCCGGATTTCCGGGTTCGAATCCCGGAGAAGAGAAAAATTTAGATGTTTTTTTTTAATTAAAATAAAATATTCATATGTATAAACAGTAAATAGTGCTAAGAAAATTAAAAGTAGTTGTGGTGCAGTGGGTAAGAGTGTGAACTATTAACCTGAATGGCCGGGTTCAATACCAGAAAATTCAAAAATAGTTTTTTAATTTCAATAAAATTTTGTGGAACATAATAATATTTATGTGGAAAATAATATTGAATTAGATAACCGAATATTGGCTTTCACGACGAAAAATATAATTTAGTATAATGATAGTTGTCGTAACCGCACGAATTCGATTGGCAACAAATTCGGTGGCTACAACTGAGACTGTTTTCTGGGTGCTGCAAAATAACCGTCATTGCAACAATATTCAGATGTGCTAAGAACTCTACGGGGAAATGCATAATTTTTAAAAATTCTGCACAATTTGTGTAACTTTGTACCACCGTACTTTGTACTTTGTAGACCGTTTATTGTATCTCAGTAATTAAAGGTATACGACTGGTACTTTTGTTCTTACTTGAAAATGATTTTCTCGAAAAACATTTTGAATTCGGAACTGCACTTTAAATGCGACTGCAGTTTTGGAAACAAAATTGGAGGATATAAATGTATAATAAAAATGTTGGGCTTTTCAATAAAAATGCTTTCGAAATTTGATTTAAGGTGATAATGGATTGTTGCAGATTTTTTCCTTATTTTATGACATTTTGATATCGTTTATTATACAATTAATAAAATCGTAATGATGTAATATTTTTTGTTAGATAATGATAAAAATTTCCAAAAAAAAAAAAAACAAAAGAAAAAATCATATTTGTGTTTGTAATTTTGTTCATTAAGGATATCATATATTTTTGATTATATCGATATCATTGATGATGTCGTTTCTAATGGAATAGTGATATAATAACGATACAAATTTTGTAATATGATGAAAATATTATCGCGCTGCCTGATATTTTGATATCAAACGATATCGTTTGGTTTGCTGGGATAAGTATAAACACATCCAGTTAGGCAACTTCAATTAATTTGCTTTAAAATCTAAAAAGAATAGAGAAAAAGCTTTATTACTATTGATAGAGGTTCCATAGTCGAAATGGAAAGTAGAGATTACTGCATTTTTCCTTTTTTTTCGGCAGCCATCATCAAGTAAAGTTGAAATTTAATGATTAAATATTCAAAGAAATAATAATAATTTAGAAGGTATTGAATGATCAATTAATAAAGTGAAATAAAACATAGTTTAAACTCCAAAGTTAAAAAGAAAAAAAAAATAAAGTGTGTATATTCTGATAAATTCGTATGCAACATAATATAAAAAAAAAAGAAAAATCGTTAATTACGGAATCATTAGTTGGACATAATCCACGTTTTACTAAGGGATTGAAGATGTATGGGGTAGCCCATTCAGATCATTCCGAAAACCTCAACACTACCATTAACCTATAATATAAGTCTGAGTTCTAAAAAAAAATGGAGTCTTAAAGTGCATCATAATTTCCATACGTCACTAAATTTTAACCACGTGTGAAATTGCGAATCTTCTAACTCTATACGTCAATTTATCATCAAAACCTTCAACAACCAGGTCATATAATTATTTGTCAAAAATCGACTTTCCATATAATGGCGTTGGTGTAACAATTTAAAGTTCATAAGCTTTGTCAAACAAATTAAATTTTATACAATAATTTTAAGTAATACAAATTGTGAAGTGACATGTGTAAACATCTTTTTCAACCCATATAAAACAATTTTACAAATTTTAAGGAATTATCAACCAACCTACCTTGCATTTATATTATAGAAAGTATTGGTTTGTAAATGCATGTAATAATAACGTAAAAATTACTCAACAACGTCATCAACAAGCAGTTCAAGTTTTTTTGTATTAAACCCAATTAGCATCCGCAGAAGTTGCAAAGTTCTGCTCTCATAATGCAACATACTCATCATGTGTGCTCTCATCAAGTACAAGACAAATTTCACGTAAACCCAAGTACATATACACATCGTTATTTTACATAATTAAGCTTTATGATCATTATCTACATATGTTTTTTTATTACAAAATTAACATTTATACTTAATCAGGGAACGAACCCTTCAGGTAATATTATAAGACTGAATGATTCGTAAACTGATATGTATTAATATGAAGGAAAATAATTTAATAATTTTTTAATTATAAAATCATTTATTTTAGGATAAGAAAAGTTATCAAATCTTATTAAATTGTGAATATCATTCTCATTACCCAAAAGAAAATAAATTTACATTTTTTTACAGATTTACAAATAAAATAAACCAATTCTATAGGAATCTGGATATATAATACAATTGATAAAATTTGATCACTTTTAAAGGTATTAGATATCATGAATTAATATATTAGTTGTTATATTATTATATTAGTTGCTTATGAAATAATAATAATTACACTCAACAAATTAAATAGTTGTAATCCAAATTTAGTATGTCAGAATTTACAGATAAATTCTTTATATAGCTTCTGCAAATTTTCAAATAATTTCAGTTAAGAAGCGAATGTAAAGTTTTCAAATGGTTTATATTTTAACACCAAAGTCTAAAATACAGTTTTTTTTAACCATTATTAATCAAGTTCTCTCAAATTTCAGAATGAAAGGATACGAATGGATTGAGCTCAAGACATCGTTCCAGTTAAATTAAGAATTTGAATTGTACTATATTTTCTTGCAAAACCTATCATTTGTTCTTTTAGACCATCGATATCCTTGCCCAAGGATTTTAAACTGTAAGTTCCAAATCTAAACATCTTTTCAATAACAATTTAATTTATTAAATTTATTTACTAACTAATGTAATATTTTCATATAAAAAAAAAAAAAAAAAAAAAAAAACAAGGCAATTTTTGAAATGAATTTTGAACTATAATTCGAAAGATACGTTCAGGTCTGTAAAGTAAATATTTATATCTGAATTCCTATAAGCTAAAATTTAACATAGACTTAGAATTTAATTTTAAGGTTAGACGTAATGGGATTTTATTATAATAAATGAACTATATTACCAATTTAAAAATGGAATAGAGAACTTTGAATGGGAATGTGGGGCAAGAGGTTATATGGATGAATATGTAATAGTATACTGTATATAATTTTAATTTGGGGAATGACTAAAAGAAAAATCTTCATGGGCACGAAGTCATTTGATACAGATGGGTGGGAATATTTTTTAGTGTCCCGGCGATATGAACACCAATCGCGGAATTATAAATGAAATCAGTTCTCAACTTGCATATATTTTCAGTTAATTTAGATTCAGTTATTTTACACCTAAGTCTTGGAATGAAAACAATTTTGTTTCTATTGACAGCAGCTTTTGCTTTGGTTAGGTCAAGGACCACCCCAATCCGGCGAGCTCAGCCCAAGTCTAGCATTCCAAGCTCGACCAAAACTAAGGCATTAGACTTAATATATCCTACAAAAATTGCTGCTGCAACAGAGCTGGCGCCCAACGATGTCGCTTCCAGACGATATCGTATTTTAGTTTTTTTTTATTCTTGTAGGTTAGTCCACAACTTTCTTGAGATTGAGATAGGTTGTGAAGCAACTTACATTTCTTTTTTTTTACATTTTTGGTTAGACCTAATTTGAAGTCAAAATCTTCTTTTTAGTTGTATCAAAATATGTTTTTTTTTATATTTTGAGTAGTTAGTCAACGTATTATGAAGGAGAGAATCTTGTTCGCTTGTCAGCTACACTATACATTTTTTTTGCCGTAAAGTAGATTCAATAGTATTTTAATTTAACTGGTGTTTTGTATGATTAATTTTAATTTTAAGTTGAGGTTATCATTTGCGATATAAAAACCAGTCTTTTAATTCACAAATCAATTTATTTTTTTTGTATCAAAATTTACTGATTTCGTTTATATTTTATTTAATTTTATCTATACAATCCATAATCCATATAATCTTTAAACCCCATTCCCATTAATGATCATGTAAGAATAAGTTTTCATTCGAAAAATAGAATTTGTTTATAGGTTATGTCAAATAAAAGAAGTAGAATAATAAAGTTAAGTGATCACGACGACGATCCATAAGCGATTGTCAAATCGATTATACTTTCGACTGCGATAAAGAATTTCAGAACTTTTTTGTAAAAACGCCTAGAGCGATAGGAGATATAAAGAGAACTTTTGAAAATCGAAGTTCAGTTCCTAATCTAACAAGTATGTCGGATAATCAGCAGGACAGTAGTGCGGTAGCATCAGGCTCAGTAGTAAATAACAATATTAATATGGAAAATTTAGAGACCATGTTGGAAAAAGTTTTAACTATTAATCACAACTTATTTTTAAATGAGATGCAAACCTTTCGAACAACTTTAGCCCAAACTATGAATGAAAATAGAAATGACTGTCATGACAACAATATTTCAAGAATTTCTGACGGTTCTCCCATAGACAATGCTGGTTTACAAACTGGTAGGAATTCAAGAAGCAGTTTTTCTAGCACTAATCCAGTCAGAATCGACAAGTGGAATTTATGTTATGATGGCTCACAGGACATTCATGATTTTCTTTTCAAAGTAGATACTCTTCGCAAAAGATATAATTACACTGAAGACCAAGTCTTCACAAGTTTTCACTTGTTTTTGAAAGGAAAAGCTGACACTTGGTTCTGGTTTTATTTAAAGCAGAACCCAACCACAAATTACTCGAGCCTTACTGATGCAATTATAAAAGAATTTGCGAAAATGGAGAATGATTGCGATAAAATAGTTAAAATGGTAGAAAGGCGTCAAATGCCGAAAGAAAGTTTTGATGAATATTTTACTGAGTTAGTAAATATGAACTCTCGTCTGAACCAACCCATGAGCGATCAGAAGATGATTGAACTCATCAAAAACAATGCTAAGGAATCTTTGGGTTGCCTTCTTTTTTCATACGATCTTTATAGTCTAGAACATCTTCGTGATGCTGCTCGAAAGGCAGAGAAATATATAGGTCGACAGTACCATTTAAGGCAACAAAAACGATATGTGACTGAAATTGATACCGATCGGGAACATGATTTGAGTGAGGGACAAGAAGTTGATATAGCCGCCATTAACTTCCGTGGAAATACACACGGTAAACCAGTCGATACCTCTAAGTTTAGATGCTGGAATTGCGATCTACTTGGCCACTCCTTCTATGATTGTCCTTCAGTGACACGAAACTTATTCTGTTTTCGATGTGGTGAGAAAAATGTCACCACGCCACAATGTAAAAAGCATTTGGGAAACCATCAAATGAACGAGAAATAGAGGGTCACTCGTTCTTTTCTCGAAACCCCTCAAATAGTGAACATTTTATTACAAATTCTGAGAATTTAATCTCAGATTCTACAAATTTGAGTGCAAGTTCTCAGAACACAATTTTTCAATTTCCATATTTAAGTTCAAATCCTCAAAAAGTAGCTACAGATTATTCAAATTCGATTACAATTTCTCCAAATTTAATTACAAATTCCGAAACTAAAAATTTAATTTCAAACTCGAACACAGTTGCCAAAGAATTTAATATAAATGAATTCAATAATAGAGCTTTGTCAGAAGGTGTGAATATTGTGCAAAGGGTAGGAAAGTTAGAAGAGAATAGATCAGAATCAAAAGTATGTATGCCAGAAAAGGGATTATCCTTACATGAAAGACAGGTTAAATATGATGAAGCTAGGGCTAGAATATTTGGAAGTTCAATTTCAAAACCTTTAGTAAAGTGTAGGGAACGATTTAAAAAGCGTAAAATGTTTATGAAAATCTTGGAATCGACAATTTTGAACGATGGTGACGATGAAAGACCTTATGCGAAAATACTCCTAGATTCAATTGAAGTTTACGGCCTGCTGGATTCTGGCGCATCTATAAGTGTTTTGGGAAAAGGTTGTGACGAAATAATGGAGAGGCTAAAACTGAAAATTTCGAAAATTAATAGTTTCTTACGAACTGCAGATGGCAATAGGCAAAATGTTATTGGCTTCACGGAAATTCCAGTGACCTATAAAGGGGTAAGGAAGAATATAGTATTTTATTTATCCCCATCCTTGCGGCAGAAGCTTTATTTGGGCATTAATTTTTGGAAAGCCTTCAACATTGCCCCACAAATTTTCATTTCGGAGGTTTCTCTAGGTTCTCACAAGTCTGGCATGGATATGGAAAATAGTAATTTGCATAATCTAACGGACGTGGACAGAACAGAGTTGATAAGGGTTATAGATAATTTTCCATCGTATTCGAAATTAGGATTAGGAAGGACAAATATTGAAACCCATAACATAGACACTGGGAATTCTTTGCCGTTTAAGATAAAACACTATCCCCTCTCTCCCCCACGTCAGCAGGAGGCATACGCAGAGCTGGACCGCATGATTTCTTTAGGTGTTATAGAAGAAAGCAATAGCCCTTACTGTAGCCCAATTGTATTAGTCCGAAAACCTGGCAAAAATCGACTTTGTCTTGATTCACGAAAACTTAATGAATTAACAAAAAAGGATGCATATCCTCTCCCACACATTAATGGACTCTTAAGTCGACTTCAGGACACTCATTTCATATCTGGTATTGACCTAAAAGATGCCTTTTGGCAAATACCATTAGATGAGAGTTCGAGAGAAAAAACGGCATTTGCAGTACCTGGTCGGCCACTGTATCAATATACAGTTATGCCTTTCGGGCTGTGCAACGCCGCACAGAGGATGAGCCGTTTGATGGATAAGGTTATTCCTAGCCGACTCCGAGAAAATGTGTTCGTCTATTTAGATGACCTATTGGTTTGTACACCAGATTTCAGAAGTCATTTAAATGTGTTAGGAGAGGTTGCGGATTGCCTTAGAAATGCTAAACTTACAATAAATGTTGAAAAGAGTCGATTCTGCCAGAAGGAAATCAAGTATCTTGGCTATATTGTAGGTCAGGGAACTTTACGGACGGACCAGAGTAAGATAGAGGCTATTTCCTATTTTCCATTGCCCACTACACCTAGACAGATACGTAGATTTGTAGGCATGACCGGGTGGTATCGTCAGTTCATACCAAATTACGCAGAATTGGCAGCTCCGCTTACAGATTGTCTTAGAAAATCAGATAAATTTAAAATAACGCTTGAAGCAGAAGAGTCTTTTAAAAAATTAAAAGGCGCCTTGACAATGGCGCCTGTGTTAGTACAACCAGATTTTAGTAAACCATTTACGATACAGTGTGATGCCTCAAGAGTAGGCGTAGGTGGAGTTTTGGTTCAGACAGACAATAACGGACAAGAGCACCCAATAGCTTATGTTTCTCAAAAACTAAACAAAGCTCAGAAAAATTATACAGTAACAGAACTTGAGTGTCTAGCCACTATTGTGTGTCTGAAACGTTTTCGGCCCTACGTCGAGGGTTCGAAATTCAAGATAATTACAGATCATAGCAGCTTACGTTGGCTTATGTCGCAAAAGGACTTGTCAGGCCGGTTAGGTAGGTGGAGTCTTAAGCTACAGTCCTTTGATTTTGAAATCGAATATCGTAAGGGTTCCTCTAATATAGTTCCTGATGCACTATCTAGGGTTGTTGAGGTTGAGGAAATTACAGTTCCTTCAGTATCGTCTGAAATAGATTTAAAATCCGAGCACTTTTCGTCGGCAGACTATAATGACCTAAAGGACAGAATATCACAGTTTCAGGAAAATTTTCCAGATACCTGTATATCTGATGGATATGTTTATCAGAGGGTGAAATTTAGGAAAGGAGAGTTTGAAGAGGAGGAAACGTTATGGCGACTGTGGTTACCTAAGGGCTTACAGGAAATAGTAATTGAAAGAAATCATAATATCAACTCATGTCACGGAGGCTTTGCGAAAACCTTTCATCGCATTCGTGAAAAGTACTTTTGGCCAAAAATGGCTAAGGATATTAGGGCCTTTGTATCAAATTGCGATACATGTAAATGTGTTAAATCAACGAATCAGATTCTTCGCCCGCCTATGGGCCAACAAATGAAAACTGACCGCCCATTTCAGCGAATTTATATGGACCTTTTAGGACCGTATCCCCGTAAAAAAAGGGGCAATAATATGGTTTTTGTGGCAATTGACCACTTTTCAAAATATATATTTTTGAAACCACTAAAGAAGGCCACAACATCAGCGATAGTTGGCTGTATAGAGGAGGATATTTTCCATAAGTTTGGAGTACCCCAATATATTCATACAGATAATGGGAAACAATTTGTTTCAAATCAAATGGTCGAATTTCTAAAGGCTTACGGAGTTACCCACGTAAAAACTGCATTCTATTCACCGCAGGCCAATGCCTCAGAGAGGACAAACAGGGAGTTTTTAGTAAAATTGCGTATTTTGATTAATGAAAAACAAGACCAGTGGGATAAATATGTATCAAAAATATCTAGTATATTGAGGAGTGATTACCATGAGAGCCTTAAGTGTTCACCCTATTTTAATTTATTCGGCTATAATATGGTGCATCATGGTACAGCATATCCCATACTGGAGAGAATTGGCTTATTAGAGAACGGTCAGGGAAATTTTCTACCGAATGATACAAGAATAGGATTAATACACGATCGAATCCGGGAAAACTTAGCTGTTGCTCATGAAAGAGCTACGAAAACATACAACCTGCGGTGTAGAGAAGTTAATTTTAAGGAAGGTCAGATAGTTTACCGGAAAAATCGAACTCAAAGTGACTTTAGCAGGGGTATAAATGCCAAACTATTGCCACCGTATCTGAAATGTCGTGTTCGTAAAGAGGTTGGTTCCTCTCTATACCAGCTTGAAAACTTAGAGGGCCAATACTTAGGACTGTTCCACGCAAAGGACATAAAGGGGAAGATGCCTTTATAGCCTGTAAACTCAGAATTGTATACTTAGATTTTTTTCTTTCGGGTATTGATCCAATTCGTTTGTACTACTTGGATATGAACCTATACATTGTACAGAATTTTTGTTTTGCCTTTTGTTTATTTAACTCTTTCAAATTCAAATTTGTTTTAATGCCGAATTTTCAGAAAGGAGAAAATTGATCCACTAAAAATTAGCACGCAAACTTTAAGGGGATATAAAATGTTCTTCTAATTTTATTTACCTTACTTTGTTTTTTTTGTGTGGCGAATGAGAATATATACATATATATGTGTATATTTTCTATTGGCTTATCACTGACTTCAGATGATTTTGATTTTAATTGTTTTTAGCTTGGTTGAGGGCATTTTACAGAATAGTTCTCCAAAAGGCATAGAAGGTTAAATCATTATTGGACGTATAAAGTTTAATTGATAAAATATCAATCTTTCAAATCAAAGGAGTTTATCGCTATATCATTCAGGTTAGAATTTTCAATACTGATGCCTTTAAATTTAGGAAAGTATGAAAAGGGTTAGGAGCCCGGCTAAATGTTATCTCAGGGTATGGTCGTGCCCCACGAACTGCAAAAAAAAAATGAAAAAAATCTGTTTTCCTTATTTTCAAATTTCGCAGGCTTATTTTTCAAAGAAGGTTTGTTGCAGATTTTTTCCTTATTTTATGACATTTTGATATCGTTTATTATACAATTAATAAAATCGTAATGATGTAATATTTTTTGTTAGATAATGATAAAAATTTCCAAAAAAAAAAAAACAAAAGAAAAAATCATATTTGTGTTTGTAATTTTGTTCATTAAGGATATCATATATTTTTGATTATATCGATATCATTGATGATGTCGTTTCTAATGGAATAGTGATATAATAACGATACAAATTTTGTAATATGATGAAAATATTATCGCGCTGCCTGATATTTTGATATCAAACGATATCGTTTGGTTTGCTGGGATAAGTATAAACACATCCAGTTAGGCAACTTCAATTAATTTGCTTTAAAATCTAAAAAGAATAGAGAAAAAGCTTTATTACTATTGATAGAGGTTCCATAGTCGAAATGGAAAGTAGAGATTACTGCATTTTTCCTTTTTTTTCGGCAGCCATCATCAAGTAAAGTTGAAATTTAATGATTAAATATTCAAAGAAATAATAATAATTTAGAAGGTATTGAATGATCAATTAATAAAGTGAAATAAAACATAGTTTAAACTCCAAAGTTAAAAAGAAAAAAAAAATAAAGTGTGTATATTCTGATAAATTCGTATGCAACATAATATAAAAAAAAAAGAAAAATCGTTAATTACGGAATCATTAGTTGGACATAATCCACGTTTTACTAAGGGATTGAAGATGTATGGGGTAGCCCATTCAGATCATTCCGAAAACCTCAACACTACCATTAACCTATAATATAAGTCTGAGTTCTAAAAAAAAATGGAGTCTTAAAGTGCATCATAATTTCCATACGTCACTAAATTTTAACCACGTGTGAAATTGCGAATCTTCTAACTCTATACGTCAATTTATCATCAAAACCTTCAACAACCAGGTCATATAATTATTTGTCAAAAATCGACTTTCCATATAATGGCGTTGGTGTAACAATTTAAAGTTCATAAGCTTTGTCAAACAAATTAAATTTTATACAATAATTTTAAGTAATACAAATTGTGAAGTGACATGTGTAAACATCTTTTTCAACCCATATAAAACAATTTTACAAATTTTAAGGAATTATCAACCAACCTACCTTGCATTTATATTATAGAAAGTATTGGTTTGTAAATGCATGTAATAATAACGTAAAAATTACTCAACAACGTCATCAACAAGCAGTTCAAGTTTTTTTGTATTAAACCCAATTAGCATCCGCAGAAGTTGCAAAGTTCTGCTCTCATAATGCAACATACTCATCATGTGTGCTCTCATCAAGTACAAGACAAATTTCACGTAAACCCAAGTACATATACACATCGTTATTTTACATAATTAAGCTTTATGATCATTATCTACATATGTTTTTTTATTACAAAATTAACATTTATACTTAATCAGGGAACGAACCCTTCAGGTAATATTATAAGACTGAATGATTCGTAAACTGATATGTATTAATATGAAGGAAAATAATTTAATAATTTTTTAATTATAAAATCATTTATTTTAGGATAAGAAAAGTTATCAAATCTTATTAAATTGTGAATATCATTCTCATTACCCAAAAGAAAATAAATTTACATTTTTTTACAGATTTACAAATAAAATAAACCAATTCTATAGGAATCTGGATATATAATACAATTGATAAAATTTGATCACTTTTAAAGGTATTAGATATCATGAATTAATATATTAGTTGTTATATTATTATATTAGTTGCTTATGAAATAATAATAATTACACTCAACAAATTAAATAGTTGTAATCCAAATTTAGTATGTCAGAATTTACAGATAAATTCTTTATATAGCTTCTGCAAATTTTCAAATAATTTCAGTTAAGAAGCGAATGTAAAGTTTTCAAATGGTTTATATTTTAACACCAAAGTCTAAAATACAGTTTTTTTTAACCATTATTAATCAAGTTCTCTCAAATTTCAGAATGAAAGGATACGAATGGATTGAGCTCAAGACATCGTTCCAGTTAAATTAAGAATTTGAATTGTACTATATTTTCTTGCAAAACCTATCATTTGTTCTTTTAGACCATCGATATCCTTGCCCAAGGATTTTAAACTGTAAGTTCCAAATCTAAACATCTTTTCAATAACAATTTAATTTATTAAATTTATTTACTAACTAATGTAATATTTTCATATAAAAAAAAAAAAAAAAAAAAAAAAACAAGGCAATTTTTGAAATGAATTTTGAACTATAATTCGAAAGATACGTTCAGGTCTGTAAAGTAAATATTTATATCTGAATTCCTATAAGCTAAAATTTAACATAGACTTAGAATTTAATTTTAAGGTTAGACGTAATGGGATTTTATTATAATAAATGAACTATATTACCAATTTAAAAATGGAATAGAGAACTTTGAATGGGAATGTGGGGCAAGAGGTTATATGGATGAATAGGTAATAGTATACTGTATATAATTTTAATTTAGGGAATGACTAAAAGAAAAATATTCATGGGCACGAAGTCATTTGATACAGATGGGTGGGAATATTTTTTAGTGTCCCGGCGATATGAACACCAATCGCGGAATTATAAATGAAATCAGTTCTCAACTTGCATATATTTTCAGTTAATTTAGATTCAGTTATTTTACACCTAAGTCTTGGAATGAAAACAATTTTGTTTCTATTGACAGCAGCTTTTGCTTTGGTTAGGTCAAGGACCACCCCAATCCGGCGAGCTCAGCCCAAGTCTAGCATTCCCAGCTCGACCAAAACTAAGGCATTAGACTTTATATATCCTACAAAAATTGCTGCTGCAACAGGATCTGAAAATTTCATTCTAAAACTGCAGTTGCATTTAAAGTGCAATTGCCCTATTAAAAATGTTTTTCTAAAAAATTGTTTTTAAATAAGGATAAAGCCTGGATTAGTCAGACGTAAACGTATCTCTGCATAGCTGAATTAATAAGCTAAATAAGAACAGAAGATGTGTTGTGTTTTTTGTTTCATTCTTATGCATGCAATATAGAGCAAACGTAAATATACAACGAAAATCTATTCACAACAGATTTTTGTTGTGTATTTACATCTGCTCTATATTGAATGCATAAGAATGAAACAAAAAACACAGCACATCTTCTGTTCTTATTTAACTTATTAATTCAGCTATGCAGAGATACGTTTCCCAGCAAAATATTGGTAATGACACCTCATTGCTGTCTGCATTACCAATAATGATATATCATTACCTTTTGCATTATTTTGTAATATAAAATAATGACTTCCTTATAACGGCCTATTGTAGTCATTGCTTTTAAATATAAAATAATGACTTACTCGCAATGGTTTAAATAAGTACTTTTTACAAAGTTAAATTTTATACATTTATATTTATTACATGTAAATATGTTTTGTGTTAAAATTTTTATGACGAGTACTAAAATTACACATTAGCAAAAACTTTAATTTCTCTGAATGTATTTCCTGAAGCTAATAGTATTTGTGTAACTCCTTATTTTTAAGAATCAAGTAAGCAGTCGGATAACCACTTATAATTCAACTTTTTGTAAGCATATTTGTAACCACTTATTATTCAGAATCTCATAACTACTTACTTCTCATTTTTTCGTAAGCGAGCGGTAAGCGTGACTACTTATAAAAACGACCACGCCAAACAAAAATAATGAGTTTAGACGCCAAAAAATAAGTTGTGCGGAGCTATGAATTTCTATTATATAACCACTTATTTGGTAATGAAATATTTTGCTGGGTTACGTTTACGTCTGGCTGATCCAGGCTTAAAAGTACCATTCATATACCATTCAAATTACTGAGATACAATAAGAAGTCTAAAAGGTATGGGGCTCTTAAGTTATGCAAATTATTTAGCATTTTTAAAAAGTAAGCATTTTATATTGAAAAATAAGGTGACTGTTTTTAAAAAAATAATTAAAAATATTGCAAATGCGCAGTCCATTTAATTTAGTTTGTAGCAAAGTGTTAAGGTTTTCAACTAAATTGATTTTAAAAAAATAAAAGGGGAAAACAGATTGCAAAATACAATCAAAAGTACTTAGCAAGTACCATAATATTTGTTAAGTACCCGTAGTACCATAGTACTTAGCAAGTACCATAGTACTTAGCAAGTACCAAAAGTACTTAGCAAGTACCATAGGACTTGGCAAGTACCAGAAGTAATTAGCAAATACCATAGAACTTAGCAAGTACCCGTAGTTCTTAGCATGTACCATAGCAAGTACCAAGTAATTGTACTTAAATACAAGTACATTGAAAGTACTTGTACTTATTTTTTTAAGTACAAGTACCAAGTACTTGTACTTTACTAGTACTTAAGTAATGAGGTACTGAATACTTCCCGACTATGCTATAAAGTAAAAAAAAATTTCTTTTTCATATTCGGTTACATTTAAATTTAAATTGTATAATAGGAAATAATTATTAAAAAAAAAGGCTTAGAATAAAGATTATTCATGAGGGTTAGAATAAACTGTGATTTTGAAACTGGTAATAGTGATGCTTATATTTCAATATAAATAATAAAATTTGGTATTAATTTAACTATATAATGTAGAGAATATAATAAACAACACAAAGAAAATGTAAATTTTAATTAAAATAGTTTTAAAAAAATAAAAAACATGTTTTTTTTAACATGTTATTACAAAACTATAAAATCCCAGTTCAGTTGTTAAACGAGAACCGTGAAAAAGGTTGATTAAATATCGCTTGTTGCGTTTTTATGTCGGATTCAACGTAAATAATATTTTTATAGCAAAAATTCAAATTAATGCATAATTTTCTAAAAACATAAATAATTTCATGTAATTTCAAATGGAATAAGTTTGTTTATAAAGAAACTATTTTAACAAAAAAGAACACCGAAAATATTTGAATTTTTGTTTTAAAACAGAAAACAACGAAATAATTTAATATATTTTTTCTACAAATAGAACATTTGACAGAAAATATCAACTCCAATGGACGATACTTATTTTTTTGTAGCTTGGTTTTTATTGACTTATAAAAAAAGTTAAATAATACATATGTTTCCATGTATTTTAATTGATTCTTCAATTGAAAATAAACTTTACCTAGTACTTTTCAAATAAACCTTTTTAATTACTTTCTTCTTTCGCCTAATCTTTTTGTAATACGCAAAAGTATTTTATATCTAAATGCAAAACAAAAACTTAATTGTTAAAGGCGAAAAAGAAAAAAAATGTACACACTTTTTTTTAGAACTACACACAGAAAACAGATTCGTAGTTCCAACAGAATTTTTCGCCAACCGAATTTTTGTAGTTCCAGGTACAATCACTTTTATTTATTTTTAATACCATTGTAACTACCGAAATTTATTTACAATTTTTGAATTTTTGTTGTGTTAATAGATTACTTTAATGTTTGTGAATTATAAATTCTATAAATGGAAAAACCAGTTCCACAAAATTTATTTAAAAATTTAAATTTTTTTGTCGCTAACAGGGATCGACCCTCCGCTTGTCAACCCATTACTTTCCCTCTAAGTTAAGCTCTATTTAAGTTTTTTTTAGTCAAATTTCAAATTTGAATTTCTTCAGGTTTGAATATTTTGTCTATAAATAAAATTATATCAACAACAGAAAATCAGTTGTGTCTTTTAATTTGTCAGCCCATTGCTTTTCCTCTAGGCTAAACTCGACATACATTTTTTTTGTCAAATTTAAAATTTGAATTTCTTCAGGTTGAAAATTTGAATATTTTGTTTTTGAATAAAATTATATTCACAACAGAAAATCAATTGTGTCTTTTAATTTGAATCAATAAAAAAATTATTTAAAAAAAAAAAGTTATGCCTTGGTTGAGGTTTGAACGCCACAGATACTTACGTTTAGTTGTTGTCTAACTTAGAATTTAAACACGCATATGTATGAAACGAAAAAATATGATATATTCCAAAATTTTATTATGATAAATAAAATTTCTATTCAATATATTATTACAATTACCAAAATAATGGAAATTAATGGTTAAAGCTACTAAAGTTGAAAAATTAATTTTAAATTGATTGGAAAAACTAATGCTTTGAATAGAGTGATCGATTTTATTGAAACACAACTGATACTAAATTTTTGTAGCCTATATTTTATTCAGAAAAATACAGTCGGACACGACAGTACATACGTTGGCAAAACGACTGAATTTCAACGTTTACAGTAGCCTTTCATCGTCGAAATGATTATTTTGTTGATACTACCCAGCAAAAAAACGTGGTATTCATTCTTTGGTTATAACTTCTTTCATTGCTTCCTTAGTTTCAGTTAGTATGCTTTAAGTGCTTTTTGGAAGTTATTCAAAGGAATTTCCGAAAGTATTCATGCGTTCATGTTCCAAATGTAGTGATTTGGATATAAACCTATAACAATCTTAAAAAACACCCTTTTCATTGCTCCTGAAGCACAAGTTTTCATATTTCTATAGTTTTTCAAACCATAGTACAAAATATTTTCTAATCATTCAAAATCAAAAATTTTTATAGAAAACTGTTTTAATGAACTTTTATGTTTTATAAAATCTTTTTTTTATACTTTTGTGAAAACTTTTATGCGAGATCCACTTCTACAGTTTTACAATTTTTTCAGTTTGACAAGTTTCTATGAAATTTAATTTTGTTTCAAATAATTCTCAAAACCTTTTGACAATTTGTAATTAGTTTACACCTTTTGCAACTGTAATTCAGAAAATATCAATTGAAGTTAATTTTTTTTAACTTTAACTTTATCAAAAAAAAAGCATTTTAAATGGTTTTTTCTAAATTACAGATGCAAAAGATGTAAACTAAATACAAATTGTCAAAAGGTTTTGAGAATTATTTGAAACAAAATTAAATTTCAAAGAAAATTGTCAAACTGAAAAAATTGTAAAACTGTATAAGTGGATCTCACATAAAAGTTTACACAAAAGTATAAAAAAAGATTTTATAAAAAATAAAAGTTCATTAAAACAGTTTTCTATAAAAAATTTTGAATGATTAGAAAATATTTTGTACTATGGTTTCAAAAACTATAGAAATATGAAAACTTGTGCTTCAGAAGCAATGAAAAGGGTGATTTTTTAAAATTATCATAGGTTTATATCCAAATCACTACATTTGGAACATGAACGCATGAATACTGTCGGAAGTTCCTTTGAATAACTTCCAAAAAGCACTTAAAAAATACACCCAGAAAACAGTCTCAGTTGTGGCCACCGAATTTGTTGCCAATCGAATTCGTGCGGTTACGACAACTATCTTTATATCAAATTATATTTTTCGTCGCGAAAGCCGATATTCGGTTGTCTAATTCAATATTATATTCCACATAAATATTATTATGTTCCACAAAATTTTATTGAAATTAAAAAACTTTTTTTTAATTCTCTGGTATTGAACCCGGTCATTCTGATTAATAATCCACACTCTCACCCACTGCACCACAACTACTTTTAATTTTCTTAGCCTATTTACTTTTTATACTTAAGAATATTTTATTTTTATTAAAAAAGCAACATCTAAATTTTTGTCTTTTCCCGGATTCGAACCCGGAAATCTGGCGTACTAGGCCTACTCCTCACCCACTAAACTACAAAAACTTATTAATTTTAATGTCTAATTTTGAACTTATATGTTTAGTTTGGAAAACAAATATAGTGTAAACTTCGTTTATCAATAACAATTAATAGTTGTGTGTGTTATCAATACAATCCACAATTCGGTTGGTTCTACAGAAACTCGGCTTTAAGGTCATATTTGATTAGGATACATGTATTTGTAGTTACCACTTTCGAATATTGAATTTTTTTTAATAAAGGTTATAGATAACACCAATTTTCTTGTATATTCACTAAATAAATGGCTGCTTCTACTGCATAGAATTACTAAACTGATACTAATTTTAAAATTGATTGGAGATACCAATAATTTGTTAAGAGGATAATTTTTTAGTTAATTTTCCCTATTTTTAAGATCTAGTAAAATATTTTTGGTGTAGTATTCAATTATAGGTAACTCCAAATAAAATAACGTCCTGGCAAATTCAAGTTAATAGTTCTGATCGAATTCCAACCAATCTTTTTCCTGGGTGTACTAACTGAAATTAAGGAAGCAATGAAAGAAGTTATAACCAAAGAATGAATACCACTTTTTTTTGCTGGGTCTGTATGCAAACCTGTAAAATTAAAAAAAAAAAATGATGCAATTTATGTAAAAACAGTATTGACAAAGCACGGTTTTAGGTAGTGCTGGCAAAACACTGGTTTTACAAAAAGGATTGGTTGAAATTCGATCAAAACCATTAATATGAATTTCCCAGGACGTTATTTTATTTGGAGTTACCTATAATTGAATACTACACCAAAAATATTTTACTAGGTATTAAACATAGGGAAAATGAACTAAAAAACAGCCCTTTTATCAAATTATTGGTGCCTCCAATCAATTTTAAAATTAATATCAGTTTAGTAATTCTGTACAGTATAAGCAGCCATTTATTTAGTGAATATAATTACTAGAAAATTGGTGTTATCTATCACATTTATTAAAAAATTTCAATATTCGAAAGTGGTAACTACAAATACGGGTATCCCAATAAAGTCGAGTTTCTGTACAACCAACCGAATTGTGGATTGTATTGATAACACACACAACTATTGATTGATATTGGTAAACGAATTTTTTACTATATTTGTTTTCCAAACAAAACGTATAAATGCGGGGAATGTTTTAGTTGATCTCTTATTTAAGTAAATCAATGTTCTTTTCAGTTTGTCTCTAGATCATAAATTATTATCACTTTCTGTTTAAATTATTTTCAAATCAAAGAAAGATGATACAATTTTTACAAGTAAATTACAAAGAATAAAAATTTTTCAAAGAATTCGATAAGACCAGCAGTTGTGGCCACCGAATTTGTTGCCAATCGAATTCGTACGGTTACGACAACTATCTTTATATTAAATTATATTTTTCGTCGTGAAAGCCAATATTCGGTTGTCTAATTCAATATTATATTCCATATAAATATTATTATATTCCACAAAATTTTATTGAAATTAAAAAACTTTTTTTCAACTCTCCGGTATTGAACCCGGTCATTCTGATTCATAATCCACACTCGTACTCATTGCACCACAACTACTTTTAATTTTCTTTGCCATATTTACTTTTTATACTTAAGAATATTTTATTTTTATTAAAAAAACAACATATAAATTTTTTTCTTTTCCGGGATTCGAACCCGGAAATCTGGCGTACTAGGACAACTCCTCACCCACTAAACCACAAACACTTATTAATTTTAATGTCTAATTTTGAATTTATATGTTTAGTTTGGAAAACAAATATAGCATAAACTTCGTTTACCAATACCAATTAATAGTTGAGTGTGTTATCAATACAATCCACAATTCGGTTGGTTATATATATTGTATATTCCGTAAATAAATGGCTGCTTCTACTGCATAGAAAACTAAACTGATACTAATTTTAAAATTGATTGGAGATACCAATAATTTGTTAAAAGGATTGTTTTTTAGTTTGCTTTCCCTATTTTTAATAATATAGATAAAAATTTAATTTTTTTTTTTGATTAAAATAAAATATTTATATGTATAAACAGCAAATATGGCTAAGAAAATGAAAAGTAGTTGTGGTGTAGTGGGGAAGAGTGTGTACTGTTAACCTGTATGGCAGGGTTGAATACCAGGAAATTCATAAAAAAAAAAAATTTTAATTTCAATAAAATTTTGTGGAACATAATAATATTTATGCGGAACATAATATTGAATTAGACAACCGAATATTGGATTTCGCGACGAAAAATATAATTTAATATAAAGATAGTTGTCGTAACCACACTAATTCGATTGGCAACAAATTCGGTGGCCACAACTGAAACTTTTTTCTGGGTGTAGGGAAAGAAATTCGCAGTTTGTAACTGGAATACTGCTTTGGAAATGTGGTTTATTTTATTTTAATAAAGACCAAAATTATAAACGAGAAAAAGCCCTTTCGAAAGCGTTTGTTAATAAATATGGAACTGGCCGACAAAATGAACTTGCGGTTTAAATAAACTAAGTTTAACTGATACTCCAAAAACTGCATGAGGAAAAATAAAACATCTTGTAGAAGAAAACTTTTTTATACAACGTGGGAAATGTACACACAGAAAATAAATTGGTTGGAATTCTATCGGAACCAACGAAATATTTTCATCATTCAATAATTTTAATTGCAGTTATTTAAAATTCATCATCAGGAAAGTTATATTTATTTGTGAACAAAAAATATATATGATGAACCAAAACACTGTCACATTATCCAAAATATTGGCTTTTCTAACCAATATTGAAAAATTACTAACTTCCACATTACCTTTAATAGCAACAACCACCAATTTATCGAAGATTTAGTCATTTGAATAAAATATCGGCAGCAACAATTTTGTATCAGTTGTGTTTCAATAAAATCGATCACTCTATCCAAGTATTAGTTTTTCAAATCAATTTAAATTTTTTTTTTTTTAACTTTAGTAGCTTTAACCATTAATTTCCATTATTTTCATAATTGTAATAATATATTGAGACAAGGAACAGAAATTTTATTTATCATAATAAAATTTTGGAATCTATCATATTTTTTCGTTTCCTACATATGCGTGTTTAAATTCTAAGTTAGACAACAACTAAATGTAAGTATCTGTGGCGCAGGAGGTAGAGACACAGCCTTATAGCTTTAGAGATTTGAGTTCAAACCTCAACCAAGGCATTACTTTTTTTTTTTAATAATTTTTTTATTGATTCAAATTAAAAGACACAATTGATTTTCTGTTGTGAATATAATTTTATTCAAAAACAAAATATTCAAATTTTCAACCTGAAGAAATTCAAATTTGACAAAAAAAATTTATGTCAAGTTTAGCCTAGAGGAAAAGCAATGGGCTGACAAACGGAAGGTCGCCGGTTCAATCCCAGTTCGCGATATAAATTTTTTTTTTATTCAAATTAAAAGACACAACTGATTTTCTGTTGTTGATATAATTTTATTTATAGACAAAAAATTCAAACCTGAAGAAATTCATATTTGACTGAAAAAAATTAAATAGAGCTTAGCTTAGTGGGAAAGCAATGGGCTGACAAGCGGAGGGTCGGGGGTCGATCCCAGTTAGCGACAAAAAAAATTTTAATTTTTAAATAAATTTTGTGGAATGTGTTTTTCTATTTATAGAATTTATAATCCACAAACATTAAAGTAATCTATTAACACAACAAAAATTCAAAAATTGTAAATAAATTTCGGTAGTTACAATGGTATTAAAAATAAATAAAAGTGATTGTACCTGGAACTACAAAAATTCGGTTGGCGAAAAATTCGGTTGGAACTACGAATCTGTTTTCTGTGTGTAGTGAAAAATTTAGCGTTTCAAAGTACAATCGTTTTAAGTTACAACACTTTTACACAAAACCACAAAATTTTTGATGTTGCTTTGTGTGTAATTTAAAAATTTCAAAAACAAAAACATTTGTTATAGTCGACTTTAACAAAAGTATACATTTTCAAAATATATGTAGTAAGGCTGAATAAGTTGTTAAATTATATAAAGTTTTAAACACATCATGCCAATAATTTGTTTAAATTTTATGAATCACAAACCACCGGCATGCTGTTGCATCTACATATGCGATACCATAAATTTAATATGTGATATATGTATATACAACAAATTGAGGTCAATTTTGTTAAAATAAACAACAAAAAAAATTCAAAAGCTCAATAATGCAACAATGCAAAAAGAGAAAAAAATTTAAAAAAAACTAAAGAAAATTGTGTTAATTGTTATTTATGAGAAAGTGGCAATACTAAGCATACCATACATACACTTTTCATATCTATGCCCCATACAAATGTTGCATGTTTCCATATCACAGCAAACCATAGCAAACACAACTTTTTTAACAACAAGTCAAAAAGTGATGGACTCAAAATTGTAATATCGTTTGTGGTGTTGGTAATTGTATATAATTTCATTAACCTACAAAATGAAATAAGTGTAAAAAAGGACATCCAAAATGAGAACAAACTTTAATATGATAGTTCTTTTATTTTACTTTTCAAATATTCATGAATACCATACTTGGGAATGTTTCTTTTATTAATGATATTTCATTACTGTTAGTTGCAATTAATACAAATTAAAAAAAATTTTTAAGTTTTAAAAGATCGCTACTATATCAAAAAGTGTTTAACATATTAAATTATTTTCTCCTGTCGATTGGCCTAATTATTGGCCAATTATACCCTGAAAAGGGTAAAGATCTAGCGTCTATATAAAGGCCTCGCAGAAATTAGATCCACAGGTAGCAAATATGAAGCTCCCATAAGCTTTATATACCTGATTTTTTCTTAACTACGCCTAAGGTTAGGCAAGTTCCAAATTTCTTTCTGGTATTACAATTTTTCAGGATTTTATTTATTTATTTCGAATTTTATACACAAGACCAATGTCTCTTATTACAGTATAGAATTTTACATTTGTGGTATACATTTTTCATTATAACTTTACAATAAAATAATAATATTAACATCAAACATAATTTTTAATTTCCATAAAAATGATAAGACAAAAAAAATATATATATATTAGGGTGGGTCGATTTAGCAATCGATATTGCGTACTCGATTTTTCGAAAGCTTTTAGCATGGGGAAAAAAAGTTCCTCTACGACATATCAAAAAAATCATTTTCTAATAAATGCTAGATTAGCGCCATCTTGAGGTGGCTTTTGAAACAACTAATAAAGTTGTAAACAATATAACATTACAACCTTTCCAGAAAGGTATTACTTATGAAAATCCGATAAAAAATGTGGCAACTAGAGGTAAAAGTACATAAGTAAAATTATTTTCTGCTTGATGATGAAATGATGATAATGATGAGAAATGATGATAATGATGTTGATAACAACAAGGAGAAAATAATTTTACTTATATACTTTTACCTCTAGTTGCCACATTTTTTATCCGATTTTCATAAGTAATACACACAGAAAACAGATTCGTAGTTCCATCCGAATTTTTCGCCAACCGAATTTTTGTAGTTCCAGGTACAATCACTTTTATTTATTTTTAATACCATTGTAACTACCGAAATTTATTTACAATTTTTGAATTTTTGTTGTGTTAATAGATTACTTTAATGTTTGTGGATTATAAATTCTATAAATAGAAAAACACGTTCCACAAAATTTATTTAAAAATTAAAATTTTTTTGTCGCTAACTGGGATCGAACCGCAGACCCTCCGCTTGTCAACCCATTGCTTTCCCTCTAAACTAAGCTCTATTTAAGTTTTTTTAGTCAAATTTCAAATTTGAATTTCTTCAGGTTTGAATATTTTGTCTATAAATAAAATTATATCAACAACAGAAAATCAATTGTGTCTTTTAATTTGAATAAAAAAAATTTAAAAAAAATTTATATCGCGAACCAGGATTGAACCGGTGACCTTCCGTTGGTCAGCCCATTGCTTTTCCTCTAGGCTAAACTCGACATAAATTTTTTTTGTTAAATTTCAAATTTGAATTTCTTCAGGTTAAAAATTTGAATATTTTGTTTTTGAAATATATTCACAACAGAAAATCAATTGTGTCTTTTAATTTGAATCAATATAAAAATTATTAAAAAAAAAAAAAGTAATGCCTTGGTTGAGGTTTGAACTCAAATCTCTAAGGTTATAAGGCTGTGTCTTTACCTCCTGCGCCACGGATACTTACAATTAGTTGTTGTCTAACTTAGAATTTAAACACGCATATGTATTAAACGAAAAAATATGATAGATTCCAAAATTTTATTATGATAAATAAAATTTCTGTTCCTTGTCTCAATATATTTTTACAATTACCAAAATAATGGAAATTAATGATTAAAGCTACTAAAGTTAAAAAAAAATTTTAAATTGCTTGGAAAAACTAATACTTTGGATAGAGTGATCGATTTTATTGAAACACAACTGATACTAAATTGTTGCTGTCGATATTTTATTCAAATGACTAAATCTTCGATAAATTGGTGGTTGTTGGTATTGAAGGTAATGTGGAAGTTAGTAATATTTCAATATTGGTTGGAAAAGCCAATATTTTGGATAATGCGACAGTGTTTTGGTTCATCATATATATTTTTTGTTCACAAATAAATATAACTTTCCTGATGATGAATTTTAAATAACTGCAATTAAAATTATTGAATGATGAAAATATTTCGTTGGTTCCGATAGAATTCCAACCAATTTATTTTCTGTGTATACCTTTCTGGAAAGGTTGTAATGTTATATTGTTTACAACTTTATTAGTTGTTTCAAAAAGCCACCTCAAGATGTCGCTAATCTAGATTTATTAGAAAATTGCAAAAAATTTAAATTTGGGATCCTCGAAAATGATTTTTTTGATATGTCTTAGTGGAACTTTTTTTTCCCCATGCTAAAAGCTTTCGAAAAATGTTGTTTTTGTTATTTCTTTGGGATTTAAGATGTTTATTAACGCTCATACTTGAAAACATTTCTAGAAATTCTAAAAGGTCGTCCCTTAAGCCCAAATTACTTGAACGTAAATGTAACGTGACGAATCAGCTGATTCAACCTGCTTAATGAGAAACTCATAGTGCTGAGTACTAGACGTAAACGAGTCGTAACGTGCCGTTCATTTCTGTTGAAAACAGAATTTTTTCTCCGTTTTTACGTGAGAGAGCAAAACAGCTGTTTTTAGTTGCATACAAGTGATGGAATTTTTGGCACAATTGTACAATGTTTGACACAATCAAAGTTTGATTAGTACACTGGCACATTTTTGTTATTTCCAAATATTCTATAGAAATCCAGTTTATTTAAAAAAGAAATTATTTGGCAAAAATAATAAATTTTTTTTTTTAATTTTCATACAAAAACTTTTGTTTAAAACGAACACTTAAAATATTATATTTGAAAAGTAAACAAATTAAGTAAATAAAAACTAATTTAATGATTGAATGAATCAAATGAGCTAAATCGACTACAAATTATTTTCGATATATAATGAAATTAAATCCGATTTTCAGGGATAAAATATAATCCACAATGAATTTTTATGAAAGTTCTTGCTTGTTATTTTATAAAAAAGTGTAAGTTTTGGTACTATTTTTAAACTGGTTGGTACTATTCTGAAAATCAAATTTATCAATCCTTAATAGCACGTTACATATTTTGAGTAACTTAGCAAAAATAAAATACCACGTTACGACTCGTTCTCGTTACATTTACGATCTAGTAACGAGACCTTTAAGCCCAAATTACTTGAACGTAAATGTAACGCGACGAATCAGCTGATTCAACCTGCTTAATGAGAAACACATAGTGTTGAGTACTAGACGTAAACGAGTCGTAACGTGCCGTTCATTTCTGTTGAAAACAGAATTTTTTCTCCGTTTTTACGTGAGAGAGCAAAACAGCTGTTTTTAGTTGCATATAAGTGATGGAATTTGTGGCACAATTGTACAATGTTTGGCACAATCAAAGTTTGATTAGTACACTGGCACATTTTTGTTATTTCCAAATATTCTATAGAAATCCAGTTTACTTAAAAAAGATATTATTTGGCAAAAACAATAAAAAAAAATTTTTAATTTTCATACAAAAACTTTTGTTTAAAACGAACACATAAAATATTATATTTGAAAAGTTAACAAATTAAGTAAATAAAAACTAATAAATAAAAACTAATAAGTAAATAACTACAAATTATTTTCGATTTAAAATGAAATTGAATCCGATTTTCAGGGATAAAATATAATCCACAATGAATTTTTATGAAAGTTCTTGCTTGTTATTTTACAAAAAAGTGCAAGTTTTGGTACTATTTTTAAACTGGTTGGTACTATTCTGAAAATCAAATTTATCAATCCTTAATAGCACGTTACATATTTTGAGTAACTTAGCAAAAATAAAATACCACGTTACGACTCGTTCTCGTTACATTTACGATCTAGTAACGAGACCTTTAGTTATTTTCTTAGGGCAGAATGAAAGCCGGATAGGTAAAAGCCTACAGCAAATTAGTTATCACAATTTTTTAAAAAAATGTTTGAGATTTTAGCACATTTACTTTAATAAAAAAATTATATTTTATAAACATTTTTGTAATTTTCTACCAATTTCGATTAATCGATTAATTGTATGAAATTATTCGAATTATTCGTAATTCGAAATTTGGACATTTTAAATTATTCGAACAATTTTTGAAAAAATTTTTGATTAATCGAATAACGATTAATCGATTGAATCCCTAGTTAATATACAAAAAAATTGGTGCTAGCTATAACCTTTTTAAAAAAAATTTCAATATTCGAAAGAGGTAACAACAAATACGGGTATCCTAATCAAATAGGACCTTAAAGTCGAGTTTCTGTAGAACCAACCGAACTGTAGATTGTATTGTTCACACACACAACTATTAATTGGTATTGATAAACGAATTTTATACTGTATTAATAAAACACTTAAATTCAAAATTAGTCATTAAAATTATTAAGTGTTTGTGGTGTAGTGGGTGAGGAGTTGGCCTAGTACGCCGGATTTCCGGGTTCGAATCCCAGAAAAGACAAAAATTTAGATGTTTTTATCAGAGACTATTAATTTTAGAGATAAGAAATCAAAACTTACACTACTCACCGGCAGAGGGCGCTGAAATTTAGTATTACCTGAGCAACTATTTAGTATCAGTTTAGTATCAGCTGAGCCTATATTTAAAAACTCAAAAACTGCTGAAAACTCCTCAAAAAAAGGTAAAAACAAGCGCGGAATATATTCAAATAATAAAATTTGGGATATCCGTTTGTTTTTTTGATTTGTTGTTTGTTATTATTTAAATTTAAATAAAAAAAGAAAATTGTAAATTTTTTTACAAAGTGCCATCTAGTGATAACGATTTTTTATAACTTATTTTTTTGGTGATGCCATACTAGGGATATCAATCGTGAGTGATATTTAAAAATCCCGATCCCGGGATTTTCGGGACTACGAGATTTTTCGGGATCCCGGGATTTCGGGATATTTCGGGATTCCGGGATTTAAATTTTCCTTTATTTATAAAAATTCTATGTTATGTAACTAATTTTTTTTTATAGAATAAAGCGTTTTACAATTATTTAATAGTTGTTAATTAATAATGTGGTACACTTTATAAAAATTAAAACATCCCAGTCAGAAATTGCCAGTGGTACAAAAAATCAAGTACCTGCATACCACTGAGTAACCGCGGTGTTAAAAATAAATGACTGGCAGAACACTCTTTTGAGACGCTTTGTCAGCGTTTTCAAAAAGCGTTTTGCCAATATTTTTTTCCCAAAAATTTCGGTGGTTTATAAAAAAAACACCGGCAATGAATGGGCTTAGAGTGCTATGCCAACTTTAGCAACAAGTGGTTATTCAGAGCTACTACCTAGTCAAAAATTGCAGCGGTACAAAATTGTTTTCCCAAAAACTTTTTGCGAGTGCTAACATATTTGTACAGCCAGTAGTTGTCCAGCTGTTATCATTCATTTACGTTTTTAGCCACCAAGTATTATATGTCTAGTTAGCCTAGTGGGAAGAGCTATCGTCTGCCTGGGTTCATATCACGGCACGACCAAAAAAGATACATATGAACTTTTTTTAAATTTTATTTCTGGAAAATATAATCCCAGACCACCTATTTATTGGTTTTGCCAGCGTTTTGTCAACGTTAAAAATTTTGTTTCTCCAGTACTTTTCCGGCTCCTTTTGTCTAATGACGTTATAATTTTGGAAATGGGAGAGTAATTTTTGCCAGTATTTGTACCACCTGCTAAAGTACCCTGCCATCGCTTTCCTGTTTGAATTTTTCTGACTGGGATAATATATGAAGGCCTGCACTTAAGTACACTTGCGCCCAGTTATTAAGTTACCGTTATCAAATGTTTACATATAAGAATTCAAACTTACAGTCCCAGCCAAAATTAGGTTTCAGGAGTCGAATTTCTCTTGGAAGAATAAACCGATAAAATAACAAACAAACTTGATTTTTCGCATGAATTACTCAAAAACTTAATAATGTTTACCAAATTTTAAAATTTTTCTGCAGAGTCTTTGCATAGTTTACTCGAATAACCTACTTAATTTCTATTTTTACAATATCTTGGCATCAATTTCTTGTAAATATGAGAAAATTCAAGAAAAAAGTCGGTAATCTAAAATTGCTCACTTTGTTTATTTGCTTTCATATTAATAATCCCGGGATTCGGGATTTTGCCAATCTCGAAAATCTCGGGATTTCGGGATTTCCCGTTTGGCATCCCTATGCCATACCCCTGGTTTTTATTAATTAAAATAAAAAATTCATATGTATAAACAGTAAATATGGCGAAGGAAATTAAAATCAGTTGTGGTGCAGTGGGTAAGAGTGTGAACCAAGGTTGGTTACCGAAACGAATAACACTAACGGTATCAGATTTCGTTTGTTTAGGTAACGGTAAAGGCATTTAAGACTGTTTCGGTAACGGTATACCCGTACGCAGAACGGCAAAGGCGACATGACGATCTACTTGACCTAGCCGCAAACGACGGTGCATTGCCTTCCATCGGTATTGGTAATACCTGAAATGAAAAGAAAAATAAAAAACAAATAAATATATATTCTATTCTTGAATTTGAAGATATTTTTCTTACCCTGACATCGAATGCTTCCATCGCATTGCGTATCCTTGGATATGAGGTTATATGGTTGTTCAGGGCACTTTCTTCGATATTTGGTGTGGCCAATTGTTTCGTTAGCAGTAACAAGAACGACCGCCGTCTGTCACTCCTTTTTATAGGCTTCATTTCGTTGTAAATCGTAAAAGCAGCCAATGCAGCGACGTCCAGCATATTATAAAACATGGCCAACGGCCATCGTTGTGTTGCTCTTTTGCAGCTGTAAGTGCCTAGCATTTGATCCATGGTATCAACGCCGCATTTGTTGGCGTTGTAATCTAATATGGCATAGGGCTTCCGCTTCTCGGTTTGCTCGTCAACGAGGCAGGTGTAGTGCATTGTGGAGAGCACGTTCAGCACTTTATTTTTTTTCGGCACGTATGAGCATAACGCTATATCCCCTTCGTTGAACCCAAATAATGTACTATTGATGGTGCGCTTCGGGTTCTTCTTGAACTCCTGTGGAATGAATGTTTTGTTGTAGCGCACTGTACCAACATATGCGGTCTTCCTCCTCAACAAAATACGCACCAAGTCAAGAGTGGTAAAGAAATTATCCGCGTATATAGTACGGCCAGCATCTAAATATTTTTCCACAAGATCCAGCACTACGTTCTGCCCTTGGTTTATCTCCCGTTATTGGTTTGGCAGTTTTCCAGAATATATCATTCCCTTCACAGGATAATAACTCTGTGAGTCGCATAACCACCAGACTTTCAAACCATACTTAGCTGGCTTTGACGGAATATATTGTGTGAAGCAGGTGCGGCCTCTGTAAGGGAACAACTGCTCATCAACTGTTAGTGCTTCATGAGGAGTGTAAGCTGCTGCCAAGTTATGTTGCAACATTTGCCAAATATCGTCAATAGCCGCAGTTTTGCTGTTGATGAGTCGCTGTTGTCGAGTATTTCCATTGTCGAATCGAATAAATTGCTTTATACACATGAAGCGATCGTACGACAACGCAGCTTTGTATATTGGGCAACGCGTCGCGCCCCATAATTCCATAGCTGGTTCATGGTTTGATCTTCTGAGTCCAGCATACAAAAGAATAGCTACAAAGGCGTCAAACTCTTTCACTGTCACTGGCTTCCACTCCTTTTTCTTCGTGGGATTCGCCAAATTCCATGCAGCTGTAACCTCCCTGCCTTTACGATTTGTTTCACGTAGCACTAAGTGTATTATTTCCTCTGTCATGATTGAACGCATTATTGTATAGGGGTCGTGTATATTTCCTGTTGGTCCTGGTTTCTTTCTTGTGAAGTCGACCACGTTATGATTACGAGTGCGTGATGGTGGTGGTGCTTTTTTACTTCATTGGGTGCCATCTTTACCAATATAGTAACTTTCATTCGTTTCCTGTCCATCATTTTCTTCCTCTTCATCATCGTCGTCATCAGTATCTTCATTTAGCTCGACGTATCCTTCAGTTTCGGCATTTGACTCTTCAGCAGGTTGGTATGTGCGATCTTCATCATCCTCAACTTCATAATTATCAATTGCAGCAATATCAATTTCTTCATCCATGTCTTCGTCCATAAAATCAGCAAATCTACTATCAGCTGTACGCCTTTCATCCGCAGTCATTTGCTGGTAACGTGTACTACGGCGTACAACAATTTCAGCAACGTCCAAATTACTTGCATCTGCCATATTTATATTTTTGTTTCTATCACACACGATTTTACTCTTCGCTGTCTAAACTTTGACTGATTTGGTTTACGAAACTACAACTTCTTTTATACTCTTTCGTACGTCTACCTAAACTCAAAGACATTAGGGATGATGATAAAAACAAAAAATTCTAAGAAAAAATTCTAAGAACAAAAATACTAAGAACAAAATACTAAGAACAAAAAATTCTAAGAACTGGTTTATTGCTAGTAGTATAAAATTAGAATATTGTGCCTTTCCTTGAAAGCAATAAAGTTCATGTCTTCGAATTTTTCTTAAAATTTTTGGTTTTATCATCATCCCTAATGTCTTTGAGTTTAGGTCTTTGTGTTCAGAACAAGTAAATTATGTGTTGAAACAATAAAAAAATTATAATAATGCCCAAAAACATGCATTTATTAGTGAAATTCAGTACAAGGTCCATACGGACCTATTCACACGTCCGCGTACTATTCTCACCAAAACCTCAATAACTCCTAAAGTAATGATCCGATCGGCTTGATTTTTTTTCCAAAAGATGCGCAACAAAATACTCTTGGAACACAGAGTAACTTTGGGGCAGGTTGTAGTGGCCGAAGTAGGAGTAATTTCAGTTTGAAAAGGAAAAAAGGTCCCTAGGGACCTTCTCACTCATCGGAGGGTTAACAAAATTTTTTCTTGCTTTTTTGATTAATATAAAATTTGTGGATTTTAACAAATTCTTTTGTTAAATTTAACAACTCTCAATTTAAGTAACAAAATAGTAAAACCACAGTTTTATTTGTAATTATACTGAGTCGTAAAATTTGTTCAAATTAAGGTCTTGGGACCCTCCCGGGCCTATTCCCGGGGTAGGTGAAGCGGAAAATTTTTATTAAAATATTCCCATAAAATTTTGTGGAAAATTTTATTTATAAAAATTTTATACACTTAAAAGTTTCATTAAAACTAAATTCATAAAATATATGAAGCTTTTTTAACAAATTGAAGAATTTTTTCATTTAATTTTTGAAGAAAACTTCATTAGTTTACTGAAAAATTTCATTAAAACTCGTCCAGCAAAATTATCTCTGTGTATGGTGTTAAATGAAGATAACTATAATCATTGTTTAAATCAGTGTTTCAACTAAAAATTTGTTAAAAATTAATCAAATCGATTTGAAACCCGTTTGATAGATTTTTCTGCTGACGTATTCTTTTAAGTGTAGTCATATCTCATTTGCCATTTAATCTTATCCAAGTTCGTCTCAAAATTGGATTATCCAGTAATATCCAATAAGATCACTTAAATATATTACAGGATTAAATTAGATCCAAATAGATATCAAAATTGGGATATCCAATAATAGCCAATAATATCAAATTATCTTGATAGATCCCAAATATCCCATGGGATTAATTAATATCCAATTAGATACAAACGGGTAATTGAATAATTTGAGATCAAATGGTATCCCCTAAGTAGCTTAAAGGGGTTTAACTATCGCTCAACACCTTTAACCAACTAGACTACTTAAGACAGCTGACGACAGGGACGCACAGTGGTCCAAATGCTCAACCTAGCCGGAAGAAATCCATAACTCGCTTTTGAAAAGCCGCATTTACATGAAACTTTGCACGTTCATAGATTTTTATCAAAATGGATGCAATCTGTAAAATGGGCGTGGCAGATTTTTTTGTTAAATAAATAAAAACAAATAATATACCTGTATTTATGTAAAACATTATTTATTTATTTATCTAAAATTTCTAATTTTTATCACAAACTTTAATCTACACTAATAGGAGCTATACACTGAACCAAAAGTCGTAAGTGAAATCAACCTTAAAATTTTGTTACTTTTTGATGAAACGAATTGTTAAAACAATATATTTTTTATTCAAATTAATGTGTGTTTTTTTTAAATCAACTACTTTTTTTTAAATGAACATACTTATTTCCGTCAATAATTCTCTACAAAACAATTGTTGTTTTGATAATTTTTGTCCATTTTTTAACAAAAATTAATTTGTTAATCCTAAAAAATTTTGTAAAAAAGCAGTAACGTAAATTTGATATAATTTTTCTTCAATTTAAAAAAAAAAGGTTTTAAATCTGTGGAAAAAGTTTAGTGAGGTTAGTTTTGTCGCGTCATTAACATTAAGTGTTTTTGTTTTTCAAAGTATAGATAATAAACAAATTCAATGACTTGATGTGAATTGCTAATTGAAGATTTATTAATTTTAATTTAAATAAATTTATATAATTTTGAACGTTCTCAATTAAATCGTACATTTAAATTTCTGTCATTAATTATGATATTATCTATCTTTTTGTTATTTTGTTTAAGGCAAACTATTAATGAAAGTTATATAATGTATTTGAATTATTAATTTAAATAAAGATATATGTTTTTGTATATAAAATGGAACCTGTGTTTTAAATAAAGAATTTTTAGTATGTGCTATATTATAATTTCAATTTTATATTACACTATTTTTTATATTTTATCAAATTCATTATAAAAAAGACATTCCCCTAAATTCATAAACGCTTTGTAAAATTATAAGAAGTTTATTGAACAAATTTTATATGAAAATGACGTTTTGTAAACCTGCTATAACTTTACAAAGCATTTACGAATTGAGGGGATTGTATGTATATTGCTTACAAAAATTTGAAATTGGTGAAATATAAAAAATAATGAAATATAAGTCTAAAAATTAATAATAAATCGATAAAAAATTAATTAATTAAATAAAATGCATTGCTGAATTTAATAAAATGCATTGGTAAAATAACAAAATCATTATGCAATTTAATTAAATATAATTGTTAAGAGAACTAATTTTTGTTAATGCATTTGAAGATATTTTGTCAAAATAATACCACATAAAATAGTTAAACGTCAAAATATAAATCTACTAAACAATGCGTTAAATTGATGGACAGGTTTTGTTAGTTGTATAACGATCACCCATTCATCAATTTAATATGGACTTTAGTTGATTTCACAGCTGTTTTTGGTTCAGTGTGGAAAGAAATATTGTTTTCAATTTAATGAAATATGAATATATATTTAATCCAAATATTCAAAATGTTAAAGGCAAATGAAATGTAAAGGCAAATCAAAGACTACTGAAAATTATTCAAAAAACAACGGCCTGTGGCGAACAAATACAACAAATCGAAAAAGACAATATGTTTGCTTTAATCTGATTCACTTTCTGAATCTAGGATCGACTCTGGTATAGAAGCATCTGAAAGAAACGCAATAACTTCTTCGCCCAAAGGCTCTGTTCTGCGAGAATGAATAGAAGCCTTTGTTGAAAAAGAAGACATAAGAGGATCTAAAGACAAGAGGAGATAGTGAAAAAGATCATGCATTGTTTTTTCGCGGGACATTTTTCGGGTGTGACTTTCTCGTATATTTCGGAAGTCTTTGTTTCGAGATTTCAATGCTTCTTCCGACAACATTCCTATTGGAAGTGCTGCATATTGGATAATATCTGCACCATGAATGAAGACTTTGTGAACACTCGATGGCATGTAATACCATATCCATGCCATACGTACGAAATGCATTCAAGTTAATACACCCAGGAAAAAGATTGGTTGTAATTCGATCAAAACCATTAAAATGAATTTACCAGGACGTTATTTTATTTGCAGTTGCCTATAAGTGAATACTACACCAGAAATATTTTACTAGGTATTAAAAATAGGGAAAATGAATTAAAAAACAATCCTTTTAACAAATTATTGGTATCGGCAATCAATTTTAAAATTAGTTTCAGTTTAGAAATTTTATGCAGTAGAAGCAGCCATTTATTTAGTGTATATACAAGAAAATTGGTGTTACCGATAACCTTTATTAAAAAAATTTCAATATTCGATAGTGGTAACTACAAATACGGATATCCTAATCAAATATGACCATAAAGTCGAGTTTCTGTAGAACCAACCGAATTGTGGATTGTACTGATAACACACACAACTATTGATTGGTATTGGTAAACGAATTTTTTATTATATTTGTTTTCCAAGCAAAACATAAATTCAAAATTAGACTTCAAGTAAGTCTGGCTAAGAAAATTAAAAGTAGTTGTGGTGCAGTGGCTAAGAGTGTGAACTATTAACCTGAATGGCCGGGTTCAATACCAGAAAATTCAAAAAAAGTTTTTTAATTTCAATAAAATTTTGTTGAACATAATAATATTTATGTGGAACATATATTGAATAAGACAACCGAATATTGGCTTTCACGACGAAAAATATTATTTAATATAAAGATAGTTATCGTAACCGCACGAATTCGATTGGCAACAAATTCGGTGGCCACAACTGAGACTGTTTTCTGGGTGATAGCAAAGCCACATGCCATTGTATTTAAATTTACATCAAATCTCTTTATTAAATCCTTATCAACGTTAGTTATTTATGAAGCAAGAGTTGGTTGCTGGAAGAACCTTTTAGCCGTATTCCCGTCATTTGTTGTTCCATATCCTGGTTTGGGAATATCAACTAACAAACCCATCTCTTTTCTTAAGCGATCAGTAATTTTTTTCTTGGTTTCCTTCTGCACAGCTTTATCAAAATCCCCTTGAGCTTGCCATTTTTTAATATCAACTTTGTAAGCTATATGAAGGATGCATTCAAAGAACCGTACACTCAAATAAAAAAGTCTGTAAAAGTTGCAGAAAAAACTGTAATATTACAGAAAAATTAACTAATATTAGGCCAGCAGACCGATTAGCTAATTTTAGCAAAATGTGTCTGTAATTATTAGTAAAGTCAAAGTTGTGGAAAAAATTTGTAATAGTTACTAAAATTTAGTATAATTTTAGTATATTCATAATGGAAATCAATTTGCTAAAATTAGCCAAATTTCTTACTAAATATTAGTGAAATTCTTTTAGAAGCAAAAATTAGTAATTTTACTATATATTAGTAAAATTTCTGTAAATTTAAAATGGAAATAAAATAGTACTTATACTAAATATTAGTATGCATACTATATTTTATTTCCAAAAAAATCTAAAATAAAATCCATAAAAAATGCTTACGAATAGTAAAATTTTTTAAACAAACATTTATTTCTTTTTAGTTATAAAATGAAATGTAATTTTAAATACAATTATAAGTAAAGTTTTAAAATTTAAATAACTTTTAGATGAATGATACATTGAATGTATGTAAATATATAAAAAGATAAAAAGATTTATTATAAATATATGTACTAAATAATAGGCTTTTGAGATCAATATCAAATTGATATTCACATTTAAATTAATTTTTGGAGTATTAATATATATAAGTATTTAAAAGAAAGTAAAACATTCATTTAATGCAAATTTTTATAACTATTCACTTTTAAAAGTATTAAAAAAGTGCCCACATTTATTCCAAATTAATGTAGGTACATTTTATTATTTATCTATTGAGCATTTCCATTTTATTTCAACTAACTTTTTTTTCGGTATTGTCCGATTTTGATAAAACTTGGTGAATGTGTGTAGTAGTGTATGTATGTTCACAAAACGATTTTTAATTTTTTTGTTTTCGAAAACTGTGGCAACCCTGCAGCTTTGAAATACTGAAAATTGCAGGGTAGGCACTACACTTAAAATTTCATAACTTTTGTTGTGGGCAAGATATTGAAAAAATTCTTTTTGCGTGGGATTAGTGAAGTTTTTAGGTTTAAGAAATTTATTATTATTTTTTTTTTTAAATTTTTAAAATTTAAAAAAAAAAAAAATTAAAATTTATTTTTTGAAAAAAACCCATTTTTTAAAATTTTTATATTTTTTGCACAAAATGCCACATATGTGTTCTAAACATCCTAAAAATTTCAGAGTGGAATGCCTCCTACTTTTTGAGATATATTAAAAAATGTACTGGTATGTTTATAAGAAATACTCTCTTTTACTAGTTCTACGTGCCACTGAGTTAATAAGTTAAGTTTGCTTGTATGCAATTCATTGGAAGCATTGTTTGTATTCATTGAAAATTATTTTTGCTGATGCTTAAGAAGTTCCGTTATTTCAAAAACAAAACGATGAAAACGATTTAGATTTCTTTAATGTCTTTGCGTTGTTGAGTAGCTTTTTAATTGTTTATAGATTTTTGACAAGTCAACATCGTAGTAGTTTTATTCTCTGATAATAATTTTCAAAAACTATTTTATTTCAAGCAGTACACATTTGTTCACAGATTTTTAATTTGCTTAAAATGCCTTTTGGAAAAGTTTGTTGTAATCCTTTCCGAAAACTCAAGCATAAAACAAACAAAATAAAATGTGTTCGTAAAGTTTCGCAAAGTCTTAGGGAGCGTTTTCCACAATATTTGCATGGTCAATATATCTGTGCTTCATGTAGAATGGCTCTATTAGATCAAGCGAAGTCATTGATAAAGAAAAAGAAAAACGAAAACAATTTCGAAGATTTTGAAATTGACACGGTTGCAGGAACTTCTACATCAGCTTTAAAAGTTGCCAATGCTGATGAAAGTTTGTCTGAAAGTGATATTGGCTCACTTTCGGAAGAAACAACCGAAGAGGTTTTCAATGAAAAGAAGAACACAGCTTTTTTTTATTTGAATAAGTGCTTAGAAGCGCTAAATGAATCTCCCATTGAGTTTAAAAATAACTATTCTAAATATAAACAGGAAGAAATTTTAGGCAATATAAATTCCATATTTAGGAAAAACCTTTTTAGTTTAGAAAATATATCCTGCGATGGTGAAGATATTTTAAACCACTTAAAAGAGATTTACAATACTTCTGAAGATGATAAAGATAGACAAATTAAAATATTAACATCTTTGCCACATTCTTGGAGTGTTGGTAAAATAGAAAAAACCTTTTCAACTACAAACTATATGGCTCGTAAAGCTAAAAAACTAATTCAAAATGGCGATTATTATTTTTCTTCGCATCCAAAAAGACGATCCGGCCTCTCGACAGAGACAAAATCTATAGTTGAAGATTTTTATAGAAACGACAAAAACAGTGGCGTTATGCCCGGGAAAAAAGACTATAAGTCTGTTAAGAGTTGTAATGGGGAGAAAGAAAAAAAACAGAAGAGATTGATGCTTTGTAATCTGAAAGAATTGCATAATTCCTTTCAAGAAGTCTATCCAACAGTAAAAATTGGATTTTCAAAATTTTCAGAGCTGAGACCACAAGAATGTATTTTGATTGGGGGAAGTGGCACTCATACAGTTTGCGTGTGTGCTATTCACCAAAATTCCAAACTTATGTTTATTGGGGGGAAAATCAAGGAATTGGCTGAAGAGGAAGTTATAGGTTTTCCCACTTACAAGCATTGGATTGCTCAATCTATTTGTAATCCAGCAACTGTACAATGCTATATGGGAAATTGTTCACTTTGTCCAGGGGATACTTACCTTAAAGATGCCCTTAAAAACGCATATTCCACTAACCACACAGAAAACATAACATACAAACAATGGGTTCAAGTAGACAGATCCGATCTATTGACCATAACATCTCCATCTGACGACTTTGTGGACAAACTTTCTGAAGAAATGATAAAATTAATTTTTCATAGTTTTGTGGCAAAAGAACAGAACAAGTTTCTTGATGAGGTAAAATCCAATTTAAAAATTGGAGAATTTTTGACTATCTGTGATTTTGCCGAAAATTACACATTTGTTATCCAAGATTGTATACAGAGCTATCATTGGACAAATTCTCAAGCCACTATACACCCCTTTGTGACATATTTCCGAAATGCAGATGGAAAAATAGATCACATAAGCTTTGTTGTCATTTCCGATATTTTGGAGCACAACACAGTCGCTGTTCATTTATTTCAAAGGAAATTTGTACAATTTATAAAAGAACATGTTAATGAAAACATTGGCAAAATAATATATTTTTCTGACGGTTGCGCAGCTCAGTATAAAAATCGAAAAAATTTTGTAAATTTACTATACCATAAAACCGATTTTGATTGTGATGCTGAATGGCACTTTTTTGCGACATCACATGGGAATGGCCCTTGTGATGGAGTTGGAGGTTCACTAAAAAGAGCAGCAGCTCTTGCCAGTCTTCAGCGTCCAATAGAAAATCAAATTGTAAATCCTACAGATTTATTTGAATACGCTAAGGGTTTGCCTAATATCAATGTAACATTCTGCACAAAAAATGAATATGAAGAAGAGGAAATAAAACTAAACACTAGATTTAAAAAATCTGTTGCAATTAAAGGAACACAAAAACTCCATTCATTCGTACCTATTTCAAGAACAGAAATAGCTGCCAAAACCTTTTCAAATTCAGTTGAAACTCCAAAACCTATTAAGATAATAAGATACTTATAAATACTTTTATATTTTTTCTCATATCTCGAAAAGATTCCGCAATTTTCAAGGTATTTAGAACGTACATGTGGCTATTTTTATAAGAAAAACTTTTTTTTTCCAAAAAATGAATAATATTTTTGTTTACATTTTTACATTTTTTAATATATCTCAAAAAGTAGGAGGCATTCCACTCTGAAATTTTTAGGATGGCATTTTGTGCAAAAAATATAAAAATTTTAAAAAATGGGTTTTTTTCAAAAAATAAATTTGAATTTTTTTTTTTTTTTAAATTTTAAAAATTAAAAAAAAAAAAAAATAATAATAAATTTCTTAAACCTTAAAACTTCACTAATCCCACGCAAAAAGAATTTTTTCAATATCTTGCTCACAACAAAAGTTATGAAATTTTAAGTGTAGTGCCTACCCTGCAATTTTCAGTATTTCAAAGCTGCAGGGTTGCCACAGTTTTCGAAAACAAAAAAATTAAAAATCGTTTTGTGAACATACATACACTACTACACACATACACCAAGTTTTATCAAAATCGGACACTACCGAAAAAATGTTCGTTGAAATAAAATGGAATTGCTCACCAGTCTTTTTACCTTTAATGAAATTGTTAAATGCATTTATTATAAATTTTAAATATTTTAATATAATAAAAATAACACCTGAAGTTTTAAATACGATTTACAAGTGGAAAATTTTTCTTTTTTAGCTTTGTTTGAAAATTCTGGCTCTTAAATAACTGTATTTCCAGAAAATGTCAATATAGTTGTAATTAAGACTGAATTACCTTTCTAAAAACGCATATAAATCCAAAATCGGTTGAAAAATATTTACGTAATTGCAATTCACTTCAAATGACACTTTTTTAGTAGGTTTGAGGTTAAGAAGAAGAATAAACCTTCCTCAAAAGTTATAAACACATTAAATTTGCAAATCAGACTAGATCCACTTTATGCCTTTTTATGGACAGGCTTCATCAGTGATCTTCCATTAAATTGTATTATTGTTTATATTTTTATTGTCAGATTGTCTCTATATGAATAATTTCAGAAGTGATCAAACAGACATATACAAACATTCTACTTCAGATTTTCTCTGTTTATCTTCTTATTTCCTCCGTGTCACCTTTTCACAAATATTGCCACATTGACGTATGGTTTGTACGTACAAGTGCAGGCAATTTGTGTATATTGGAGACGGACAGCCAACAGGGCATTGTTTATTTTTTTTATTTTAAAAATTTTGTTGGATTTTGACCCCATGTGCCTATAAGGGTTCATTTCTAATTTGTTATTACTTTATATAAAATTTGGAGTTATTTGAACAACTTTCACCAAATTCCGCATGCAACAACACAATGTTTTGATATACTTTCAAGAAAAATCGCAAATTATCAAAAATATCACTTTGATCTTGGAAAAGATTGGGTTAATATTGTCGGAGTTTTACAAAATTTTTGAAAAACAATCTCTTTTATCTGTTAAAAAAAATCTGACGTGAAACAAACAAAAATGAATACTAAAAATTTTAATAATTTTGGAATGTTTTTTAAGGTGGGTCTCATACTACAGGGTTAACTTTAACTTAACCTTGAAACAAAAGAGAATGTCATAAAATTATATACAAAACAACAACATATGAGGGCTCATATTTTCTACCAATAAAGTGTTTTCTGAAAAAAAACAATTATAATTTTTAGGAGTCATTTAAAAATGTTACATATGAGCGCTCCGAAATTGCTGGCTGGGATATTATTTTTTTACTAAATTGTAGGTATACAAATTTGTTTATACCTTTTTAACTATATAATTTTTTTAATTAGGGTTGAATGTTAACTTTTTAATTTTGAAAAAAAATACAATTAACTCCAATTATTGACATAAGAATAAATAAAACAACTTACCAAGAAGAAATTCACGATTCCCTAAAATTTTAACACAAAGGTTAAAATCTTTATCAATATAATGGCAGCACATAGAAAATAAATTGGTTGGAATTCTATCGGAACCAACGAAATATTTTCATCATTCAATAATTTTAATTGCAGTTATTTAAAATTCATCATCAGGAAAGTTATATTTATTTGTGAACAAAAAATATATATGATGAACAAAAACACTGTCACATTATCCAAAATATTGGCTTTTCTAACCAATATTGAAAAATTACTAACTTCCACATTACCTTCAATACCAGCAACCACACATAGAAAATAAATTGGTTGGAATTCTATCGGAACCAACGAAATATTTTCATCATTAAATAATTTTAATTGCAGTTACATACTTAAAATTCATCATTAGGAAAGTTATATTTATTTGTGAACAGAAAATATATATGATGAACCAAAACACTGGCACATTATCCAAAATATTGGCTTTTCTAACCAATATTGAAAAAATACAAACTTCCACATTAACTTCAGTACCAACAACCACCAATTTATCGAAGATTTAGTCATTTGAATAAAATATCGGCTGCAAAAATCTAGTATCAGTTGTGTTTCAATAAAATCGATCACTCTATCCAAAGTATTAGTTTTTCCAATCAATTTAAAATTAATTTTTCAACTTTAGTAGCTTTAACCATTAATTTCCATTATTTTGGTAATTGTAATAATATATTGAGACAAGGAACAGAAATTTTATTTATCATAATAAAATTTTGGAATATATCATATTTTTTCGTTTCATACATATGCGTGTTTAAATTCTACGTTAGACAACAACTAAACGTAAGTATCTGTGGCGCAGGAGATAGAGACACAGCCTTATAGCCTTAGAGATTTGAGTTCGAACTTCAACCAAGGCATTACTTTTTTTTTTAAATAATGTTTTTATTGATTCAAATTAAAAGACACAATTGATTTTCTGTTGTGAATATAATTTTATTCAAAAACAAAATATTCAAATTTTCAACCTGAAGAAATTCAAATTTGAAATTTAACAAAATAAAATTTATGTCGAGTTTAGCCTAGAGGAAAAGCAATGGGCTGACAAACGGAAGGTCACCTGTTCAATCCTGGTTCGCGATATAAATTTTTTTTTTAATTTTTTTTTATTCAAATTAAAAGGCACAACTGATTTTCTGTTGTTGATATAATTTTATTTATAGACAAAATATTCAAACCTGAAGAAATTCAAATTTGAAATTTGACTAAAAAAACTTAAATAGAGCTTAGTTTAGAGGGAAAGCAATGGGTTGACAAGCGGAGGGTCGGCGGTTCGATCCCAGTTAGCGACAAAAAATTTTAATTTTTAAATAAATTTTGTTGAACGTGTTTTTCTATTTATAGAATTTATAATCCACAAACATTAAAGTAATCTATTAACACAACAAAAATTCAAAAATTGTAAATAAATTTTGGTAGTTACAATGGTATTAAAAATAAATAAAAGTGATTGTACCTGGAACTATAAAAATTCGGTTGGAGAAAAATTCGGTTGGAACTACGAATCTGTTTTCTGTGTGCACCAATTTATCGAAGATTTAGTCATTTGAATAAAATATCGGCAGCAACAATTTAGTATCAGTTGTCTTTCAATAAAATCGATCACTCTATCCAAAGTATTAGTTTTTCCAATCAATTTAAATTTTTTTTTAACTTTAGTAGCTTTAATTAATTTCCATTATTTTGGTAATTGTAATAATATATTGAGACAAGGAACATAAATTTTATTTATCGTAATAAAATTTTGGAATCTATTATATTTTTTCGTTTCATACATATGCGTGTTTAAATTCTAAGTTAGACAACAACTAAACGTAAGTATCTGTGGCGCAGGAGGTACCCTACGGGGAATGAGGAGTCAATTGCCCTCCAAGGACCTATCCCGTGACCAGTCACCCGAAGGCATATTACTAAATTAGTACAATTGTGAACCAAAGAGAATGAATTAATTTTTTAAGTATTTTCTAATCCGTTAGTTTCACTGTTGCTTTTAAAAAACTCAACCGATACCGAAATAAAAAACAAATTTCGCGGCATATTTTTAAAAAATTTTTTTATTTATTTTACTATTTTGTTTTTTTAACTTTATTTTTTTTACGATTTGCTTATAGCTCTTATTTTAAATTTCTATAATTTTTTGCTAAGAAATTTTAAGTTTTGTATTTTCAACATTTTTTAATGTTAAAGCTGTTTTAGTTTTAACAATTGGTATTTTATTTAAATTTTCTTTTTAACTTAAGGGGTATTTTTAAAATTTTTATTTCTATTGTCAGAGTTTTTAAGCTAATTTTCTAATTTTTAATTGATTTTTTAATTTAAGTATGGCCAACGCAAAAAACGAGTCAACTGCCATTAAAGGACCTATCCCATGACCGCTCAATCGGGGGCATATTCAGGGCACTTACACTATATTTATGTGTGTGTTAATGTTTTCTTTTCTATTTTTTTGTTTTCCAATTTTTTATTTGCTTGTAGTGTTTCTTTTTTATTTGAACAGAAATGAAAATATATATTTTACCATCAGGCACTCATCATCCACAAGCAACATTAGCTCAGACGGTAGAGCGTTTGCCTTACAAGCAGAAGGTTGTGTTATTGAGCCCTACTTCGATGCTAAGTAGATTATTTTTAATTCTTAATTTTTTATTAGTTTATTTGAAAAGCTATTTTTAGACACACCACCTGACTGTCACAGGGTGTCTCAACTGTGGCAATTGGTCATTTCCAATGACAACGCCATGTTAAAGTGACGTGCCTCTTTCAAACAAAAAGGCCGATTAAGTACCGGTCCCTGCCCCCTTGGGACCTATCCTGCGTGTCACTTTGGACAGGTCCCTTTCACTGTAGGGTAGAGACACAGCCTTATAGTCTTAGAGATTTGAGTTCAAACTTCAAACAAGGCATTACATTTTTTTTTTAAATAATTTTTTTATTGATTAAAATTAAAGGACACAATTGATTTTCTGTAGTGAATATAATTTTATTCAAAAACAAAATATTCAAATTTTCAACCTGAAGATATTCAAATTTGAAAAAAAAAAATTATGTCGAGTTTAGCCTAGAGGAAAAGCAATGGGCTGATAAACGGAAGGTCGCCGGTTCAATCCCAGTTCGCGATGTAAATTTTTTTTTAATTTTTTTTTTTTATTCAAATTAAAAGACACAACTGATTTTCTGTTGTTGATATAATTTTATTTATAGACAAAATATTCAAACCTGAAGAAATTCAAATTTGAAATTTGACTAAAAAAATTTAAATAGAGCTTAGATTAGAGGGAAAGCAATGGTCTGACAAGCGGAGGGTCGGGGGTTCGATTTCAGTTTGCGACAAAAAAAATTTTAATTTTTAAATAAATTTTTTGGAACGTGTTTTTCTATTTATAGAATTTATAATCCACAAACATTAAAGTAATCTATTAACACAACAAAAATTCAAAAATTGTAAATAAATTTCGGAAGTTACAATGGTATTAAAAATAAATAAAAGTGATTGTACCTGGAACTACAAAAATTCGAATGGCGAAAAATTTGGTTGGAACTACGAATCTCTTTTCTGTGTGAGCTTAACGTCAAAAACCTTCTTTGGGTATATTCATCAACCCACACTCAAAAAAAAGTATAACTTTTTATTAAAGACAAAATGTCTTTAAATTAAGGATACGGAATTTTCCTTAACTTAAGAAAAATTTCTTTAAAATAAAGAAAAAATCCTTAGTATAAAGAAAAATTTACTATTTCTAAGTACAACGTAAAATCCTCCTTTCTTAAAATAAAGAAATTTTTTTCCTTATTTTGACACTCATGATTTGTCTTTAATTTTTGTAAGAAATTCCTTTGCATGTGTACGAAATTATTAAATTTAATGATAAATTTCTTATTATAAAGATTTTCTATACTTGAACCAAGCAAGCAAATAATGTTGTCGAAAAAATGGTTTTAAAGACATAAAAAGACATAACTTCTTTAATTTATGTCCATAATTTTGGATTTACTTAAATTAAGTATAGAGTTTTATTTAAACCAGTTACATTTTTTTGCACAAGATAAGGAAACATATACTCGTATTAACTCAAGAATATAATTTTATATTTTTTAATGCTATAAAAGATATAATTTTAAAGATAGTTTCTTTAAATTACAACTTAAAAATTTGAGCAGAGTCTCAGAAATTATTTCCTCAAACTAAAGAAAAATATAATTGGTTTAATGAATGTTAGCATTGAGTTAAGGCAATTTTTCCTTAAATGTACATTCAAAAAAAGGGATAACTTTTTACTGAAGACAAAATATCTTTAAATTAAAGATACGGAATTTTCCTTAATTTAAGAAAGATTTCTTTAAAATAAAGAAAAAAAATCTTTAATATAAAGAAAAATTTACTTTTTATTGAAAACAAAATGTCTTTAAATTAAGGATACGGACTTTTCCTCAATTTATGAAAGATTTCTTTAAAATAAAGAAAAAAATCTTTAATATAAAGAAAAATTTACTATATCTGAGTACAACGTAAAATCCTTTTTTATTAAAATAGGGAAATTTTTTCCTTATTTGAACCCTTTTGATTCGTTTTTAAATTGTGTAAGAAATTCCTTTGTATGTGTACGAAATTATTAAATTTAAAGAAAAATTTCTTATTGTAATGATTTTATATACTTAAACCAAGCAAGCAAAAAATGTTGTCGAAAAAATAGTATTAAAGACATAACTTCTTTAATTTATGTCCATAATTTTGGATTTACTTAAATTAAGTAGAGAGTTTTATTTAAATCAGTTACATATTTTACACTAGATAAGAAAACATATACTCGTATTAACTCAAGAATATAATTTTATATTTTTTAATGCTATAAAAGATATAATTTTAAGGATAGTTTCTTTAAATTACAACAAGAAAAATATAATTGCATTAATGAATGTTAGCATTGAGTTAAGGCAATTTTTCCTTAAATGTTCACTCAAAAAAAAAACATAACTTTTGATTGAAGACAAAATTTATTTAAATTAAAAATATGAAATTTTCCTTAATTTAAGGAAAATTTCTTTAAAATAAAGAAAAGATCTTTAATATAAAGACAAATTTACTATTTTTAAGTACAAGGTAAAATTATCTTTTTTTAAAATAGGAGAACTTTTTCCTTTTTATTGAAGACAAAATGTCTTTAAATTAAGTATACACCATTTTCCCTAATTTAAGAAAAATTCCTTTAAAATAAAGAAAAAATCTTTACTATAAAGAAAAATTTACTATTTCCAAGTACAAGGTAAAATTCCTTGATTCGTTGATTTTAGTAAATACATACATATAACCTGGTGTCTTCAAATGCGATAAATTATATGATATGAAATGTCAAAACCATTGCAGAGAAACATCAAGATGATATCAATTGCAAAGTGATGGAAAACACTAGACCATTTCATGGCTAAGAATATCGTAAATTTTTCTTCGAAAAACACAACATTTTTTCAGCCACTAATTTTTATCTACAAATAATAAATAATTTAACTTTTCCCATTCCTTTTTATCAAATTTTCTGTTATTTTTTTTTATAAAATTAAAAGGAAAAGTGACATATGATGGCAGGCATCATTGCCAGAGCCGCTTGCATGTCAGCGATAGCATTATATTGGAATAAAATTGAAATTGTGATGAAATCATTTTGACAATTGCTTGCTATCATTTTATTGCATGTCAAGACACTAGGAAGTATATTCCATTAACCTAGTGTCGTATCAAAATTTTTTAGCCATTCCCATTCCCATTTTTTTGTGAATGTGTGTGTTTGTGTGCGTGTTGACATCGTGCAATTCGTATTTACAAAATTTTTTGATATTTTCTGTTCTCTACTTAATGTTCCTTAATGTATGGGCAGCTTTAGATATTTTTTGTTTCCAAACTCAATGTTCCTTCGTGTATACTCTGCTTAATTTTAGAATTTCATTACACATTTTATTGCATTTGTAGACACTAGGTAAAAAAAACAACCCCAATGTGGTTTCTGTGACGAATGTTCTCTTCCATGAACTGTTATTTTCGCTCTTTAATTTTAGCATTTCTTTGAGTAACACTGTTGCCAATTTAGCTATTTTCTTGTCTAACCTAGCGATATTTCAACAGATTTCGCGGGATTAAATATGACTTTAACTATTAGTGGGAAAACTAGCGTTTTTTTAAAGTCAATCCTGACGTTTTCTTTGCGCGTTTTATAAAATTATTTCCTTATCAGAATTGTTGATATATATATTATTATTTAGCGATTTATCGCAAAATTTTTAAACAACACTTGAAAAGTTTGAAAAATTTAACGATTTATTGTTTAAGAAACATTTAAATTGTATTTATCGCTACATTTTTGAAGTTGAAAGAATAATATTATATTATGGATTAATGAATGTTACCATTCAGTTAAGGCAATTTCTCCTTAACGGTAGTCTTAATATTATAAAATAATTTTAAATATTTTGTTAAAATATCACATAAAATTTATGCTGAAAAAACAACCTTAGTTATTTCTGTTAAGGCAATATTTTCATTAAATACATACTTATGTTAATGGCAAAGTAACATGTTAATAGCAATATTACTAATTTTAGTAAATATATATGTTCATAAATTACATCAGGGATGAAAAATTAGATTATTGAAATGGTACTGAAGCTTAATCAGAATAGTACTTTTCCGAAACCGACTGTACCTTTTTAAATAAAGCTTCAGCGCCAAACCAAAATCAATAAAAAAGAATTATAAAAAACTTAAAAACTAAAGGCTTTTTAAAAATAATTGTGATTTTCTACATTTCTCGTAGAGTTTGTGTTAAATTTGTCATCTCTAATATTGTTGGCACTAATTTTTATCATAAAAGTTCTATCTCTAGTTGTCAAGGATTTGTTTTTATTAAAATTTTTGTATTTCAAAGAATAATTTTTTCTCTAAATAACAAAATGTGCAACTGAAATGTTCAATAATGTTACAAGACATTTTAAAAATTGTTACTAATTAAAAAAAACTTGTGTATGACAGCAATTGTCAATGGTCTAGAGATTACATTTCGTAGACTTATACAGAGCTGCATTTTCATAAAATCTCGAGACTTTTCTATCCCGTGTAGGTTTGCCTTTAAATTCTGAATGTAGAAAATCACAATTTTCGCATATGTTTTTGTCATGCTTAGAAAATTTAATAACTGCTAGGGATATCTTAATTGGCACAACATTGTTCGTTGCAATTTAAGAACTAGGAAAAAAACACACAATGGTTTTTTAATACATTTTGGAAAAAACAAACTACTTTCAGTTTAAGTAATTCGCTCCGAAAAACCACCAAAAAATCCAATTAATTTCGGTAATAATGCAGAAAGTAAGACGACGAATCATTCTAGAATATATTATTTAAAAAAATTAAAACTAAAATTCATAGATACTTTTTTAGCTGCCTACACACTAGCGAACATTCCATTCCACATGGCCATTTTTTTACGAATGTTGAAATGTGTATAGCATTGTGTCATGTTGACCTTCGTGTTTACAAAATTTTTTGATATTTTTTGTTTCCAAACTCAATTTTTCATCGTGTGTATCGATGTTACTGTTTTTGCTGTATTTAGGTCATTGAGAGCAGTCACGCTATTAAGAGCTTTTGTAATTACGCATTTGAGAAAATGAAAATGATGACAATTATAAATAATGAAAACTGCTATAATTTTATAAATGAATATATTTCCGAGAATTATGGGACATAAAATGTGATAACTAAAAAAATAAAACTAAAAAAAACAGCAGCATATGGAAAACTAACAATTAACAAATTCATTAATTTGATTTTCTTCCGCCCATATTTCATGTGATCAGTTCTACAAACAAACAAAATTGATGTTTCGTTTGAGATTTTGTTGTCGTGTGTGCATCGTCTGTATAAAAAAATGAAAAAAGTAGAAACACATGTTCCGTCACTCATGTTCCCTAGTGTGTGGGCAGCTTTTGAGAGCAAACCTGTTCCCAACTGACCTCATGCTCCCCTTTATAATTGTTTTTTGAAAAAAGAGATTGTAATGAATTTTTCCGTTGAAATATTATATTCTTACGATTCTTTGATTAATAAATTATTAATTATTCCCATTAAAAAATTAAAAACATTTTCTAAAATTTCAGATTTGCTTTTTCAAATTAAAAAAGTACTAAAGTACAGCATTTTCCATCCCTGAGCTGTATTATAAAAGAACAACCCTATATTGTTCGTATAACGAATGTGATCGTCCATGATACAACTATACTAGGTAGATGCATTAGAACAACAAACAACAACAAAAAATGTAATCGGCTACTTTTGATACATAGCGAAAGCATACGAAGAAATCCCTGAACTGTCATAATAAAACCCTGAACTGCCAAACTCTCCCTAATGCATCTACCTAGTATGGTAGATGCATTGGTGCTCGTCAATGAACAGTTATTTTTGCTCATGATACAACCATACTAGGTAAATGCATTAGGGAGAGTTTGACAGTTCAGGGTTTTATTATGACAGTTCAGGGATTTTTTCGTATGCTTTCGCTATGTATCAAAAGTAGCCGATTACATTTTTTGTTGTGTTTGTTGTTCTAATGCATCTACCTAGTATGGTTGTATCATGATTTTTGCTCTTCTATTTTAGTATTTCTCTGACCAGTAATGCCAACAATTTCTCAAATAATTTATAGACCAGAACCAAAAAATCGCTACCAAATTACTAGATTTATAAATAATGCAAAAATTAATATCATCGAAAAGTGGTACAAAAACTTATGTATTTTTTCTCACATATTGAATATGTTCATACAAATTTTACGATTTACCTTCAAATTATCAATATCGACTTTCATTAAATTAATAATATGGTCAAAATACTCAATAAAGACCGTTGTACGTTGGAAAAATACATGATAATTTCTAATGAAAATATGGATTTTTAGACAATTTATATTTTTTATAAAAAAAAAAAAATTTATAAAAAAAATATCAATATGTTAAGCTTATAATATTTTAAAACAAATAACAAAACACATTAAAGGTTAGCGCTAAATCACAAAAAACATTTAATTAGCGATTTTAACATACTTTTTCTATGTTAAAGTCGTTAATTTTTTTCAGTAAAATACCAACTTTTTATATTTTAAGGCTTGTATTCACAAAAATGTTTTGAATTATTTTACAGTTTAATAAAACAAATCAACATGTAAAACAATAACAAAAATTCTTCACTAAGCCTCTAATAAGACAAAAAGTTTTTTATTAATAAGCATGTAAAGATATAAAAAAGATATACGGTGAATAACAAAGAAATAAGAGCTGTGAGAATAACAGCAATCAAAGAGCAAAGCTAAGCAGCGTTGCCACAAGCGAAATTGGCAATTACCCAGAAGTGTAGACAAACTTTCCCAAATTTATAAAATTACCCATGACTTTAACAGATTTTTTTTACAATTTGAACTCCTAAGATAGTGGTAAATAACCAAAACATCATATGGAAACTTATCAATATATGGGTATTCGCTATTACAACCTGAATTAAATTATTTGATTTAAATTGAGCGAAAATAAATATAAATTCCACTCAATGAAGTTTAAAGTTTGAGTGCTAATGTGCTTTCGTTGTAATATAGCATAATTTTTGAAGTTTAACCCATAGAAAGTTGTCAAATTTACGATAAATGGTCTTTTGTGAATTAATTTACTGAATTTTTAATTCAGAATAATTAAATTAAGTAACTAATTCTTGAAATTTTTATTTTGTATTCCAAGAAAAAATATTTTTTTGAAAACTCCTAAATCTAAGAGAATTTTTAAATAGTTTAGGTGAATTCTAAAAAATTACATGGCATCACTCATCACTAACCATTCTAAAGTTGGTGCAGTGGTGCCAGACTTTTTTGGCAAAAAATCGTCAAAAATGCAAAACAAAAGTCGTCAAGAATTTTGTAACAAATCATCAAAAAATCGACAGCGGTAATATATCATAAAAACAGAAGTTATACTTATTTTTCAATCAAAATTGTTTTATAAAACTGAGTAACAGTTCATTTGACCTGCTTGCCAAAATTAGTACTGAATTTAGACTGATCAGAAACTACCTAGTTTTTGTACAAAACTAGTTTTTGTTCGTTTTTTATGTATGCGTTTTGACAAGTAAAAACTAGCAACGTCTAAAAACTAGGTAGTTTTCGTACAAAACTAGTTTTTGCTTATTTTTTATATATACGTTATGACAATTAAAAACTAGGAAGACCCAAAAACTGGGTGGTTTTTCCTCAGTCTAAATGCAGTATAAGATTCCTAAAAAGTTTTCTAATTCTGAATATTTGTTGACTGCACTACTGATATAAATTAATTTGAAAAAAATGGTTACCTACATCAGACGCAATAATCGCTAGAAAATCTCCAGATTTATAAACAATGCAAAAAATGAACGATTGTATTGGTAGATTATCAAAAATTGTTCTTCTAGCCAGTAATAAGGGTTATTTGTTCTAAAAAGTATAATAAATATGTTCATGAAAATAGTTGTAGTCAACTTAAAATATAACAGCAACAAATTACGATTTAACTTCAAATAATCAATATCGATTTGAAATGAATTAATACCAGACATTTATTATCGAAATGTGGATTTTTAGAAAGTTTTTATGAAAATCGTTTTAGAAGTTCTTTTTAATAATAAAAAAGAATTTCAATAATATGTCCCTTTATTTACATGCTAGTTTTTACTATTTTTATTAATTTTTTTCATTTTTATATCGTTTTCAAAGAGATATTTGCAAATTTTTTAATTCAGTTGTTTCGATTTACTACTTTTGTTATAATTTTCTTGCGTTCCATATGAAGAGCAATTCCTTTTTGGCAATTAGTACTTTCGTAGTTTACTATTTTTACTAGAATTGTAAAGTGATCTGAAAAATTTGGTGATTTTCATGACTGGTACAAAAAATGTAGTACAAACAAATTTTGTTTGAAGAATTTCTCGGTAAGAAGATCAAATTTTAGGGCATAAGTTCTTTTATTCTAGTTTAAAGTCAAAATAAAATTGGATCTGATTGTATTTGGTGCGCCAGATCCAACATTTGTCCACAATTTTGGGATTCAATTATTAAAACTTATATTGATTCAATTTTGATTCTATGGAATTATTTTTTTAAAGGATAATTGATAGATATAAATATAAATCAAGGCAGGTATTTTTAATTAAATTGATTTGTAGAAAGTGTGATTTGCTGTTTGATACTGTGAAAAACGCCACAAAATTCAAATTGCGCCTTTGAATAAGTTATTGATTGATTTAAGTAGAAAATAATTCAATCAATGAAACGAGTTATGTGAATTTATTTGTTTAAAATTTGATCAGATTTCAAAATAGAGATAAACTACGTTCTCACTGCGGAAAATTTTCAGTTTTCGTTAATTGAAAATATTTTGAAACTCACCTGTTCTCACTACAATTGTTGATAGTTATTGTATTTTGGGAAGTTATTTGGCAAATATGAATGCAATGAAAATGGCGAAAAAATCATGGAACACTTCAACAATGTAAAAAAGAGTTTAAATATTAATTTGTCCTTAATTGTTTAACAACATAAATATATTTAATAAAAATTTAAAATAAAATGAAATTATTATTGTTTTTGACATTCCTTCATTTTCTTTTAATATTTTCAATCAGAGATGTAAAAAACTTTAAAACCATTATTTTTACCACAACTTGCTAGGAAATTTTGTTATTTTATTTTTATTTATTGAAAAATTTAGTATATCACATACAACAAGATAAAAATCTTTTTAATTACAGTATGTGATCTTATAATGTTTATATTATTTTGTAACAAATGATTTTTAACTAAAATTAAATGATAAAATTTCACTTTAATAATATTAGGTGCAATAAAATTAAATACATATAGTGACATTGAAATACATTAAATTTGATTTAAAAATAGGGAACAAACGATTACAAGTTACTACGTACTGATTATTTAAGAACTTGAAGAGTATTTTTTTAAATCGTACATCGTTGCCTATTAATTGTATACTAAGGGGTAGAGAGTTCCAAAGATGTTCAACATTTATCAGAAAGTGCCAATCAGAATTTAAAGTACAACGAAAAGTGAAAATTATTGTCCTGGTTCTTCCGGATAAAGCAAAATGAAGATATCTATAAAGTTTATTTGGTTCTTTTGTATATATAATTTTATGCAGGAGAATTAATGGTTTAATCTTATAGCGAATTAATCACTATTTTCGATGGAAATCTAACAAAAATTTGGGATTTCAAACAGATTTCCCATAGGAAATGAAATCCCAATTTAATTTGGATTTCATAAAAATCTCATCGAAATCCAAATTGAAATCCAATTGTTCTCCCATATTTACAGAAAAGTAGGGAAGTTTGCACAAAAAACGGCAACATTTAGCAGGTGTTTATGTCATAAAAAATTAATAAATAATAAATTTTAGTAACTTAAAAAACTTAAAGAATAACATATTAAAGTCTGTTATTTTTAATTAATATTTAATATTTAAAATTGAAAACGGCTATTTTTTGTATCCGAAGAAGAGAAACTATGCAAAATCATTTGATGGCGCCGGCAAGACCACTGACAAAACATTGAATATTTCAGCTTTTAACTAATCATCCCTATACTAAAACACATTTTTTAGCAAATATAACATTGTATCTTTCATAATATAAATGATTTTTAAGTTCCGCCATTTAATAAAGTGGTTTTTAGAAAATCTTTTAATTTTGGTTATTTTGTAAGGTTAGTTTGATTGTTTACAAAAAAATTGTTGTTGGATAATCGAAATCCCATTCATCTGTCAAATATTCGAATGTAAACGATATAGATTTCGAATTGGATTTCAAATGAAATCTAGTGAACATTTTAACAATATAAATTCAATATTAAGCAAATCGTCAAAACTAATACCATGCAAGGACTTTGAATAAGAAGAGGTTCTATCATATCTATTTATCGCATAAACATACCACATTTATCCCTCAGATTTGTATTTTAAATGCAGGAGTATTCAAAAATTCTTTCGCCGAAAACACATTACTATCGAGTTTTAGTTTTAAAAAGAGAACGCGTTTTCATGCTCACAGTATAGGCTTTAAGTTATTGATAAAAATGCAATGTCAAAGAGTTCTTATTTAATATGCGAAAACGTGTATTTTTAAATGCTTTGGAACGCAAACTCATTAAACGAGTTTTAGTCTTCAGTACACCCAGGAAAAAGATTGGTTGGCTTTCGATCAAAACCATTAAAATGAATTTGCCAGGACTTTATTTTATTTGGAATTACCTATAATTGAATACTACATTAAAAATATTTTACTAGGTATTAAAAATAGGGAAAATGAACTAAAAAACAATCCTTTTAACAAATTATTGGTATCTCCAATCAATTTTAAAATTAGTATCAGTTTAGTAATTCTATGCAGTAGAAGCAGCCATTTATTTAGTGAATATACAAGAAAATTGGTGTTATCTATAACCTTTTTTAAAAAAATTTTAATATTCGAAAGTGATAACTACAAATACGGGTATCCTAATCAAATATGACCTTAAATTCAAGTTTCTGTAGAACCAACCGAATTGTGGATTGTATTGATAACACACACAACTATTAATTGGTAATGATAAACGAGTTTTATACTGTATTAATAAAACACATAAATTCAAAATTAGTCATTAAAATTATTAAATGTTTGTGGTGTAGTGGGTGAGGAGTTGGCCTAGCACGCCGGATTTCCGGGTTCGAATCCCGGAAAAGACAAAAATTTAGATGTGTTTTTTAATTAAAATAAAATATTCATATGTATAAACAGTAAATATGGCTAAGAAATTTAAAAGTAGTTGTGGTGCAGTGGGTAAAAGTGTGAACTATTAACCTGAAGGGCCGGGTTCAATACCAGAAAATTCAAAAAAAGTTTTTTAATTTCAATAAAATTTTGTAGAACATAATAATATTTATGTGGAACATAATATTGAATTAGACAACCGAATATTGGCTTTCACGACGAAAAATATAATTTAATATAAAGATAGTTGTCGTAACCGCACGAATTCGATTGGCAACAAATTCGGTGGCCACAACTGAGACTGTTTTCTATGTGTATGAATGGTGAATTAAGGAGAGTTTTCAAAGAGAGAGTTCAAAAGGTTATAAAATTATTTCTTTCAGTGTTTTGCTTTAAATTTGTTAAACAAATCTGTAATTTTCAGAAATCGTCAAAATTAATTAAAATTTTAGCAAAAAATTTTCAATCTTCATTTAATAATTTTTCACCAAATAAATCGTCTAAATGACGTAAAACCGTCACATCTGGCACCGCTGAGTTGGCGTTGCAAAATGCAGATCTGAAATCTTTTAGTTTTCGTTTATCACTTGACGAACTTGGTTGTGTCTGTCGGTAAGTACTATTTATATTTAGTTAATAAATAAAAGTGTTAAAATAAAAGTGTTAAAATAAAAGTCATAAAAAAAGTTATAATTAAAAAAATTTTAAATAACACACAAAGCAACAGCAAGGAAAACAATCTTGTTTTTACTTTGTCTGTAATTTGCAAATTTAATGCCACTTTTTTTATTGCATTTGAAGCAGAGGTCGAATCTGCGCGAATATTTGTGATTTCGAGCCGCCTCCGATTTTAGCGGCTGATTTCGGCTAATATTTGTTAGCCGTCTAATTAACTTGTACCTTTTAATAAAAAGTACCTTTTATAAAAAGTACATTTTATAATATACCTTTTATAAAAACTAGCTTTAATAAAAAAGTGTTTTTATGAAAAAGTACCTTTTATAAAAAAGTACGTTTTATAAAAAAGTACGTTTTATGAAAAAGTACCTTTTATAAAAAGTACATTTTATAATATACCTTTTATAAAAACTAGCTTTAATAAAAAAGTGTTTTTATGAAAAAGTACCTTTTATAAAAAAGTACGTTTTATAAAAAAGTACGTTTTATGAAAAAGTACCTTTTATAAAAAGTACCTTTTATAAAAAAGTGCCTTATAAAAATGTACGTTTTATAAAAAAGTACCTTTTATAAAAAAGTACCTTTTATAAAAAGTATATTTTATTAAAAAAAAAATCCTTTTATAAAAAAGAGCCTTTTACAAAAAAGTACCTTTTATAAAAAAGCACCTTTTATAAAAAAGTACCTTTTAAAAAAAGTACCTTTTATAAAAAAGTACCTTTTATAAAAAAGTACCTTTTATAAAAAAGTACCTTTTATAAAAAAGTACGTTTTATAAAAAAGTACCTTTTATAAAAAAGTACGTTTTAAAAAAAGTACCTTTTATAAAAAAGTGCTTTTTATAAAAAAGTACCTTTTATAAAAAAGTACCCTTTTATATAAAGCGCATTTTTAAAAAGTAATTTTTATAAAAAAGTACCTTTTATAAAAAAGTATGTTTAATAAAAAAGTACGTTTTATAAAATAGTACCTTTTATAAAAAGTACCTTTTATAAAAAGTACCTTTTATAAAAAGTACCTTTAATAAAAAAGTACCTTTTATAAAAAAGTACCTTTTATAAAAAGTTCCTTTTATAAAAAAGTACCTTTTAAAAAAAAAGTACCTTTTATAAAAACTACCTTTTATAAAAAGTACCCTTTCTAAAAAGTACATTTTATAAAAAGTATCTTATAAAAAAGTACCTTTTATAAAAAGTACCTTTTCTAAAAAAGTACCTTTTCTAAAAAAGTACCTTTTCTAAAAAAGTACCTTTTCTAAAAAAGTACCTTTTATAAAAAAGTACCTTTTATAAAAAAGTTCCTTTTATAAAAAAGTACCTTTTATAAAAAAGTACCTTTTATAAAAAAGTACCTTTTATAAAAAAGTACCTTTTATAAAAAAGTACCTTCTATAAAAAAGTGCCTTTTATAGAAAAACTACCTTATAAAAAAGTACCTTTTATAAAAAAGGACATTTTATAAAAAGTACCTTTTATAAAAAGTACCTTTTATAAAAAGTACCCTTTATAAAAAGTACCTTTTATAAAAAGTACCTTTTATAAAAAGTACCTTTTATAAAAAGTAGCTTTTATAAAAAGTACCTTTTATAAAAAGTACCTTTTATAAAAAGTACCTTTTATAAAAAAGTACCTTTTATGAAAAGTACCTTTTATGAAAAGTACCTTTTATGAAAAGTACCTTTTATGAAAAGTACCTTTTATGAAAAGTACCTTTTATAAAAAGTACTTTTTCTAAAAAGTACATTTTATAAAAAGTACCTTTTATAAAAAAGTACCTTTTATAAAAAAGTACCTTTTATAAAAAGTACCTTTTCTAAAAAAGTACCTTTTATAAAAAAGTACCTTTTATAAAAAAGTACCTTCTATAAAAAAGTGCCTTTTATAGAAAAACTACCTTATAAAAAAGTACCTTTTATAAAAAAGGACATTTTATAAAAAGTAATTTTTATAAAAAGTACCTTTTATAAAAAGTACCTTTTATAAAAAGTACCTTTTATAAATATGTACCTTTTATAAAAAGTACCTTTTATAAAAAAGTACCTTTTATAAAAAGGTACCTTTTATAAAAAAGTACCTTTTTCTTAAAAGCGCATTTTTAAAAATTAATTTTTATATAAAACACTTATTAAAAGTACATTTTATAAAAAATACCTTTTATAAAAAAAAAACTTTTATAAAAAGTAGCTTAAAAGAACCTTTATAAAAAAGTGCCTTTTATAAAAAGTACCTTTTATAAAAAAGTACCTTTTATAAAAAGTACCTTTTCTCAAAAGTACATTTTAAAAAAAGTACCTTTTATAAAAAAGTACCTTTTATAAAAAAGTACCTTTTTATAAAATGCGCATTTTTAAAAAATAATTTTTATAAAAAATACTTTTATTAAAAGTACATTTTATAAAAAAATACCTTTTATAAAAAAATAACCTTTATGAAAAGTAGCTTAAAAGTACCTTTTATTTTTATAGTACCTTTTCTAAAAAGTACATTTTATAAAAAGTACCTTTTATAAAAAAGTACCTTTTATAGAAAAGTACCTTTTATAAAAAGTACCTTTTCTAAAAAAGTACTTTTTATAAAAAAGTACCTTTTATAAAAAAGTACCTTTTATAAAAAAGTACCTTTTATAAAAAAGTACCTTTTATAAAAAAGTACCTTTTATAAAAAAGTACCTTCTATAAAAAAGTGCGTTTTATAGAAAAAGTACCTTATAAAAAAGTATCTTTTATAAAATAGGACATTTTGTAAAAAGTAATTTTTATAAAAAGTACCTTTTATAAAAAGTACCTTTTATAAAAAGTACTTTTTATAAAAAGTACCCTTTTCTAAAAAGCGCATTTTTAAAAAGTAATTTTTATAAAAAATACTTTTATTAAAAGTACATTTTATAAAAAATACCTTTTATAAAAAGTTGCTTAAAAGTACCTTTATAAAAAAGCGCCTTTTATAAAAAAGTGCCTTTTATAAAAAAGTACCTTTTATAAAAAAAGTACCTTTTATAAAAAAAGTACCTTTTATAAAAAGGACCTTTTCTCAAAAGTACATTTTATAAAAAGTACCTTTTATAAAAAGGTACTTTTATAAAAAGGTACCTTTTATAAAAAGGCACCTTTTATAAAAAAGTACCTTTTTCTAAAAAGCGCATTTTTAAAAAGTAATTTTTATAAAAAATACTTTTATTAAAAGTACATTTTATAAAAAATACCTTTTATAAAAAAAACTTTTATAAAAAGTAGCTTAAAAGTACCTTTATAAAAAAGTGCCTTTTATAAAAAAGTACCTTTTATAAAAAGGTACCTTTTTCTAAAAAGCGCATTTTTAAAAAGTAATTTTTATAAAAAAAACTGTTATTAAAAGTACATTTTATAAAAAATACCTTTTATAAAAAAAAACTTTTATAAAAAGTTGCTTAAAAGTACCTTTATAAAAAAGTGCCTTTAATAAAAAGTATATTTTATAAAAAAGTACCTTCTTTCAAAAGTACCATTTTTCAAAAGTACCTTTTTTCAAAAGTACCTTTTCTCAAAAGTACATTTTATTAAAAGTACCTTTTATAAAAAAGTACCTTTTATAAAAAAGTACCTTTTATAAAAAAGTACCTTTTATAAAAAAGTACCTTTTATAAAAAAGTACCTTCTATAAAAAAGTGCATTTTATAGAAAAAGCACCTTATAAAAAAGGACATTTTATAAAAAGTAATTTTTATAAAAAGTACCTTTTATAAAAAAGTACCTTTTATAAAAAGGTACCTTTTTCTAAAAAGCGAATTTTTAAAAAGTAATTTTTATAAAAAAAACTGTTATTAAAAGTACATTTTATAAAAAATACCTTTTATAAAAAAAAAAACTTTTATAAAAAGTTGCTTAAAAGTACCTTTGTAAAAAAGTGCCTTTTATAAAAAGTATATTTTATAAAAAAGTACCTTTTTTCAAAAGTACCTTTTCTCAAAAGTACATTTTATAAAAAGTACCTTTTATAAAAAAGTACCTTTTATAAAAAAGTACCTTTTATAAAAAAGTACCTTTTGTAACAAAGTACCTTTTATAAAAAAGCAACAGTTATGAATTTACACGACATTTTTTTTATAACATATGCTTCTAAATTTTTTAAATATATATAAATTTTTAAATATTCTAAAATTTTCGTAATATATAATCAGTGTTAGTTCAAATTATTGCCAAAAATTTTAAAAAATAAAAAAGATCGAGTTTTATATTTAATATTTGAACATTTTAAATGTATTTTATCATATCTAATTATATTAGTAAATTTTTTTAATTTACACAAGTTTAAGAAATATAATTGTTGAGCATCAGCGCAATAAGTTGTTTGTTCTTATAATTGGTTCAATTTGCTATAATTTTCAGTAATTTATATTCGGCCATTGAGTTTTCGGTTAGTCCAGCTAGCGGTTCAAAGAAACATTCGCGGCAATAACCATGGCTAGCCCTGAATCTTGCATGAGCATGTGTGGATTCAGCATTCATTTCTGCAGAATGTTTTCATCCGCCAAGTTGACTTTTGACACAAAATTATTTCTTAAATCAGTTTTTTTTAAATAAGTCGAAAGTTCAGCCTGGCGTGTGAAAGTATTCTTTAAGACCTAATGTAATCTGCCCATGTCAATGAGCCAAGGTCACAAATGTGACTGGTAAATATATGGCAGCCTTTAATTGACCAAAATAAGACTGGATTTTATCCCAACTTATTGAGTTGTAGGGAAACCTAACGTACATCGTTTTAATTTTTAAACTTGTAGAAAATTGAGCAAAAAAAAATACTTTAAAAAGTTTCGATTTTTAGCAGATTTATAAAAACGTACTCATTAAATTTATAAACTAAAAGTTAGGCATGTGCTTGGATAGGATAACATTCGTTAGTAAGTTTATATTGTGTTTTATATTTAATATTTGAACATTTTTAAATGTATTTTATCATATCTAAATATATTCGCAAATTTTTTTAATTTACACAAGTTTAAGAAATATAATTGTTGAGCATCAGCGCAATAAGTTGTTTGTTCTTATAATTGGTTCAATTTGCTATAATTTTCAGTAATTTATATTCGGCCATTGAGTTTTCGGTTAGTCCAGCTAGCGGTTCAAAGAAACATTCGCGGCAATAACCATGGCTAGCCCTGAATCTTGCATGAGCATGTGTGGATTCAGCATTCATTTCTGCAGAATGTTTTCATCCGCCAAGTTGACTTTTGACACAAAATTATTTCTTAAATCAGTTTTTTTTAAATAAGTCGAAAGTTCAGCCTGGCGTGTGAAAGTATTCTTTAAGACCTAATGTAATCTGCCCATGTCAATGAGCCAAAGTCACAAATGTGACTGGTAAATATATGGCAGCCTTTAATTGACCAAAATAAGACTGGATTTTATCCCAACTTATTGAGTTGTAGGGAAACCTAACGTACATCGTTTTAATTTTTAAACTTGTAGAAAATTGAGCAAAAAAAAATACTTTAAAAAGTTTCGATTTTTAGCAGATTTATAAAAACGTACTCATTAAATTTATAAACTAAAAGTTAGGCATGTGCTTGGATAGGATAACATTCGTTAGTAAGTTTATATTGTGTTTTATATTTAATATTTGAACATTTTTAAATGTATTTTATCATATCTAAATATATTCGCAAATTTTTTTAATTTACACAAGTTTAAGAAATATAATTGTTGAGCATCAGCGCAATAAGTTGTTTGTTCTTATAATTGGTTCAATTTGCTATAATTTTCAGTAATTTATATTCGGCCATTGAGTTTTCGGTTAGTCCAGCTAGCGGTTCAAAGAAACATTCGCGGCAATAACCATGGCTAGCCCTGAATCTTGCATGAGCATGTGTGGATTCAGCATTCATTTCTGCAGAATGTTTTCATCCGCCAAGTTGACTTTTGACACAAAATTATTTCTTAAATCAGTTTTTTTTAAAAAAGTCGAAAGTTCAGCCTGGCGTGTGAAAGTATTCTTTAAGACCTAATGTAATCTGCCCATGTCAATGCGCCAAGGTCACAAATGTGACTGGTAAATATATGGCAGCCTTTAATTGACCAAAATAAGACTGGATTTTATCCCAACTTATTGAGTTGTAGGGAAACCTAACGTACATCGTTTTAATTTTTAAACTTGTAGAAAATTGAGCAAAAAAAAATACTTTAAAAAGATTCGATTTTTAGCAGATTTATAAAAACGTACTCATTAAATTTATAAACTAAAAGTTAGGCATGTGCTTGGATAGGATAACATTCGTTAGTAAGTTTATATTGTGTTTTATATTGTGTTTTATATTTAATATTTGAACATTTTTAAATGTATTTTATCATATCTAAATATATTCGCAAATTTTTTTAATTTACACAAGTTTAAGAAATATAATTGTTGAGCATCAGCGCAATAAGTTGTTTGTTCTTATAATTGGTTCAATTTGCTATAATTTTCAGTAATTTATATTCGGCCATTGAGTTTTCGGTTAGTCCAGCTAGCGGTTCAAAGAAACATTCGCGGCAATAACCATGGCTAGCCCTGAATCTTGCATGAGCATGTGTGGATTCAGCATTCATTTCTGCAGAATGTTTTCATCCGCCAAGTTGACTTTTGACACAAAATTATTTGTTAAATCAGTTTCTTTTAAATAAGTCGAAAGTTCAGCCTGGCGTGTGAAAGTATTCTTTAAGACCTAATGTAATCTGCCCATGTCAATGAGCCAAGGTCACAAATGTGACTGGTAAATATATGGCAGCCTTTAATTGACCAAAATAAGACTGGATTTTATCCCAACTTATTGAGTTGTAGGGAAACCTAACGTACATCGTTTTAATTTTTAAACTTGTAGAAAATTGAGCAAAAAAAAATACTTTAAAAAGATTCGATTTTTAGCAGATTTATAAAAACGTACTCATTAAATTTATAAACTAAAAGTTAGGCATGTGCTTGGATAGGATAACATTCGTTAGTAAGTTTATATTGTGTTTTATATTGTGTTTTATATTTAATATTTGAACATTTTTAAATGTATTTTATCATATCTAAATATATTCGCAAATTTTTTTAATTTACACAAGTTTAAGAAATATAATTGTTGAGCATCAGCGCAATAAGTTGTTTGTTCTTATAATTGGTTCAATTTGCTATAATTTTCAGTAATTTATATTCGGCCATTGAGTTTTCGGTTAGTCCAGCTAGCGGTTCAAAGAAACATTCGCGGCAATAACCATGGCTAGCCCTGAATCTTGCATGAGCATGTGTGGATTCAGCATTCATTTCTGCAGAATGTTTTCATCCGCCAAGTTGACTTTTGACACAAAATTATTTCTTAAATCAGTTTTTTTTAAATAAGTCGAAAGTTCAGCCTGGCGTGTGAAAGTATTCTTTAAGACCTAATGTAATCTGCCCATGTCAATGAGCCAAGGTCACAAATGTGACTGGTAAATATATGGCAGCCTTTAATTGACCAAAATAAGACTGGATTTTATCCCAACTTATTGAGTTGTAGGGAAACCTAACGTACATCGTTGTAATTTTTAAACTTGTAGAAAATTGAGCAAAAAAAAAATACTTTAAAAAGTTTCGATTTTTAGCAGATTTATAAAAACGTACTCATTAAATTTATAAACTTAAAGTTAGGCATGTGCTTGGATAGGATAACATTCGTTAGTAAGTTTATATTGTGTTTTATATTTAATATTTGAACATTTTTAAATGTATTTTATCATATCTAAATATATTAGTAAATATTTTTAATTTACACAAGTTTAAGAAATATAATTGTTGAGCATCAGCGCAATAAGTTGTTTGTTCTTATGATTGGTTCAATTTGCTAATTTATATTCATAAACTTTTGCTTCAACTCGCCGTAAATACGGACTCAGAATTATGTTATTGTACTAGGTGACTACCAACTCCCAGCCCTTAATGACATAGTGTCCCAGCGCGTTAGTCTGCGCCAGCGTAGATTTGTAAGGAGTTGCACTTTTGGTACAATGACGGTTACACATGTACCCAGCTTAGAAACGTTGGTTCATTAGTTGAGCAAAATTTCGAATTTCTCATTGACCAAAATAAGATTGGATTTTATCCCAACTTATTGAGTTGTAGGGAAACCTAACGTACATCGTTTTAATTTTTAAACTTGTACATAATTGAGCAAAAAAAAATACTTTAAATGGTAGAATTATGAAAACATACTTATTAAATTTATAAACTAAAAGTTAATCATGTGCTTGGTCAGGATAACATTCGTTACTAAGTTTATATTGTGTTTTAAGGCTTCATTAGTCTAATCGTAAAGTAAAAAAACGTGTCTGTAATCAATTCAATGTGTTAAAATAATATAGAAATACATATTTATCTTTTTTCTATGCATTGAAACTGTTGTCAAGTATAATCGTAAAAAAGTTCTGTTGAAAATAGGAATTTTATATTTTATTACTTGACATTTAATTCTATGCACAAGAAAAGGATAAAAAATACAATATTTTTATTTTTTATACTCTTTTTATTCATTATGAGAATGATACGTTACTTTTTTTACGATACTTCCAAACTAATTTGGGCTTATATTTAATATTTGAACATTTTTAAATGTATTTTGTCATATTTAAATATATAGGGTGTTTTTTTAAGCCCGATAGAACTTGAAATTGTAAAAAATAACACAAAAAATTAAATTGTAATCAAAATTTTTTTTTTATTGGAAAGATCAATACGTGACATTAACATTTGAAAATGACTTCGGGCATATGGGCACCGCGGCTGTTCTTGACGAAGCGCATTCTGGACGTCCAATTTTGGGCCACTTTTTCGAGCACTGCTGGCCGTATGTCACGAATAACACGAACAATGCTGTCCTCCAAGGCATCAATTGTTGCTGGTTTATCAGCATAAACCAGTGACTTCACGTAGCCCCACAGGAAATAATCGAGAGGTGTCAAATCGCACGACCTTGGAGGCCAATTGACAGGTCCATTTCTTGAAATCAACTTATCGCCAAATTTTGATTTCAATAAGTCAGTGGTTGCGTTCGCCGTATGGCACGTAGCGCCATCCTGTTGAAACCACATCTCCTCCGGATCAATGTCATCCATATTTTCAAACAAAAAATCATTGATCATGGTGCGGTAACGATCTCCATTGACCGTAACGCGAGCTCCGGCCTCATTTTTGAAGAAATAAGGTCCGATGATGCCACCAGCGTGAAAACCGCACCAAACGGTGCATTTTTCTGGATGTAATGGAGTCTGTAGGGTCTCTTGTGAATTGGTCTCACTCCATATGCGGCAATTTTGCTTATTAACAAACCCGTTAAGCCAAAAATGCGCCTCATCGCTGAACACAATTTTGCGTCTATAAGTTGCGCGAATCGACGACTGATTTTCAAAGTAAATTTGGATAATTTCGTAGCGTTGTTCAAGCGTGAGTCTATTCATGATGATTTGTCAGAGTATACTGAAACAAATAAAAAAAATGTTTCATCAAAATTTAATTTTTTGTGTTACTTTTTACAATTTAAAGTTCTATCTAGCTTAAAAAAACACCCTTTATTAGAAAATTTTTTTAATTTACACAAGTTTAAGAAATATAATTGTTGAGCATCGGCGCAATAAGTTGTTTATTCTTATAATTGGTTCAATTTGATAATTTATATTCATAAACTTTTGCTTCAATTCGCCGATAATACGGACTCAGAATTATGTTATTGTACTAGGTGACTTTTTTTATTGTGAACACTATATGTACTTTCTCAAGGATTTGTGTTTGATTTTTTTCAATTATTTTTGTATCTTATAATATATTTGAAAAACAACTGTTAAATGCATTTATTTCATTTAAATTTTATAGTTTTTTTTTTTTAACAATTTAAGTCATACTCAAAATATTTTAGTAGTAATCATAGTTATATTTGTGCGAGCATCAGCACATAATAAACTGTTTTATTAATATATAAGGTTTTTATTAAATATAAGGTTATTTATTGAACTATTTTAAAAACTGTGTTTTCTGATGCCTATTTATCTTTTTATGTTTTATGACGCACATGTATGGGTCCCGAGAACTTTTACGTTTAAATTGCAACATTGGCAGGTAAAGAGCAAAATTATTTTTATTATAGATAAATACATACATACTTAAGTTAACAAAATATTTACAGGATTCAATCTTTGCCGCTTATTCCCTTCTTGTGCAGCTGTGATTTTGTCAGGTTTCAGTGGGTCGTTTGAATTGTTTTAAAGATGTAAGTTTATACATATTTCAAAAATAATTTTTCATTAAAACTCAATTTAATTATTTTATCTTTCAGAGCCACATAGTATTGTAATGCGATAAAAGCAACATTTTTTATTCATATATTTATTTTTATCTATATTATATTATTTAGAAACCCGATACATAAAATTTTTTTAAGAAAACTGAAGTAAATATTATTAATAAAACATAAAATAGAAAAAAATCTAAAAAAATTCCGTAATCTTTATTTTTATATATTTATATTTATTTCAAAATGTTCTAATGTTATAACAGGGCAGCGACTTTCATGCACTTAAAAATCGAAAATTTGCGCTCAAAATATGCTGTAAAAACCCAAAAATATGCACTTAAAATCCAAAAATAAACGCTTAAAACCAAAAAAATACACTCTAAATTTATCGATTTTTAAAATCATATTTTTTATTCGAGCATTTAATTAAAAATTAAATCCAATATAAATGTCGTAAGTAGATGACAACTTGATGTTTTCCTTCTATGTAGTTAAGTGCTGCGTTAAGGTTTTTAAATTCTTCTTTTTCTTTATTTTTCACTAAATCTTATTTTTTTATTTATTTTTATTTTATTCACCCTTAGTTAAAAAAAAATATATGAAGAAAATATGCAATTTAATGAATAACATGCAAAAATACGCAATAATAATCATAAAATATGCCAAAAATATGCACTTAAAAGTAAAATATGCAAAAATATTCATTTATAACAAAATATGCAAAAATATGCAATAACAAATCGATGCCATTTCGTTGCAAATTCTTTGATTCGGAAAAGTATTTGGTTTAAATCACTTTTGTATTAATGACTACAAACATGCATGTGCATGAAAGTCGTTGCCCTGGTTATTAAATAAAGTTTTTAGCTTTTTAAAATTTGAGTAAATTGCTATACTTATGGTAAGTAAATTATGAGTTTATTTTTTATAGGTGTCCTGTAACTAAAGAAAGTAATGATTGAAATAAGTATATTTTTTGTTTTACATGGCTTTATTATGGTAAATATATTTTCTTAAAATACATACATATGTGTATAAGTATTAAGGATCCAGCCTGAATTAGATTGATTTTTTCATAAATCGATAGCACTTCTCTACAATAATATAATACTAAATTTTCAAAACGAAGTTCTAAATATTTCCAGGGTTAAAGCCTATTGAACTTAAAAACTTCAGTCACATTGTATTTGTTTCTTAAACTTCAATTAAATTTTTCTGAAATCTTTTGTTTTTGAAAAATTGTATTCAAATAAATAAGAAAACAAAAATTTCTTATTCTCCATAAAATTTTCTTCTAGAAGGAATAAAGAAATCTGTAAAGACTTTAATTTTAATATATTTTTTTTAATAACAAACTATATTTTAATAGAAAATTTTTGAATTTTCAAATTTAATGTCTCATAAAAAATATATCGGAATAGTTTTTTTGAAATGAATTTTATGAAAAATAATTCTTTAGTTGGATTAAAAATGCGCTCTGCTCTGTACGTTGTGAGCAGTGAAAAAACTTTTTTTAGTTCAAAATTTTAATAAGAATTTAACTGAAGTTAAAGAAACATACATAGATGCGACTGAAGATTATGATTTCAATAGGCTGAAACTTCGGAAATACTGAAATGTTAGTATGGTACTTTTGTGGAGAAATAGTATTGATTTATGAAAAAAAATTCTTTAAAGCGTCTAAATTATACTGTCCTTTTAATACTTATATACATATTTAAAGTAAATATATTTACCAAAATAAAGCCATTTTCAACAAAAATATACTTATTTTATTCACAGATTTCTTTACATACAGCACACTTTTATAAAAAATAAAGACATAATTTACTCAACATAAGTAAAACAATTTACTCAAGTTGAGGATAACATCTTAAAATTCTTGATATTTCATACTCAATTTAAGTAAAACATTTACTTACGCTGAGGAAATCGTTTACTTTAATATAGAAAAAATATACAAAATTTGATTATATCATTTCCTTATACCTAGGAAACATTTCCATATTTATAGGAAATTTTTTACTCTTATATAGTAAAAATATACTCAGCTTAAGTATATTATTTTCTTAAAACTAGGCGAAATTTACATGCATTGAGGAAATATTTTACTGTTAATTAGTAAAAATATACAAAATTTGGGTATATTATTTCCTTAAAACTAGTAAACGTTTGCATATTTTAAGAAAGCTATTTACTCTTGCATAGTAAAAATATACAAAATTTGAGTATAATATTTCCTTAATCCTAGGAAACATTTTCATTTTATACTCTTATATAGTAAAAATATACTCAGTTTAAGTATATTATTTTCTTAAAACTAGGCCAAATTTACATGCTTAGAGGAAATATTTTACTGTTATTTAGTAAAAATATACAAAATTTGGGTATATTATTTCCTTAAAACTAGTAAACGTTTGCGTATTTTAAGAAAGCTATTTACTCTTGCGTAGTAAAAATATACAAAATTTGGGTATAATATTTCCTTAATCCTAGGAAACATTTTCATATTTATAGGAAATTTTATACTCTCATATAGTAAAAATATACTCAGCTGAAGTATATTATTTTCTTAAAACTAGGCCTAATTTACATGCTTAGAGGAAATATTTTACTGTTATTTAGTAAAAATATACAAATTTTGGGTATATTATTTCCTTAAAACTAGTAAACGTTTGCATATTTTAAGGAAGTTATTTACTCCTTTGTAGTAAAAATATACTACATTTGAGTATACTATTTCCTTAAACCTAGGAAACATTTTCATATTTATAGGAAATTTTTAACTTTTATATAGTAAAAATATACTAAGTTTAAGAATATTATTTTCTTAAAATTAAGCCAATTTTACTATAATTTAGCAAAAATATACCAAATTTGAGTATATTACTTCCTTGAAACTAGTAAATGTTTGCATATTTTAAGAAAGTTATTTACTCTTGCGTAGTAAAAATATTCTCAATTTGAGTAAATTATTTACTTAAAACTGGGAAGCACTTACCTATCTACAAGAAGTTTTTTATTCTTATATAGTAAAACTAGGCTTAATTATGTAATTTTTTTAAAGGAATTTTCTTTAATTTGAGGTAAAAACTAATAAGTTTAAGGAAATAAATATGAGCTTTGTGTTTAAAATAAGTAAATTTTTATTTACTTCACGTTCAAAAAGTTTTCAATTTAAGGAAATATTCCTTAAATAGGGGAAAGTTTTTACAAGATTCTAAAATATATTAAAGACAAATTTACTTAACCTAACGAAATAAGAAACTTCGTTTTCCTGACATATTTACTAATCCAAAGTATATTTGTACTTATTTTTAATACAAATAAAAAAAATTGTATTTCCTAAATTTAAGGAAAAATTTATACTTCTGCTGTGTAAATTTTTTCTTGGAGCTTAAACATTCCCTTATTTTACTTAGTTTAAGGAAATTTTCTTTAATCCGAAGTAAATTTTTTTTTGAGTGCACATATCCGTGGTGAGTGCCATATATCGATCACTAAGATTTTGTTTAAGGATGTGTTTAATTTCTTGATACTTTCCTTGAAGAACTTTTGTTGAAAGAGTTTTTCTAGAAACTAAAATATCTTCAATATTAACATTTCCATAAGTTGCACCGACGTTAATCAAAGTTTGAGCTAAATCTTTAAACCCCTTCCTGTAAATTTAATAATTAGTAGAAAAATATAATATTATTTCAAAGCTTACCTTCTGTTGCGCAAAGTGGCCGAAGATAATGAAATTTAATTGTTTTGACACAATTTCATTTCTTGTATTTACCGACACTTTTTTGGCAGCAAATGTGTCGATTTTTTTTGCGAACCACCTGATGCAGGAGTGAACGTACGCGGGCACTTGTGTCTAAGTAGGCTTCCAGTGCCCCCTTTTTTTGTGTACGACAAAAGGTTTTTGCATTTTTTGCAACGAACAAAATCCAATATATCTTCTTCGCATTTTATTAGTTCAAACTTCTCCCAAACAACACTTTTTACACCTCCTGATGTAAAAATCGTGTAATTATTTTTATTTTTTTTAATTTCCGATTCAATTTTTTCTTTATTTTTTTTATTCATTATAATTTTTCTTCAACACGAAACGTATATTGAAATCGCGGTGTCTTTAGCGTAAAAATGACTTGCAAATTACAAATTTCAGAAATAAAAGCAAAAGAGAATACAAAAAATTGCCATATGTTTTTATAACAAGTAACTTTTTAGTACACATTGATATGTGGTATTGCCACTTATTTTGGTGTTAAAAACCACAAATATAAAAAAATCGCCAAATAAAGGGAACATCAATAAACACTAAAAAATACTCGAAAAAACACTCGCTCACGCAAAAATTTGACTCACGCACACTCACTCACGAACTTTTTTTTATATGTACTCACACTCACTCACGTTCACGTGAGTAAAGTTAGGTTTCACTCACGCGTGATCACACGTGAATCACGCAAAATTCTGCTCATGTGCCCATCTCTAGTTTATACATATGAATATTTTATTTTAATTTAAAAAAATATACATTTTTGTCTTTTCCGGGATTCGAACTCGGAAATCCGGGTACTAGGCCAAGTCTCTACCGACTACACCACAAACACTTATTAATTTTGAAGTCTATTTTGAATTTATATGTTTTGCTTGGAAAACAAATATAGTAAAAAATTCGTTTACCAATACCAATCAATAGATGTCCACAATTCGGTTGGTTCTACAGAAACTCGACTTTAAGGTCATATTTGATTAGGATACCCGTATTTGTAGTTACCACTTTCGAATATTGAAATTTTTTTAATAAAGGTTATAGGTAACATCAATTTTCTTGTAAATACACTAAATAAATGCCTGCTTCTACTGCATAGAATTACTAAACTGATACTAATTTTAAAATTGATTGGAGATACCAATAATTTGTTAAAAGGATTGTATTTTAGTTCATTTTCCCTATTTTTAATACCTACACTCAAAAAAATAAGTTAGTAGAAAAATTATTAAAACGTCTTGTATATCAAGTGTACTAGTTTTCAGCAATTTTTTTTGCTGAAATTCCGTTTTCAGCAAAAATTTTAGTTATACTTTTTTAGTACTAAACTAATTTTGAACTAATGTTTTACTAATTTATTTTGCTACAAAAATTGTGATGATAACCGCACTCATAGCGTGGACGACAACCAGATAGACAAGATGTAAATGTCGCAGCTCGTCTGGAAACGGAAATGACAAAAAAAGAAAAACAACTCTACACATATTCTATATTTAAATTTTCAGCAAATAAATTAACTAAAGTAAAATTTCGCTACAAATTTTTTGAGTTTTTTTCAGTCTACTAATATTCAGCAAAAAGTTTAGTGATTTTAGCAAGGATTTTTTTCATTTGCAGTCGGCTAAGTGTTAGCAAAACTTTTGCTGAAGATTACTATTTTTTTTGGTAAAAATCAGCTCGCTGATTTTCAGCAAACCAAAACCTGCTGAAATTACCAACTTTTTTGCAAGCACGCTCCTGACTAAAAATTTGCTGACACTGCAACATTTTTTGCTGACTTTACTGACTTTTTTTTTGAGTGTAGTAAAATATTTTTGGTGTATTATTCACTTATAGGCAACTGCAAATAAAATAACGTCATGGCAAATTCATTGTAATGGTTTTGATCGAATTCCAACCAATATTTTTCCTGGGTGTACCAAACAAACTGCAAACAAATGTTCATCCGCTCCATCGGCGTCGTTCTCATTAAAACCTTGCTTATACCGCGAATGCCCACTGCTACCATCGCATCCCCATTTATAGGACAAAATACTCTTCCCCCAAATACCACTCTTCCCCCAAATATTCAAAATATTAGCAATGCAAAACATTTTAAATCTGCAATTATTAACCGTTTAGCATAACAAAATCTTTATATGTACATCACACACATCATATTATTTATTATTGTTAGTTTTTGCCATTTTGTTAAAATTAATTAATTTAACAATTATCTTAAATTTTGCATTAAAAAATACAAACATTGTTTTTTCGGACTTTCTATATTTTCATATATTTAGTTAGAATATTCTTCTACCTCAAGTCCAAATTCTAATATGATATTGTCATATTAGATTTTTATTTGTTGTTTCAAAAAGGGGTTGATCATTTTCATGATAGACAATACAATTGTTTCGTAGACATCACTCTACTCTTCAGTTGTCCGCAATACAAAATGATAACTTTCTTACTCAAACCGAGACATTACATAAGGTACAAAAAATCAACGGGACGAGAATTTTGTACTTTCGTATGTATATGATCTGTCTGCTTTGGTAAAAACAGCTATAAATCAACTCCTTTTTGAAAGCAACAATTACATAAAAGTACCCTTTGGGTACTATTTATATATATGTCTGTTGTCAATACATTTTGTAAAAACAACTAATTTTAAACTCAAAACAAAATAAATATTTGAATGAGATTTTAGCCGTGGTGTGCTCATTTTCAACAATTATCTTAATTTTTGCATTAAAAAATACAAAAATTGTTTTTTCGGACTTTCTATATTTTCATATATTTAGTTAGAATATTCTTTTACCTCAAGTCCAAATTCTAATATGATATTGTCATATTAGATTTTTATTTGTTGTTTCAAAAAGGGGTTGATCATTTTCATGATAGACAATACAATTGTTTCGTAGACATCACTCTACTCTTCAGTTGTCCGCAATATGAAAATGATAATTTTCTTACTCAAACCGAGACATTACATAAGGTACAGTGATGAGTAGAGTGATGTCCCCTTTTTAAACAACAAATAAAAATCTAATATGACAATATCATATTAGAATTTGGACTTGAGGTAGAAGAATATTCTAACTAAATATATGAAAATATAGAAAGTCCGAAAAAACAATTTTTGTATTTTTTAATGCAAAAATTAAGATAATTGTTGAAAATGAGCACACCACGGCTAAAATCTCATTCAAATATTTATTTTGTTTTGAGTTTAAAATTAGTTGTTTTTACAAAATGTATTGACAACATATAAATAGTACCCAAAGGGTACCTTAACAAATTATTGGTATCTCCAATCAATTTTAAAATTAGTATCAGTTTAGTAATTCTATGCAGTAGAAGCAGCCATTTATTTAATGAATATACAAGAAAATTGGGGTTACCTATAAACTTTATTACAAAAATTTCAATATTCGAAAGTGGTAACTACAAATACGGGTATCCTAATCAAATATGGCCTTAAAGTCGAGTTTCTGTAAAACCAACCGAATTGTGGATTGTATTGATAACACACACAACTATTGATTGGTATTGGTAAACGAGTTTTTTTACTATATTTGTTTTGCAAGCAAAACATATAAATTCAAAATTAGACTTTAAAATTAATAAGTGTTTGTGGTGCAGTCGGTAGAGAGTTGGCCTAGTACGCCGGATTTCCGAGTTCGAATCCGGAAAAGAAAAAAATATATATGTTTTTTAAATTAAAATAAAATATTCATATGCATAACCAGTAAATTTGGCTAAGAATATTAAAACCCGTTGTGGTGCAGTGGGTAAGAGTGTGAACTATTAATCTGAATGGCTGGGTGCAATAAACAACTAAATATAAGCATCTGTGGCGCAGGGGGTAAGAGACACACACAACACAGCCTTATAATAGCCTTAGAGATCTGAGTTCAAACCTCAACCAAGGCATTATATTTTTTTTTTTTAATAATTTTTTTATTGATTCAAATTAAAATACACCATTGATTTTCTGTTGTTAATATAATTTAATTCAAAAGCAAAATATTCAAATTTTCAACCCGAAGAAATTCAAATTAGAAATTTGGCAAAAAAATTTATATCGAATTTAGCCTGTATGAAAAGCAATATAGCCTTCGAGATTTGAGTTCAAACCTCAACCAAGGCATTACTTTTTTTTTAAATAATTTTTTCATTGATTCAAATTAAAAGACACAACCGATTTTCTGTTGTGAATATAATTTTAATCAAAAACACAATATTCAAATTCTCAACCTGAAGGAATTCAAATTTGAAATTTGCCAAAAAAAATTTATGTCGAGTTTAGCCTAGAGGAAAAGCAATGGGCTGACAAACGGAAGGTCGCCGGTTCTATCCCGGTTCGCGATATAAAATTTTTTTAAAATTTTTTTTATTCAAATTAAAAGACACAACTGATTTTCTGTTGTTAATATAATTTTATTTATAGACAAAATATTCAAACCTGAAGAAATTCAAATTTGAAATTTGACTAAAAAAAATTAAATAGAGCTTAGCTTAGAGGAAAAGCAATGGGCTGACAAGCGGAGGGTCGCCGGTTCGATTCCAGTTAGCGACATAAAAAAATTTACACAGATACCCAGTCAGAAAAATACAAACGGGAAAGAGATGGCAAAGCACTTTAACAGGTGGTACAAGTACTGGCAAAAAATACTTTCCCATTCCCAAACTGATAACATCATTAGACAAAAGGACCGGCTGTTCAAAAAGCGACGGAAAAGCACTGGATGAACAAAATTTATAAACGTTGGCAAAACGCTGGCAAAACCAATTAATAGGTGGTCTGGAAATATATTTTCCAAAATAAAATTTAAAAAAAGTTCATATGTATTTTTTTTTGGTCCTGCCGTGATTTCAACCCAGGCCGTCAGATTGGCAGACGATTGCTTTACCCACTTAGCTAACGAGACATATAATATTTAATGGCTAAACACATAAATGAGTGATAATAGCTGGACAACTACTGGCTGTGCCAAAATGCTAGTACTGGCAAACAATGTTTTGTAACTAGTATGCCAGTGTTGGGAGGGCAAAAAAAAGTTGTTCTTGAAGGAGCTTTCCCACAAACAAAAAAATTGATTTTATAAAACAAACAAAGTTTTAAATTAAAAAAAAATCCAAAATAAAGTTTTTGCTTGCAACCGGATTTGAACTCGGAACCTTCGGACTACAAACATTTTTTAACGAAGCGTCAGCATTTTTATAAAATCATTGGTTTTCCAGTGAATTGATTTTTGTACGCCTGGTAGCATTGGCTAGGTAGCACTGGATAACCACTGGTTGCAAACCTTGGCATATCACTCGAAGCCAATTCTTTGCCAGTGGTTTTTTTTATAAACCACCGAAATTTTTGTAAAACAAATACTGGTAAAACGCTTTTCGCAAACGCTGGCGAAGCGTCCCAAATGAGTGTTCTGCCAGTCATTTATTTTTAATACCGTGGTTACCCAGTGGTATGCCAGTGCTTGATTTTTTGTACCACTGGCGATTTCTGACTGGGTACTTACGTTTAGTTGTTGTCTAACTTAGAATTTAAACACGCATATGTACACACAGAAAACAGATTCGTGGTTCCAACCGAATTTTTCGCCAACTGAATTTTTGTAGTTCCAGGTACAATCACTTTTATTTATTTTTAATACCATTGTAACTACCGAAATTTATTTACAATTTTTGTTGTGTTAATAGATTACTTTCATGTTTGTGGATTATAAATTCTATAAATAGAAAAACATGTAACACAAAATTTATTTAAAAATTAAAATTTTTTTATGTCGCTAACTGGGATCGAACCGGCGACCCTCCGCTTGTCAGCCCAGTGCTTTCCCTCTAAGCTAGGCTCTATTTAAATTTTTTTTAGTCAAATTTCAAATTTGAATTTCTTCAGGTTTGAATATTTTGTCTATAAATAAAAGTATATCAACAACAGAAAATCAGTTGTGTCTTTTAATTTGAATAATAAAAAAAAATTTTTTAAAAAATTTATATCGCGAACCGGGATTGTCAGCCCATTGTTTTCCTCTAGGCTAAACTCGACATAAATTTTTTTTGTTAAATTTCAAATTTGAATTTCTTCAGGTTGAAAATTTGAATATTTTGTTTTTGAATAAAATTATATTCACAACAGAAAATCAATTGTGTCTTTTAATTTGAATCAATAAAAACATTATTTAAAAAAAAAAAAGTAATGCCTTGGTTGAGGTTCGAACTCAAATCTCTAAGGCTATAAGGCTGTGTCTCTATCTCCTGCGCCACAGATACTTACGTTTAGTTGTTGTCTAACCTAGAATTTAAACACGCATATGTATGAAACGAAAAAATATGATTTATTCCAAAATTTTATTATGATAAATAAAATGTCTGTTCCTTTTCTCAATATATTATTACAATTACCAAAATAATGGAAATTAATGGTTAAAGCTACTAAAGTTGAAAAATTAATTTTAAATTGATTGGAAAAACTAATACTTTGGATAGAGTGATCGATTTTATTGAAACACAACTGATACTAGATTTTTGCAGCCGATAGTTTATTCAAATGACTAAATCTTCGATAAATTGGTGGTTGTTGGTACTGAAGTTAATGTGGAAGTTGGTATTTTTTCAATATTGGTTAGAAAAGCCAATATTTTGGATAATGTGACAGTGTTTTGGTTCATCATATATATTTTCTGTTCACAAATAAATAAAACTTTCCTGATGATGAATGTTAAATAACTGCAATTAAAATTATTGAATAAAGAAAAAGTTTCGTTGGTTCCGATTGAATTCCAACAAATTTATTTTCTGTGTGTATGAAAAGAAAAAATATGATATATTCCAAAATTTTATTATGATAAATAAAATTTCTGTTCCTTGTCTCAATATATTATTACAATTACCAAAATAATGGAAATTAATGGTTAAAGCTACTAAAGTTGAAAAATCAATTTTAAATTGATTGGAAAAACTAATGCTTTGGTTAGAGTGATCGATTTTATTGAAACACAACTGATACTAGATTTTTGCAGCCGATATTTTATTCAAATGGCTAAATCTTCGATAAATTGGTGGTTGTTGGTATTGAAGTTAATGTGGAAGTTGGTATTTTTCAATATTGGTTAGTAAAGCCAATATTTTAAGTATTGAATATGAATTTTAAGTAACTGCAATTAAAATTGTTGAATGATGAAAATATTTCGTTGGTTCCGATAGAATTCCAACCAATTTATTTTCTGTGTGTAGTCAATAATACAGAAATGATTTAAACCAAATACTTTTTCGAATCAAAGAATTTTCAACAAAATGGCATCGAGTTTTTGTTGCATATTTTTGCATATTTTGCTTTTAAGTGCCTCCTGAGGCAGCCCCCATAATCGAACAAACCTTAACGCAGCACTTAACTAGAAAGAAAACATCAAGTGGTCATCTACTTAGACATTTATATTGGGTTTATTGTAATTTTTAACCAAACGCTCGAATAATAAATATGATTTTGAAAAATCGATAAATTTAACCCTCAAATGCATGATCTCTTCCATTTTAACCATTTTTTTATATATGATTTCTAAAGGCGTGTACATTTCAAGAAAAATACCAAAAAAAATTATTTTAAAAAAAGGTGATTTTTATTGAAAAATATGATTTTTTGTCAAATAGCTAAATTGTGATAATTTTAACGTGTATTTAAAAAAAATCTATAAACTATAATATATACATTTATTGTCCCCAAAATGAATTTTATTGAGAGAATACCACTTTAAACTAGAGATGGACACGTGAGTGAATTTTCACTCACACTCACTCACGCTCACGAGAAAAAAATTCTTATCACGCACAATCACTCACGACGAAAAAATTCCTACTCACACTCACTCACGCTCACGTGAGTAAATTGAACTTTCAGTCACACTTACGCGTGATCACGCGTGATTCACGTGAATCACGCAAATTCACGAAACAAAATAATATTCAAAAATTGAGAAAAATTAAACTTGAAAATGTGCCTGCCCAAAGCCTAGGGTTCGGAAATTCCCGGGCGGTTTTTCCCGAAAAGTTTTACGGGAATCTCCAAGAAAAAAATTTTTTCCAATCGGTTTCTAACCACACTAGTTCTGCAACTGGTTCCACTGCAAACGATTCCATGAAACTGGTTCCGGAACCATGACTGACGTAGAATCAGTTCTAGAACTAGTTCCAGAACGAATTCTATTGCAACCGGTTTCACTTTGGTGCTATAGAAGTGGTTGCTTTTGGGACAATTTCAAACAAAAATCATCGGTATTACAATTGAGAGTAGAACGGTCTGTAAAGAAAATGTAGCTACTCTATAACCGATTTTTTGGAACAGAAGCTTTAGTGGGTAAGTAATTACTAGGGCAAGGAATTTCATGCTCTTAAAAATGGAAAACATGCGCCTAAAATATGCGACTAAAAAAGAAAAATATGCATTAAAAATATAAGAAATATGCACTAAAAACTATTATTTTTGCAAAAATAATAATATGTTTTCCACTTTAGCATAAGTAGATCATCATCAATGATTAACCCATCAAGGCAAACGATACTGATGACGGTTTTGTAGCGAAAGCCATCTGTATTCTGTTTTGCTGGCCTTATCGAATTCTTTTAAAATTTTTTATTCTTTGTAATTTACTTGTGAAACTTTTGTCATCTTTCTTTAATTTGAAAAATAATTTAAACAGAAAATATTTATTTACTAAATAAAAAGATCAAATATACATACCATTTATTCAAAAATAATGCACATTAAAACTAAAAAATATATTTAAGTTAGTTATTTTGCAAACAGACACACAACTCGAAGATTTTCCATAGGTCAATAAGGTTTTTAAGAATGTTTATATGGATTGATTCAAAATATGAAAATTTAAATTTTTTATATTTTTTTACAAAATAAAAAATACTCCTAAAAACTAACCCCTAAATTTATAAACGTTTATTGAACAAATTTTGTATGAAAATGACGTTTTGCAAACCTGCTATAACTTTACAAAGCATTTATGAATTGAGAGGTAAAAATATGCACAAATATGCATTAAAAAGCACAAAATATGCATTAAAGACGCACCAAATATGCAATTAAAGTCAAAATATGCATTTTTGACAAAATCGATGCCATTTTGTTCTAAATTTGATGATTCGGATACACATTATTCGGATCCATGGAATATCTTGCCCTAGTAATTACCAATATCATATAAACCCGTATTCTACTCGTAAACGGTGTAAACCTGTATTTTTAACTTGGCAAATTATATTTTAGCTTGAAACTTGACAAGACCTAAATTAACTTGGCATGGATTTTTTGACTTGATAAGAGAACTATTTAAATGTCTTACAAAATGTAGACATTTAAACCGAAATTCATTGATTTAAATATTTCCATTCTTTCATCCTTAAAATTGATGTTCTACATAAATTACGAAAGTACGAAATTTTGCCATTTATTTTGTATTAAAAATACCCAAAAATATAAAGTCGCCTAAAACAATTACTTGAAAATATGAATAAAAAGCCCAACAAAAAACAGCGTGAGTCGTTAAAATTCGACTCACGCACACTCACTCACGCAAATATTTTACTCACGCACACTCACTCACGAACAATTTTCTTCTACTCACACTCACTCACGTTCACGTGAGTAAATTAAGGTTTTACTCACACTCACGCGTGATCACGCGTGATTAACGTGAATCACGCAAAATTCTGCTCACGTGCCCATCTCTTCTTTAAACATTTAAACAAATATATTTGAATATTACACTTTTTGTAAAAAAAACGCGTGTTAGATTTTTCACAAACAAATATACAGAGCAAATCCAAGATTTTTACTCTAACTGTTTAAAAATTCTGCGCTAAACTGTAGAAACACTATGTACAGAAGGGGCCCCTAATGTAGGGTGACCATTCGTACTGATTTGATCAGTACATATACTGATTTTTGGTCACGTGTACTGATGAAAAAGTCGTGTACTGATTTTTTAAAATTTGTACTGATTGTACTGATTTTTGGCATTTAAAAAAATATTAAATTTTTTTAGTAAAAAAAGCCAAAATGCAAGTACAATGTAGTTTTTCTTTTATAGGATAAATTTTTGTGAATGTTTTTCTCTACCAGAAAGCATTCAAAATAATGTTTCTACATGTAAATTTGTTAATCTAATATGTAGATTCTTACACGGAGAAGATTCGTGGTGACTACCGAATTTATCAAATGGTTCCATTGCGATAATAGAAAATCAGTTGATATAACAGTTATTTGACTGTGGTAAAAATATTTTAATTATCCGGTAGTGAGAATAACTCTTTTTTAGGAAACGACATTAAAAGCTGAAGATTTTTCCGTACAAAAATCCTTAAAATCTGAAGAAATATATGTGGGTATTTCCATGAAAAATTTTCGAATCTGTGAGATTTTTAATACAAAAGAGTTCACAAAACCTTAAAATTTTCAATTTTAAAAACATTACGTGTTTTTGCAGAAAAACGTAGCCAAAATGTGAAGTTTTTCTATGTTCTGCCAGCTAAATTTGTAGCCAATCAATTGGTTAGTTTATATCTACAAAAAATTACAATGCAATTTGTTCATGACAACAGAAATTCAGAATTAACGTTCATACTATCCTGGGGTCATATTTGACTCCATTCACAGCATGGCTATATTTCATTAATCTGTTACAACAAAAATTAGAAAAGGAATAGTAACAGATCATTGAAATTTCTAAATAATGGGTCCGTTTCCTGTACTTAACCCTGCTGTTAGGTTAGGACCATTTTGGTCCATTTTGTTTTACTTCTCTCTTTAACTTTGCAACGGTACAATATATGGACTTAACATTTTAGCTCATGTGATTTTTTTCTGAATTAATGTTTCTATCAAAATAAATAAGTGTCTAACATAAATTAGAAGGGAGAAAAATAAACAGTTACAAATCTTATGTTAGGGACCATTTTGGTCCATTTTTTTACTTTTCATTCACATATTCGCATTACAGGATGAGCAAATTATTTTGCGGTTTAGTTTACAAATAAATTTTGCTGCAGACAACACATTTACTTTCACATTTGGATTTGCAGTAACGTTCCACGTTTTCTAGAGGGTAGGTTTCTTATATCACTTCCAGAAGTTACGGAACCTGAGGAAGATGCTCTTACGTCAGCCAATAGCTTCGATGAAAATTTTTCTTTTGGTATATTAGATGTGTTCTTTGGCCAAAGAAAGCGCCAATTGTCGTAAAAATTCCAGTCTCCTCGATTTAGACCACTTGGTGCCACGAAACATCAATTTCAGAAAAAATTATAAAATCATTCAATGCGGATATAACTATAATTTTTTCAAATACAACATTCGGCCATCGATTTTTTTTTCCATTTAGGAATATAGTGACCAATCATTTGGTCGGCGTTATCTACGCCTTCTAAGAGAGAAGACTAATAAATAATGGCAAAACAATTGCAAACCTTTTGTCATATTATAGAAAGATACAATCTCAGGCTTCTTTTTCGGTGCATTGACATCGATTTCTGGTACCTTATCAAAACAGTTCCTTTATGTCTATGGCCAATATAAAAAACGAATGTAGGGATTTCATTGGAAGTAAACTGTTCCCACATATGTAAATTTTCTTTCTAAAAGTTTTTTTTGCCAAATCAAAAGATAAAAAGAAATGATCGGCCGTGCACAATATTTTGACCTTTCAAACCTTTAGTTAAATCCAATACGACACGCTTTCTAAGGCTGCCATACATAGCCTAATTTAGAGTCGCCATGTGTTGAGATAATATTCTCAGCAGTAGTTGCAATGGGACAGGATAATAGAGTTGCACTCCATTGCATATTATTTTTTGCAATATACAATGGATCCATAGTGCCAGCTGCAGGCACATTTTTTTCATTTTCTGTATCAGAATCACTTGCTTCTGTATTTTCGTATTAGATATTTTCATCGAAATTGAAATATCCGAGTCACTTTCGTTTAGAGTTTTAGCAATAGCATTTGAGTCCAAATTAAGCCGATTTTCCATTTTATCAAAAAACAAAGACGACGAAAGCTGAACTGAAATTGAAGTGAAACTAATGCGAATAGTTGATATATGACTAAATGAAACTAGGTAAATCACAAAAATAACACAAATAACTGAATAGCAGCAGTAATATGTATAAATTACTGATTTGATGGTACAACCAAATAAAATTAGGAGCACCCCAAATATAATTTTGAGTTTTGTAACAGTTTTGCAATTAGTTTTCAAATAAAATTAAATAATATACATTTAAATTTAACGGTTCGTTGTTATTCAAAAATCTGTGGTTATCATACACAGAGTTGAATAGAATCAGCTGAGATATCTTAAGAATTAAGGTTCAAAGCAAAATAGAGTAATAATAACAAAGGATAAAAATAGCATTGTTAAATTTCGTAGATGTTAGTCTAAGTTGAGTTGTTGATACGAAACTCGATTTTCTTTCAGCGGTCACATAAGTAGACAATATTAACATATTAGCCCACACAAGACGAAATACACTGATGATGGCTTTGTAGCGAAAGCCGAAAATACGTATTCTGTATTGCTGGTCTTATCGAATTCTTTCAAATATATTTTTATTCTTTGTAATTTACTTGTAAAAATTGTATCATCTTTCTTTGATTTGAAAATAATTTAAACAGAAAGTGATATTAATTTATGATCTAGAGTCCAACTAAAAAGAACATTCATTTACATAAAATTGTTATGACAAGTACTATAGTAATAAACATTCAACGTTTAATGAATACCCAGCCAGCAATTTCGGAGCGCTCATAAATAAGATTTTTAAATGGCTCATAGAAATGATTATTGTGTTTTTGAAAACACTCTTTTTTTTGGGAGAAAATATGAACCCCCAGAAAATAATCCAAAAAGTTGTCTCTACAATCTAAACAGCTGTCTCAAAATGAGGGTTAATTTTTCGGTCTCAAAGAAGATTCCAAAATTATTTAGATTTATGAGGAAAATTTCGATTTTATACGTTCTTTTTTCTGAGTCATTTCTGTGTACACAGGGGGCTCTTTTGGACGGACCACTTTCATAGGAAAAAGTGGAAAAATGCTTATGTTTTTGGAGCTCATTTCTGAGCCATTAATGATCATCTTTGTTTGCTGGGTAGCCCAAAATATTTCTTGAGCATAGAAATATATTTTTTAAAGTTAGTATTGCGTTCTCGAAATACTAAATGGAAATAGCTATAAAAAATGGGTTTATGGTCTTTTTATTATGAAAAATTAGGTATGGACCAAAATGGTCCATCAACCTAAAATTCATAAGTTGTTTTTAACCTAACAGCAGGGTTAAAACACTGGATTTTTTCATGCAAAAAAATTTTTTGTCTTGGAGTCTGAATAGGGAGAAATGTGTATGGTTTTTTAGAATGGTATGATGGTTAACCGTAAAATTTTGTTGCTTCACCCAAACCATTCGGTTGAAAACAAATTAGGTTGGCTGCATAATGATTTTTTTTTTGATAATATTTTTTAATTATTTTTTGATAATATTTTTTAATTATTTTAATTTTTGCATTAAAAAATACAAAAATTGTTTTTTTTTTTTTTGGACTTTCTATATTTTCAATATTTAGTTAGAATATTCTTCCACCTCAAGTCCAAATTCTAATATGATATTGTCATATTAGATTTTTATTTGTTGTTTCAAAAAGGGGTTGATCATTTTCATGATAGACAATACAATTGTTTCGTAGACATCACTCTACTCTTCAGTTGTCCGCAATAAGAAAATGATAACTTTCTTACTCAAACCGAGACATTAAATAAGGTACAAAAAATCAACGGGACGAGAATTTTGTACTTTCGTATATGAACTGTCTGATTTGGTAAAACCAGCTATAAATCAACTCCTTTTTGAAAGCAACAATTACATAAAAGTACCCTTTGGGTACTATTTATATGTATGTCTGTTGTCAATACATTTTGTAAAAACAACTAATTTTAAACTCAAAACAAAATAAATATTTGAATGAGATTTTAGCCGTGGTGTGCTTATTTTCAACAATTATTTTAATTTTTGCATTAAAAAATACAAAAATTGTTTTTTTTCGGACTTTCTATTATTTCATATATTTAGTTAGAATATTCTTCCACCTCAAGTCCAAATTCTAATATGATATTTTCATATTAGATTTTTATTTGTTGTTTCAAAAAGGGGTTGATCATTTGTACTGATTTGAAGTCAGAAAAAAATGGTCACCCTACCCTAATGCCGAAAAATGCAGTTTTGTGCATCAAGTGGGTTTTTTTATTAAAAACCGGTGTGTTGCCAAATGGCTACACCATGCATTTTAGGGTGAAAGGGCATTTTTTTGGTTTTAAGCATTTATTTTTGGATTTAAGTGCATATTTTTGTGGTTCTGGTGCATATTTCCATTTAAGTGCACATTTTACTGTATATTTTAGGCGCATATTTTCGATTTTTAAGTGCATGAAAGTTGCTGCCCTGATGATCACAAATCGAACTAAAATCATTCATTTATCAATTGAAAGATCAACCATGCATAAACTTCATTCCTTAATTTTTTGTTAAATTTAATTTATTTATAAAATATATATTTTTCTTTGTTTACATACCCAGAAAAAAAATTGAAGTAATGCTTTACAAACTACTTCTTTCACTCCTTCACAAGTACTTAGGATTTAAAAAAAATAACTGGATAATTTAAAAATTCACTTATAGTTAAAAAAGTACGATTAAAAAAAACAAAAAACAAGGAAACGTAACAATTAAAAAAATCAGTCTTACGTCATATTACATATGTATATGGGTGAAAACATCTCAATTCAACAGAAAAAAGTGGCATTCTCGGATTCACCATCTCCAATTTCAATGAAATTTACACCCAGGAAAAAGATTGGTTGGAATTCGATCAGAACTATTAAAATGAATTTGCCAGGACGTTATTTTATGTGGAGTTACCTATAATTGAATACTACACCAAAAATGTTTTACTAGGTATTAAAAATAGGGAAAACTAACTAAAAAACAATCCTTTTAACAAATTATTGGTATCTACAATCAATTTTAAAATTAGTATCAGTTTAATAATTCTATGCAGTAGAAGCAGCCATTTATTTAGTGAATATACAAGAAAATTGGTGTTACCTATAACCTTTATTAAAAAAATTTCAATATTCGAAAGTGGTAACTACAAATACGGGTATCCTAATCAAATATGACCTTAAAGTCGATTTTCTGTAGAACCAACCGAATTGTGGATTGTATTGATAACACACACAACTATTAATTGGTATTGATATTTGTTTTCCAAACTAAACATATAAATTCAAAATTAAACATTAAAGTTAATAAGTGTTTGTGGTTTAGTGGGTGAGGAGTTGGCCTAGTACGCCAAATTTCCAGGTTCGAATCCCCGAAAAAACAAAAACTTAGATGTTGTTTTTTTAATAAAAACAAAATATTCTTAAGTATTAAAAGTAAATAAGGCTAAGAAAATTAAAAGTAGTTGTGGTGCAATGGGTAAGAGTGTGGATTATTAATCAGAATGACCGGGTTCAATACCGGAGAATTGAAAAAAAGTTTTTTAATTTCAATAAAATGTTGTGGAACATAATAATATTTATGTGGAATATAATATTGAATTAGACAACCGAATATTGGCTTTCGCGACGAAAAATATAATTTAATATAAAGATAATTGTCGTAACCGCACGAATTCGATTGGCAACAAATTCGGTGGCCACAACTGAGACTGTTTTCTGGGTGTACCACAACTATCGTACATGATAACAGCTCATTAAAGCATAAATTTCAGAGCCAAGACTCTCTTAATTTCCAAAATATAACGTCACGAAAATTGAAAAAACGGTAAAATTTGACTAAAGTATGATTACAAAATCGACAATAACTTAAAAACGATTCAAGGGATTAAATTTCTTTTTGGTATTAAGAATTAAGAATGTACCCTTTAAAATGGTATGCATACCGATTTTTTTCATGGAAGGGTCAAAGGTCATTTATTGTGGTCTTGAGTTCAAATTCCCATTGCTCGAAATGCGCATTTTTTTAAATTTCTAAAAAAAATATATGGGTGATATCAAAAAATGTGATAAAAACCGTGTAACCACCGAATTTCTAATGCATAGATTAAATTTGAGTTACATATTTCGATATATATCAGCGCATTGTCACCTGTATTACAAAATTTATAACAATCTGACCAATTTTTGGTTAATACATAAAATTTGTGACCAATTTTATAGGCCAAATGTAAACTCCGTAACAAGTAACTCATAAGGTTTTTTAACTTTAATAGCTTATATTTTAATAACCAATAAAGCTAAACACTAACAGTAAGAACTTTTATGGAGAGGAAATGTGCCGTTTTTAATAAAAATTAATACATTTTAAAAACTTTTTCGTATATCTTAGCTATCACGACTCCAACTCTGTAACGATTTTTCGTCATAATTTTTGATAAAAATTCATATAACAGAATTTTGGAGTTACCTATTATTTATATTCCGAAAAGTATAATGTTATTTATACTCAAATGATCGTTGGACTGTAAGTAATCATCCAGTATAACAGACTTGAAGCTTTTCTGCAGCATGTAACATTCTCGAGAAGAAAAAGGATGTCTTTAATAAGATTTGAAAAAATGTTGTAAACTCCGTTCCTAATTTTTACACCAAACTATTTAACGAGTAAGAAAAACAATGTCATATTTGGATTCACCTTGTAGGCATCATACGATTTTGTTTCGGAAAAAAAATTCTGACAAAGCGTTTCTGAAAGAAAACGAAAAAAGTAACCAAATGTAAATTCCGTAACTGTAAACTCCGTAACCACAATTGTTTGCATCAGGTTTCATTCAAATAAATGTAGATAAATATTTAAAATATTTTAAAATAACCATAAACAGAGGTGATTCAACTAATATTTATGCGTCAAAAGACGATTCAACTAATAATTTTGCGTCAAATCAAAAAAAGTTATCAGTTTCTTACCCTAAGGTATAAAGAAAAAATATTGATTTTGCATTTCATTGGTTTTGAATCGATATTTCGAGTCATTACTGACATTAGTTTGACAAATTAAATTTGTTTCACACAATTTAAGAATTTTTTGATCGTGAAATGTTATGTTTTTAATATATTATTTTGTAACTACGCAACCGCTGTTTGGATTTTAAAAAATTTTATAATTTTGAAAAGCATTTAAAAGGACCAAAAATACAAAATTAAAAAAAAAATTAAAAATTTTTTCAAAGAATGAATTGTATTTTTATTCGCGAAACCGCCAATTTGATAAACACAAATTATATATCATTGGAAAGCAATTTGAAAACCCAAATACGAAAAACTAGTAAATTGAAGAAAATTCGTACGCAATTTTTTTTGTTATATCATTTGCTTGCAGAAATGTAAACTCCGTTACAACAAAAAAAATTAAAATTGTGCAAAAAAAGTTATTGCGACAACTTGTAGAAGAGATTTTTTGCAATTAGGTTTATAATGACTAAACTTACTGATTCCATTAAGAAAAAACCGAAATATTAACACTTTTTGCTTCTCACAAATTTGGCCCAAAAATTTATCACATTTTTTGATTTCATCCATATGCTTATTGTTAAACTCTCTTATACATTTGTATAAAAAATTTAAGGTGGTATCTCGATTCGTTTCTGAGTTATAGCCAAAAACATTGCCACATTACCACATTTTTTGGTATTATTATAGTCGGTCATGCCGACTATATATAATAACCTACACCAGTCTGGATAAAAGCCAACTAATGTTTGGATGTTTTGGATCGGAAATATAGCCCATATGGGCGGTAGGTCCAAGTATGGTCTGATCCTATCTAGAATCAACAGTCCTTTTCCTTGGGACCATGTGAGTAAGCGTAGCAAATTTCATTGAAATATCTTCGTACTTGCGATCTGCAGCCAGTTTTGTCAGATAAGGGGATTTCGCCCCAAATTGGGGATTTCAACTTCGGGTTGTGGTCAGATTTTCGTAGGGAGGAATTTGAGGATTTCAGCCAACCGAATTTTTGTAGTTCCAGGTACAATCACTTTTAATTATTTTTAATACCATTGTAACTACCGAAATTTATTTACAATTTTTGTTGTGTTAATTGATTACTTTAATGTTTGTGGATTATAAATTCTATAAATAGAAAACACGTTCCACAAAATTTATTTAAAAATTAAAATTTTTTTATGACGCTAACTGGGATCGAACCGGCGACCCTCCGCTTGTCAGCCCATTGCTTTCCTCTAAGCTAAGCTCTATTTACATTTTTTTAGTCAAATTTCAAATTTGAATTTCTCCAGGTTTGAATATTTTGTCTATAAATAAAATTGTATCAACAACAGAAAATCAGTTGTGTTTTTTAATTTAAATAAAAAAAAAAAAAATAAAAAAAATTTATATCGCGAACCGGGATTGATTCGGCAACCTCCCGTTTGTCAGCCCATTGCTTTTCCTCTTGACTAAACTCGACATAAATTCTTTTTGTCAAATTTCAAATTTGAATTTCTTCAGGTTGAAAATTTGAATATTTTGTTTTTGACTAAAATTATATTTACAACAGAAAATCAATTATGTCTTTTAATTTGAATCAATAAAAAAATTATTAAAAAAAAAGTAATGCCTTGGTTGAGGTTTGAACTCAAATCTCTAAGGCTATAAGGCTGTGTCTCTATTTCCTGCGCCACAGATACTTACGTTTAACTTAGAATTTAAACACGCATATGTATGAAACGAAAAAATATGATAGATTCCAAAATTTTATTAAACATGATAAATAAAATTTCTGTTCCTTATCTCAATATATTATTACAATTACCAAAATAATGGAAATTAATGGTTAAAGCTACTAAAGTTAAAAAAAAATTTTAAATTGATTGGAAAAACTTATACTTTGTATAGAGTGATCGATTTTATTGAAATACAACTGATACTAGATTTTTGCTGCCGATATTTTATTCAAATGACTAAATCTTCGATAAATTGGTGGTTGTTGGTATTGAAGTTAATGAGGAAGTTGGTATTTTTTCAATATTGGTTAGAAAAGCCAATATTTTGGATAATGTGACAGTGTTTTGGTTCATCATATATATTTTCTGTTCACAAATAAATATAACTTTCCTGATGATGAATTTTAAATAACTGCAATTAACATTATTGAATGATGAAAATATTTCGTTGGTTCCGATAGAATTCCAACCAATTTATTTTCTGAGTGTATACATAGCAAAGGGTACATTCTTATCTAATAAATAATAATAAAACGAATGTTATACCTTGAATAGTTTTTAATGCCGATTTTGTAATCATACTTTAGTCAAATTTTGCCGTTTTGTTCCAACATTCTGTTGCAGCAAACGGTAATCCAGTTGCCATAATCCAATTTCTGTTTTTCCAACTGAAATAGGGCTCCGGAAATCGAAATGAGGTTGTGACAGCCAAAAATGTTGAAATAACCGAATTTTCGGTTGCAGCAACCGAATGATTCGGTTGGGACAACAAATTTTTTTTGTAAGTTGTATCACATATCCAAATTTCATCGAAATATAAAGGAACCTAAAAACATAAAAATTACCAGGTTTCTTCATACGTAATCTTTTCAATCTTAGACCAATTTTATTTTCGAAAACATATAACCAAATAGTTCATGAATCGCAACAATATCATACGACGCTTTTGACATAGCCAATATAGTGGCTAAAGTCCTCAAATAAGTAAAAACATAGTAAAAATTTGTATTTTTAATTTTTTTTATAAAAAAAATAGAAAATTTTAATTAATACTTTTTTCTTGTATACATTTGATCCCCGGGATCAAGTGTCTTAGCAAACACACTTGATCTCCGGGATCATGTGTGTTACATATAGGGATCAAGTGTATTCATTAGGCTGGGTCGATTTGTGGGGAGGCAAAAAAATCGCCCATGGCTCAGGGAAAATCGTATTCTAGGGATCAAAATAAGAAACTTTGCCGAAGGAACCATACCTCTAAAACGAATTCTACTACCCCTAACTGTTGACTTTTGTCCCGTAGGGTCAAGTTTTGAAAAATCCCACTTTGACCCATTTAGAGTGCCCCAATCGAGTCCAAATGTATGACCGACCCCCACTAACTTTGGAGGGCCGATCCACCCATGCCAGTGGTACACCCCCTGGAACTCCCCTGGGGGGTTCCCCATACAAACATTTTAAAAAATCACCATTTTTGGCACTTTATTTTATTATTTTTTATTTATTTTATTTATTTTTATTATTTTATTTATTTTTTCTCCTTAGAAATTTATTTAGTCAGAACATATGTAAATGAAAAAATTAATTTAACTTAGTAATAGAAAAGAAAAAATGCCCAGACTTGAAAGCAAAAAAGACTTCAAACAGTAATTTTTTTTATTTTCTTTTCTATTACTAAGTTAAATTAATTTTTTCATTTACATATGTTCTGACTAAATAAATTTCTAAAGAGAAAAAATAAATAAAATAATAAAAATAAATAAAATAAATAAAAAATAATAAAATAAAGTGCCAAAAATGGTGATTTTTTAAAATGTTTGTATGGGGAACCCCCCAGGGGAGTTCCAGGGGGTGTGCCACTGGCATAGGTGGATCGGCCCTCCAAAGTTAGTGGGGGTCGGTCATACATTTGGACTCGATTGGGGCACTCTAAATGGGTCAAAGTGGGATTTTTCAAAACTTGACCCTACGGGACAAAAGTCAACAGTTGGGGGTAGTAGAATTCGTTTTAGAGGTATGTTTCCTTCGGCAAAGTTTCTTATTTTGATCCCTAGAATACGATTTTCACTGAGCCATGGGCGATTAATAAATCGACCCGCCCTAGTATTCATGGTATAACACACTTGATCCTTATATGGCGATTTATATTTTTAATTATTACTCAAAAAGTTATAAACCCAGAATATTTTTTTTTAGAATAGAACATGCCTATTTTAGAAAGCCTTCAAAAAAAATTTAAAACGAAAAAAATATTGAATATTTTAGAAAGATATTCGGCTTTAACTTTCCGGATCAAGTGTGTCTTTATAATGTAAAGTTCTATAACACAGCTGTACAAAATATGACAATATTTATAAGTTGCACAATTTTGCAGTGGTTTTGGGATAATTAGGTGGTGCTGATTTCGAATCTGCAACCAGTTTTTTCAAATTTGCTCTAGGTTTCGCGCAATTCGCGTTTTAAAGTTTTTCAATTTTTCAGCCGATTTTGTCAATAAAAAATTTATAATTTAGTAACTATAGCTTCGGAAAGAAAACGCTTTACACAGTTTAAGCTTAATTATGGTGAACAACTTCAAAAAATCACTTCTTTCATTACATCCAAAGTATCCGTTACTATATTTTCCAGCTTTTTTAGAATTACTTCTGAACAACATCCAAAACATCACTTAAGTATTGCTTCTGAAGCATAATTGCTCTAAAAGTGATGGTAGAAAGTGATTTTGGTGTCATTTGGTATTTCTAAACAGATGATCGCGGGTTCGATTCCTTTAGGGACCAATTTATTTTTAATATTTTTTAATTTTTTTATACCCTACACCACTACGTGTGCTGATGTTTGTAACAACAGAAAATATTGGACCTAGACCCACCTGTTGGTATACTGATCGATTTAGAATCAGTTTTTGTTTTCATTTATCGATGTCCGCCCATTCGTCTATGTATTCTTGTGCGCACTCTACATACACTCTACTACACTCGCAAATATTAAGATATTTTGATGATGGTATACCGATGGTATGTCGGCGCAAGGACGAATCCTGGTTACTTTGGACCTAGTGCCCACATAAGGTTCCCCGCAAATACGAATATATATCAATGAAATTTGATTCGCTAACTCAAATGGTCCCAAGGACAAAGCCTATAGATAGGATCGGTCCATATTTGGACCTACCACCCATATGGGCTATATTTCCAATTTTCTCTGCTTTTATGATTTTATAGAAAATTTTGGCACAAGTCAATTTTAACCCGTTCGAATTTCGGATACAAACATTAGTTGGCTTTTCACCAGTCTGGTGTAGGATATTATATAAGTTAACACAAAAAATGTTTAAAACATCAAAATAAAATAAAAACAACTCACAAGCTACGTTGCATTCGATGACACCCGACACCTCATTTGCAACTAAGCTTTGTTCGTTCACATGCTGAGACAGCGTCTACTATCAACACGCGCAGCTAAGCCGTACCCATACTTCCAACGTTCACATGCTGATGCAGCAAATGCAAGTGCACGAGGTGGTGTAGTGTTAACCTATACGGTAGGGTAGAATAAGGTAGTATTAAAAAATTAAACTTCACTTGTATTTTCAATTTAAACAAATAAAGACCTGTTGTGCGCTTAAAAACCGCACAACCAAAATAATTTTTTTAATAAAATTAAATAGCGATAATTTATCTGGCGCCCGAGCAGGGACCCTTCGATAAACTAACGAAGGTCCTTACGTTAAATTGAAACAAGTCAAGCCTTGACATCGGTTCCTTAGTAATCCTCAAAGCGGACAAAAAGGGTCGTGCGTACGCCGAAGCCGGTCAAGCTCGTTAACGCGAAATAAGTAAATTAATAAGTAAAGTTAAGTAACTAAGTTAAAACGGAATTAAAACAAAACTCCATTCGAATTAAAATAATAATTTAAACAAAGAACAATTGTGGCAAACCTAAAATTGTAAAAAAATAAGAAGGTGATGAAAAAATAAGAAAATTGTGACAACAAATTAAAAATAAGTAACTGAGGCGTAAATTTAAGTTAAACAAAAAGAAATTTGGCATAAATTGACCGCAAATTTGTGAAAAAAATTTAAAATAAAAAGTTAAAAATAAAATTTTAAGTAAACTTAAACGAAAATAGTGACTTAAAGAAGTTTAAAAGAAATATAAAAAAAAGTTAATTAAAGTTAATACAAATTAAAAATCTTATCAAAAAAATTTTTTTTAATTTAAAGTAGTGACTTAAGGATTTTAAAAATCTTAAAAGTAAAAAAAAAAAAAAACTAACAGGACTAAATTCATCAAAAGAATATATAAAATTTAAAAGTAATAACAACTAAAAGCCTTTCTGTGCGCGACTCGCAAAAATAAAAACTAATTCAAAAACTAAACCTGTTATAATCAACAACAAGAAGTGCACAACAAATTACCAGCTTTAACATCATCATCATTCCAACATTGATACGCAGTAGCAGCATAAGAAGATTCTGCCGACAACACACATACAGCGATCAGCAAGAGCAACAGCAATGCAACCGGGATTATTTATGTAAGAATAGCTTTAAGAAGTGGTTAATATCTTTAGAATATTTTTTTCCCCTTTTTATCAAAACTAAAACTTGCTTTTAAAATAATAACCTATTGGAGCTAAAATTTGTTTAAATAATTTTCTATTGAAATTAAAAGTCGTTTATTAACTTGAAGATAAATTCCCATCTGCATTAAAATTCGTTTATTGCCCTAGAAAAATCAACTTCCAAACGGGATTAACAATTTGGTTAATATCTTAAAAAGTAATTTCTATCAGAGTCTAAATTCGTCTATTATCTAGAGAATAATTCTTTTTCTGGCAAATTTAGAAAATTTTTTCCTAGAAGTAGGACAAATAGTTAAATTTACGATTAATATTGAATCCAAGTTTTATGATATTTTTTCTTACTCCTTGAAAATAACGGGAGCTAAAACAAACTAATTTTTCCAAATAATATTTCAACATAAATTTTTCCTCACAACTGATAAGCTTTTTCCCTACAATTGATTTCGATTGATTCCGAATTTCCCATTTGGGACAAATCTTGGAAATTTCCTGTATAACTATAACTGACATTATACTCCGACAACATGCCTGACGAGACAATCGAAGAGCTAACGAATAGACTTAGTAGAACACTCACGGTGAGTGGGACAACTTCTAACGGACAAGGACTCACTGAGCTCCAGAGGACTCAGATAGAGGAGATAGTTCGGGAGGCTATGGGAACGCCTTCGGACAATACCCCCGAAGAGGACGTGGATCAACCCATTGGTACAACGCCCACAAAACTGGAGGAGATCAATAGAGTACCCGATTTGGTGAAATCCTTGAGGGAATTTTCTGGTGCAGTTGGAGAATTTAATTCATGGAGAAAGTCCGTGGATATAGTCCTGGAACTGTACGAGTCTCTTAGGGGAACGGGGCGTTATTATGCTATATTACATACAATTCGCACCAAGGCCACTGGTGAAGCAGATACCGCTTTAGAGTCATACAGGACCCCACTAAACTGGAGTTCGATAAAGAAGTGCTTAATGATGCATTATTCCGACAAGCGGGATATTGGAACATTGGAGTACCAGATGACGGTACTCCGCCAGGGAAATAAAACAATAACGGAATTCTACCAGGCAGTGTACCAACATCTTTCATTGATACTCGATAAAGTTTCTTGCTTGGAATTGGAGGAGAACAGTCTCAGGGCAATGACGAATACTTACAGGGAAAAGGCACTGGATACATTCATTAGAGGTCTCAATGGGGACCTTCCGAGATTACTAAGCGTTCGCGAACCAACTTCATTACCCCAGGCATTACATATTTGTCTCAAACTGGATAATATGACATTCAGGATGAATTATGCACATGGGCAGTTACCTAGGGGGAATATACAGAGGGATAGAATCGGCGCGACAAATTCCCAATCGGGAAGTGGGAAGAAGTTCTATCCAGAACTTTCCCATATGGGCGGGATAATGTCAACTAGACCACCACTTCCACCTCGTTATGTACCAAATTTCAACGCAAGCTCCATTCCAAATTACAGTCCAGTATATCAGGATCAGAATATACGTACAAATTTTTATCAAAACTCAGGACCTAGACCATCATTCAATCCGCAAATCCCGAATAGACCCTTTTATCAATATAACAACGTTCAGAGCCCAAATCAAAATTCGAGTCATCAAGGACAACTCGGTGTGGAACCTATGGATATAGATCGGTCCGTTCAAACGGGACGAGTTAACTACATGAATCGACCCCCGATAAATCAATTTCCCAAAAGGACTGCTGGAACTTCTTTCCAGGGACCGGTTAATAAAATGCAGAGAAACTTCCATATGGAAACCCTGACCGAAGATCCTCAGCATAATTGGGATAATTATCCGATAGAAGGATACGAGACAGATGGAACGGGAAATAGTGAAGCTGACACAATCGGAGAATACTACCAGAAAATTCCAGAAGTCTTTGCAACAGAAGAAAATGCGGAAAATCAACTCGATTACGTCCAAGATGCAATTAATTTTTTAGATTAAACTGTTCCTCGTTACCCTATTTTGAGGCAAAAACGGGGGACGGGCGAACATTGAAATTTTTATTAGATATAGGTAGTAACAAAAATTATATTAGACCCAGCTTTATAAAAAACCCAAAGGAAAACAACAAAATATTTTACACAAAATCGATAGGTGGCAACAGTAAGGTTTCTCATCACGCTTTTCTTAATATGTTTGGAATCGACGACACCCCAATCAAATTTTTCCTCCTCGATGGGCTGAAGTCATTTGACGGAATTTTGGGGAATGATAGTTTGAAGGAATTGTCTGCCGTCATTTACACAAGCGAAGACTATTTTACTGTTAGAGGAGGAAGAACAATTCCTATTAAACAACACTTTACGCAAAACGTCAATAGTCTGGAATTAAGAACTCAACATTTGCCAGGAGAACAAAAAAGGTCATTGGAGAATATAATTAATAGGCATTATCAGCTCTTTTCGGATCCGGACGAAAAAGCAACGTATACTACTGTGGTAGAAGGTGATATCCGTACAACAACTAATGATCCAGTGTATTCAAAAAGTTATCCGTACCCTATGGCGCTAAAGGATGTGGTCGAGGAGGAAGTCAGCCGGCTCTTCAGAGACGGTATAATAAAACCATCCAGATCTCCATACAACTCACCGATATGGGTTGTACCAAAAAAGGAAGACTTATCAGGAAAACAGAAACACAGACTAGTGGTTGATTTCAGAAAATTAAATGCCGTGACAATTGCAGACGGATATCCAATTCCTGAAATAAACGAAGTATTGGCCAATCTGGGGGGAAATAAATACTTTACGGTGGTGGACCTAAAGAGTGGGTTCCATCAAATTCCACTGAGGAAAGAGGACATGCAGAAGACAGAATTTTCAGTAAATAACGGAAAATATGAATTCACCAGGTTGCCATTTGGACTAAGAAACGCACCAGCGATTTTTCAGAGGGCTCTAGATGATATACTAAGGGAATATATCGGTAAAATATGTCATATTTATGTTGATGATATTATTATTTTCAGCAAGGATGAGAGTTCACATTTTGAGGCACTAGGGAAAATATTCGGAACATTGGAACAAGCCAATATGAAGATCCAACTTGATAAGTGCGAGTTCTTCAAGACAGAGGTAGAATTCTTAGGATTCATTGTATCGAGTGACGGAATAAAAACCAACCCCAAGAAGGTCGAATCTATTCTTAAACTCTCATATCCTAAAACACTAAAAGAACTTCGGTCGTTCCTTGGACTCTCCGGATACTACAGGAGATTCATAAGAGGTTACGCGGATATGGCGAAACCGTTAACAACTTTACTAAGAGGAGAAGATGGACGGGTATCCAAATCCATATCCAGCCAGACAAGAATTGTCCTTGACGAAACTGCGAAAAGTGCTTTTGATGCACTGAAAAATGCACTAATATCACATGACGTAATACTATCGCATCCGGACTTCAAAAAGGATTTTCAGCTAACTACGGATGCATCTAACTACGCCATTGGCGCAGTACTAAGTCAGGAGGATAAACCGATAACATTTATTTCGAGAACATTGAGCTCAACTGAGGAAAATTATGCCACTAACGAAAGAGAGATGTTAGCCATTATATGGGCATTAAATTCCTTAAGGAATTATTTGTACGGATCGAAGAAAGTAGTTATTTATACGGATCACCAACCATTGACATATGCCCTTAGTAGTAATAATCATAACTCCAAAATGAAAAGATGGAAATGCATTTTTGAAGAGTATAATTATGAACTAAGGTATAAGCCAAGTCGTACAAATGTAGTTGCCGACGCTCTATCTAGAAACCAAACGGAAACGGATGTTCTTCATAATCAAACGGACTCGTCCACAGCAACACAACACAGTGCGGAAAGTTCATCTGACAATTTAATACCCTGCGTTGAAACTCCAGTCAACGTATTCAGGAATCAAGTATTCATCGACATTGGTGATACGCCTTCATATCAGTTTAAAATCGTATTCCCAGGAATTCACAGACACCTAGTAGTGGAACCAAATTATAGCGAAGAGCGACTTAAAAGTATTCTAAAGAATTATTTAAACCCGTCAGTTATCAATGGTATAAAGACTACCGAACCGATAATGGGAAAAATACAAAATTTTTACCCAAATCATTTCTCCAATTATAAGTGTAGATTTACCCAATTACTCGTAGAAGATATAGTATCCGAAAACGACCAGGAAAATATAATTCTGGAGGAACATAACAGGGCCCATCGCAATGAAAAGGAGAACAAACTACAGATTTTAGGAAAATTTTATTTCCCAGGAATGGCGGGGAAAATAAAACGAATTATAAAATTGTGCGCAACGTGTAAAAAGAACAAATATAAAAGACACCCAAATACGCCTGAGCTCGGGGAAACACCAATACCAACTTATCCCGGACATACAATTCACCTTGATATATTCTCAACGGATCGTAAATTGATATTAACCTCTATCGACAAGTTCTCAAAATTTGCACAGGTAAAGTTACTGAACGGAAGATCAATAGAAGACGTTAGAAAGCCCCTTAGGGAAATTCTGTTTTCATTCGGCATTCCAGGGAATATTGTTATGGACAACGAACCTTCTCTGAACTCGGCATCAATCTTGTTCATGCTAAAGGACGATTTGAAAATTAATGTTTTCACAACCCCCGTGTACAGAAGCGAGGCTAATGGTCAGATAGAACGGTTCCATTCTACTCTAACCGAAATTATGAGATGCCTTAATAATGATGGAACATCAAGGAATTTCGAAGAATTATTGGAAAGGGCGGTTAACGAGTATAATCATTCAATTCATTCCACAACAAACAGGAGGCCAGTCGATTTATATTTTGGGAGGACGGTGAATTTTTCCCCGCAGGATGCCGAAATAACCAGACAATCTAATGTGGAGAGGCTCAGACAAAAGCAGAGAAAAGATTTGGAATATCACAAAAGGAAGCGAAAACCGGTCAAAGACTACGTACCGGGACAACTGGTTTACGTTAGAACCAACAAACGTTTGGGTACAAAGCTGAGTAATCGGTTTAAGGGGGAACTTGTTAGGGAAAACCGGCATACAACTATAGTTACCGAAAGTGGCCGCGTCGTGCATAAAAGCCACATTAGGAATTGATACGATTTTTATTTTTTAGGTAATTTCAAAATACATTTGTATTCCTTAATTTTTTATTACTATTACAGATTACTTGTTGGAACCGTATTCGCGGACTTCAACATTTTGGACTACTCTAATGCCAGATTGATAACCATCCAGAATGGTATTGCGAGGAAACAGGATGGCACATTCAAAGTTATACACTCAATCAATCTCGAACAATATCGAACCTTATCGGAAGATCTAGAGTCTATAGTAGACGTGAATATTACATATAGTCATCCGCTCCGTCCGTTTTTAACACAACAGGTCATGAGTATAAAAAGTCTTCTGAGACGCCTAGCTCCAAACAGAACTAGGAGGTCGATCGATTTTATTGGCAGTGCATGGAAGTGGATTGCCGGAACCCCGGACAGTCATGATTTCGAGATTCTGGACCGGAAAATAGGGAATCTCCTCGAGAATAATAATAGACAGTTGATAATAAACGAACTGACCACTGACAGGATACGGGAAATTTCGAATATTACTAATGAAATATTAAAAGTAAAGAGGGAAGATTGGAACAATGAATTAGCAAGTAACTTGGAACACAAATTAATTTTGATAGAAAAAGAATTACAGAATATCGAATATCGAATATGCCATCCAATGGGCAAGAGTAAATATTGTTAACTCATTTATCCTATCGAAAACTGAAGTTGAAACTCTAAATGATGTATTAACTACCTATAATATTCCGCTTTTTAGTGTAGATGAGTTGTTGTCTTTCGGTAATGTTAAAATTGTAACAAACAATAAGGAAATTCTGTACATTCTAAGTATCCCAATCACTCAAAACAATGTCTGTAAAATGTTCTTGGCAAAACCTGTAAAAATTGGATATTTTGTTGATAAAATTGAATTTAATAAAATTTTGAATTGTAATAACGATCTTTTCGCTATTAAAGACAACTGCAAGAATTATAACGAACTAACTATATGTAATAGAGATAAGCTTATTGAATTAAAAGAAGATTATTGTATAACTAACCTATTTAAGAACAAGATAGGGAACTGCACCCAGGTTAACAACGAACACATACCCACCATAGAGGAAATCGAAAGCGACCTGATACTTCTGAATCAATATGATGGAACAATCAAAGCGAACGAGGAAGAAATTGTCTTAAATGGAACTTACTTGGTAAAATACTTTAACACAACAATCTACATAGACGACCGAAAATTTTTTTCAAAGGAAGTAAGCGGCAGTAAACCTCTACCAGCATTCCTGCAACCAAAAGCTAATAATGTAATAACGGAAGAAGTATTATTCCTAGAAAGAATTCAGAAGATAAACATGGGGAATATAAAAAGACTCGAGCTGCTTGAACACAAAAACAACATATTAACATCATCAAGCATATTAGCTATAGCTGCTGCATTTTTGGCTGTAGTTTAGATATTAGTGAAAAGGAAAATTAATCAAAAAAATTGTGAAATGGACACGGAAAAAAATTCTCATAGAACAACGGAAGAAGAACCAAATATGGAACCAAAAACTAACACTGTACAACAAGTGAAAAAAACATTGGAAATAGAAAAGAAGAAAAACGAGAAGAAAAATCCAAGTATTTATGATCTACAAGCGTTCGGGGCGATTGTATTTAAGGAGGGAGGAGTTAACACAAAAAATGTTTAAAACATCAAAATAAAATAAAAACAACTCACAAGCTACGTTGCATTCGATGACACCCGACACCTCATTTGCAACTAAGCTTTGTTCGTTCACATGCTGAGACAGCGTCTACTATCAACACGCGCAGCTAAGCCGTACCCATACTTCCAACGTTCACATGCTGATGCAGCAAATGCAAGTGCACGAGGTGGTGTAGTGTTAACCTATACGGTAGGGTAGAATAAGGTAGTATTAAAAAATTAAACTTCACTTGTATTTTCAATTTAAACAAATAAAGACCTGTTGTGCGCTTAAAAACCGCACAACCAAAATAATTTTTTTAATAAAATTAAATAGCGATAATTTATCTTATAGTCGGCATGCCCCACTGTAACTTTTTTACTCGTTTCGAAATATTTATAATTTATTTGTTTAAATTTAATAGTGGTATTCATCTAACTTGATTTGTGCCCTCGTAAACCGTGTATTTTTGTAATCGCGTATATTTATAATTTTAACTGTTTATTTGAATGAATGCAACTTTTAAAACTATTCACATTTCTATTTTGCATTTAGCCACTTTTTCGATCTTTTTATAAATCAAACACAGAATTTTTTAAATTTGTATTATTTAAAAACTAATAAAACAGAAAACAAAAACAACACACAAAAAAATTCAAAATAATTTTATTTTTGACAATAGCCTTTTTTTCTAATCACTTGGATTTAATAAATCCAAAAAGTATTTCTAAAAGTGCTCAACAGATGGCGTTAGATTCTCCCTATTTTAAAAAGAATTTTCTGTCCGACACTTATTTCACCCTAATTTTTAATACCGAATTCGATGATGAAGGATTTTATTTTAACTTTTATTTTTTAATTATATTTTATATAAAACAGCAATAAACAGTCTGCCTTTTCAGTTTTATCACTTCAATTTATATTTTTACACAATTGAAAAATTCCATTGCAATATTTAATATTCACTAAATTGGATTTAATTAAATTACTTACTGTAGAGTGAAAAATTGCCATTTCTTTTTAAGCTATTTCTCCATATCCAAGATGAAAAATATGTATTTGGTGAGGTGTAGCTTTTTTTCTAAACATATTTCATTAAAAAAATTTTAATAAAAACCTTTTATTTGTTAGTTTTTCAATTTTTTTGTTTCTCTTTTAATTTTTATTCGTATTTTTTTCTGACATTAAATTAATAGGCTGTTTCATATATTTGTGCTTTTATTATGGATTTATTAAATCCAGCTTTTTTTGGATTTAATAAATCCACTTTTAGTATGAAAAATTCTAAATCCAGGTGATTAAAAAACACGCTAAATATTCAAATGTATGTAATACGAAAAAGTTTACACACAAAAATGTAAACGTATATTTTAGTGTTTCCAATTCGGTTAATCGATTAACCGATTCCTCGATTAATCGCCTCTATTTCGGTTAATGTCGAAACAAAGAATTTAAAACTCAAATAATTATTCGACCCGAATAATCGGTTAAAATATGTCGATTAACCGGTTATATTTTTAATATGGAATTTTTCCATTATTTTTTCCCAAAACTTCATAATTTTCTTAGCCTTGACTAACAAATTTCAAGAAAAGCTTAGAAAACCAAATGCTACACACAGAAAACAGATTCGTAGTTCCAACCGAATTTTTGTAGTTCCAGGTACAATCACTTTTATTTATTTTTAATACCATTGTAAGTACCGAAATTTATTTACAATTTTTGAATTTTTGTTGTGTTAATAGATTACTTTAATGTTTGTGGATTATAAATTCTATAAATAGAAAAACACGTTCCACAAAATTTATTCAAAAATTAAAATTTTTTTTTGTCTCTAACTGGGATCGAACCCCCGACCCTCCGCTTGTCAGCCCATTGCTTTCCCTCTAACCTAAGCTCTATTAAATTTTTTCAGTAAAATTTGAATTTCTTCAGGTTTGAATTTTTTGTCTATAAATAAAATTATATCAACAACAGAAAATCAGTTGTGTCTTTTAATTTGAATAAAAAAAAAATTAAAAAAAAATTTATATCGCGAACTGGGATTGAACCGGCGACATTCCGTTTGTCAGCCCATTGCTTTTCCTCTAGGCTAAACTTGATATAAATTTTTTTGTCAAATTTGAATTTCTTCAGGTTGAAAATTTGAATATTTTGTTTTTGAATAAAATTATATTCACAATAGAAAATCAATTCTGTCTTTTAATTTGAATCAATAAAAAAATTATTAAAAAAAAAAAAGTAAGCCTTGGTTGAGGTTTGAACTCAAATCTCTAAGGCTATGATGCTGTGTCTCTACCTCCTGCGCCACAGATACTTACATTTAGTTGTTGTCTAACTTAGAATTCAAACACGCATATGTATGAAACGAAAAAATATGATAGATTCCAAAATTTTATTATGATAAATAAAATTTCTGTTCCTTGTCTCAATATATTATTACAATTATCAAAATAATGGAAACTAAAGTTAAAAAAAATTTTTTAAATTGATTTGAAAAACTAATACTTTGGATAGAGTGATCGATTTTATTGAAACACAACTGATACTAAATTGTTGCTGCCGATATTTTATTCAAATGACTAAATCTTCGATAAATTGGTGGTTGTTGGTATTGAAGGTAATGCGGAAGTTAGTAATTTTTCAATATTGGTTACACCCAGGAAAAAGATTGGTTGGAATTCGATCAAAACCATTAAAATGAATTTGCCAGGACGTTATTTTATTTGCAGTTGCCTATAAGTGAATACTACACCAAAAATATTTTACTAGGTATTAAAAATAGGGAAAATGAATTAAAAAACAATCCTTTTAACAAATTATTGGTATCTCCAATCAATTTTAAAATTAGTATCAGTTTAGTAATTCTGTGCAGTAGAAGCAGCCATTTATTTAGTGTATATACAAGAAAATTGGTGGTACCTATAACCTTTATTAAAAAAATTTCAATATTCGAAAGTGGTAACTACAAATACGGGTATCCTAACCAAATATGACCATAAAGTCGAGTTTTAAAGTCGATTGATAACACAGTACAACAGCCAATCTGGGGGGTGAGAAATTCCAAGTCAGGGTGATGGTACTAGGTCAGTATAGTAAAACCCTCAAAGGGTTTGGCGTTCGTATGTTTATTTTATGACCTTTTAAATTTTTTCCTTATCTTGATGTTTTTTCGCTTAGTTGTAACATTTTGGCAAAAACGTAGTTTAACATAACTCGAGAACCACTTGTCCGATTTTGATGAAACAAATTTAGAAAAATTTAGAATTACAATTTCTTTAATCCGTTCATATAACGTTTTTCTTTATAATCAACAGTTTTGCCGGTAAAAATAAATTTGTGGAGAAAAAAAATATTTTTTTGCCTAAAAATTAAAATTTTTTTTTTTTAAATTCATAAAAAATCCAAAACGGAAAAAAGGATCAAGTGTTATTAATTTCATGTAAAGTCACATAACCTATAAACAAAATTTAACGCGTTCTGCTTTTATTTACAATTAAGTGAAGGTATCCATCCCATTTTGACAAGAATATTGATATTTGTTTTTATTCAAAAAAGTGTCATTTATCGCCTTTTTCATAAATTTTCCCCAATAACTCCAGACTTCTGGCCATAAACTACTAAAAAAATTAAGTAAACATTTTTATAATTTTTTATTTTTATTTTATTTATTTATTTTTATTTATTTTAATAAATATTGCCTAGACTTTTTCGATGGTGATTGTTCGGGACTAGTGGCATCGCATTCATCGCTATCATCAGTTTCTGAACCACACATAATGTCAATGTGTGACTCCACTGTTGGCCCTTCTGCATCTCCTGAAAATTCTTTATCATCAAGATCATCCTTGTCTTGCCACACTAACTTACTCCACCAGCAAATTTCCGCAATTATTGCACTCGGCGACTTTTTGCCTCTATATCTGTAAGTTTTTGTTTTATTAAAATGAGTTTGAAAAAATAAAAAATCAGTATTACCTCATTTTAAATGGCATAGCAACTTGATGATAGCGTTCACCTTGTTCATCAGATTCAGTAGCCAATTGTTTGCTGAAGTAGTCCAGATGATGATGTAAATAATGGATTTTCAAGGACATGTGGACACCAATTTCCGAGAATGCTCTTAACATCCTTGCGACAGAAACATCGTAGTTGTTAGAACGATGCTTTCCCAACAAGCCTTCTATTACTTCTTTGATTGCCTGTCATGCATTCAATTCAGCGTCAATCAAAATATTGTTGAATGCGTCACTTTTAATCAGCTTTCGTATATCTGGACCATTTAGTACGCCTGATTGGAAAAAATTAATTTGTTAAGATGGAAAATCATGGGAAATGAATGTGATATTATAACTTACCTTCTTTAATTTTACTTTCGCTGAGTCTCGGGTAAATTAGTTTCAAACACAAGAAAACTTCATCTCTTTTGGCGACAGTTTTGATAAAATTCTTAACAATTCCAAGTTTAATATGCAGTGGAGGCAGCAATATCTTCTCCTTCGGCACTAGAGGCTCACGAATAATATTGGCCGTTTGTAACCTGCTGTGCTCTCTGAGTTTCCATCCGTGGCATGCATATTGGTCACCGGAAAATCGTGTGTCCCAATCGCACAAAAAGCACATATATTTTATATAGCCGCTTTGAAGACCGCAAAGCATTGCTACAACTTTTAAATCGCAGCATATGCGCCACATATGTTTGGCGTAGTTAACCATTTTTAAAATATTTTCCAGTGCATCATATGTTTCTTTCGTTTCTGTACTGTAGGCGATTGGAACTGAAGGTTTTTTATTGGTCTTATGCAGTAAAACCGCCTTCAAACTGAGTTTTGAACTGTCAATAAATAATCTCCAGTCATCTGCTTCATCTGCGTCCATCAATTTTCCTACATCCGGGCAATATGAAGAAGTTTTTTCATCATTCACAAGGAATAAACTTTGGAGTGTTACCTGACGACTTCGATAAGCTGTGACTTTCACACCGGGTGCCAACAAATTGTTTGATTTCAAAATGGAAGCCAGCTCTTCCGATTTATGCTGTGTTAATTCCAACTTGGCAACAATTGAATCAAGCTTATTTTGATTTACTAAAATTGGCTCATTAGATACTGATGGCTCATATGGGGAATCATCACGTGCATGATATGTCGGAGCAGTCGTATAAGAGAAAATATCTGGGCTAGAAGCTTTTGGCACAGGAATGTGGTCCGAATGAGGCAATGGTGTTGCGGCACTTGCAACACCAACGTAATTATACGATTTTCTTATCCTTTTTGCGGCTCCTTTATTCGCACATGCATAGCAATTCAATGGATTGTGACCTTCGCCAGGATTAGTCCAAGTCATTGGGATACCGAATGGCATACTTTCACGTCTTCTATTTTTCCAATCCATTAGACGGTTGTAGCAGCTTTTACACACTATATTTGGTACCCAATTTTCGTTCACTATAACATTTTGGTTGAAGTACATCTCGTATGTTTGAACAAAATCAGTACTGAAATTTCCCCTTTTTTTATGTGTTGAGACATATTGACCACAGCAGTAGCAAAAGCTATTTATATCTGGCTTGCACAGTTCCATATTCTGTTCTCTTTTGTTCACTTTTAAAAAACTGGAGAAAAATCAATTTTACTGTTCGCGTTCGTCGGCACTTGTTGAATGACAAAAATCACAGAACCAGTGTGAGAAAGAGAAGAAGTATAATGACAATGCATGTTTTATGTGAACATTACAGAACCAGTGTTGCCACATCAATATTTCTCTTTTAGTACAGTAGAAAAATATGAGAGAGTTCGGCTTGTGAGTGTCAATGTTTTCTCCAAATAATGTTCTGCATATCTGGAGCAAATTTTTGAAATTCATACATTTACCTAATTGTGAATAAATGAGAAACGCGTGCATCGATTTTCATGATCTATGCCTTTTTTTGCTCATGAGTTATGTGACTTTACGCGAAAGGAATTAGTTTTGGCACTTTTTTCCATTTTGGATTTTTTATGAATTTAAAAAAAAAAAATATTTAAATTTTTAGGCAAAAAATACTTTTTTCCCTTCATACATTCATTTTTAACTTCGAAAGTGTTGCACATATAGGAAAACAGTATAGAAACAGATTAGAGAAATTGTAATTCTAAATTTTTCTAAATTTGTTTCATCAAAATCGGACAAGTGGTTCTCGAGTTATGTTAAACTACGTTTTTGCCAAAATGTTACAACTAAGCGAAAAAACATCAAGATAAGGAAAAAATTTAAAAGGTCATAAAAAAAACATGACACATACGAACGCCAAACCCTTTGAGGGTTTTACTATACTGACCTAGTACCATCACCCTGACTTGGAATTTCTCACCCCCCAGACAATAATCCCAAAAATGTTCCATAGTGTAACACACACACCTATTGATTGGTATTGGTAAACGAATTTTTTACTATATTTTTTTTTTCCAAGCAAAACATATAAATTCAAAATTAGACTTCAAAATTAATAAGTGTTTGTGGTGTAGTCGGTAGAGAGTTGGCCTAGTACGCCGGATTTCCGAGTTCAAATCCCGGACAAGACAAAAATTTATGTTTTTTTTTAATTAAAATAAAATATTAATATGTATAAACAGTAAATATGGCTAAGAAAATTAAAAGTAGTTGCGGTGCAGTGGGTAAGAGTGTGAACTATTAACCTGAATGGCCGGGTTCAATACCAGAAAATTCAAAAAAAGTTTTTTAATTTCCATAAAATTTTGTGGAACATAATAATATTTATGTGGAACATAATATTGAATAAGACAACCGAATATTGGCTTTCACGACGAAAAATATAATTTAATATAAAGATAGTTGTCGTAACCGCACGAATTCGATTGGCAACAAATTCGGTGGCCACAACTGAGACTGTTTTCTGGGTGTAGAAAAGCCAATCTTTTGGATAATGTTACAGTGTTTTGGTTCATCATATATATTTTTTGTTCACAAATAAATATAACTTTCCTGATGATGAATTTTAAATAACTGCAATTAAAATTATTGAATGATGAAAATATTTCGTTGGTTCCGATAGAATTCCAACCAATTTATTTTCTGTGTATAACTAAAATACCATCAAATTCTTTAAAAATCGAGTAAAAGAGATCCTTAAGCCTTTAGATACGTTCTTTGGAGGAATTCTAGCAAGTCATATATTTTAAGGGCCCCTAAATTTTAATAAAATTTTTTTGTAAATATTTTAACAAAATGTCAAAGTTTCTATTTTTAAAAAAGCTTAAAAAAAATATCGCGAAAGGCCAAAATAAAGGTGGATTTTAAAACTTTTCGAAACACACGACGTGTTTGGTTGGAACAGGCTTTAGGAAATACAATAGAAAATGTTTCATTTCTGTTTTTATTCTTTTAAAAATTAAAACTAGTTTAAATTATATTTCAATGTCTACACACAGAAAATAAATTGGTTGTATTTCTATCGGAACCAACGATATTCATCATTCAATAATTTTAATTGCAGTTATTTAAAATTCATCATCAGGAAAGTTATATTTATTTGTGAACAAAAAATATATATGTTGAACCAAAACACTGTCACATTATCCAAAATATTGGCTTTTCTAACCAATATTGAAAAATTACTAACTTCCACATTACCTTCAATACCAACAACCACCAATTTATCGAAGATTTAGTCATTTGAATAAAATATCGGCAGCAACAATTTTGTATCAGTTGTGTTTCAATAAAATCGATCGCTCTATCCAAAGTATTAGTTTTTCCAATCAATTTAAAAATTTTTTTAACTTTAGTAGCTTTAACCAGTAACTTCCATTATTTTGGTAATTGTAATAATATATTGAGACATGGAACAGAAATTTTATTTATCATAATAAAATTTTGGAATCTATCATATTTTTTCGTTTCATACATATGCGTGTTTAAATTCTAAATTAGACAACAACTAAACGTAAGTATCTGTGGTGCAGGAGGTAGAGACTAGGGTTTGCGGTTCGGGAATTCCCGGGCGGTATTCCCGGGAAATCCCGGGAAAAGTTTGCCGGGAATTCCCGGGAAAATAATATATTTTTCCCGGGAAAACGGGAAATTTTAAAAATATTAAATTTTTTAAATTGTTTTTGTTTCGAATAGGATTTTTTAATTTTAGTCATAAAAAACATTTTAAATACCAAAGCAAAAATGTCATTGTTAAAATCTTTTAAAAGGAAATACATTTATTTGACACACAAATAAAATCTTTTCCAAGTAATTAGGAGCATTTCAACTAATAAATATTTTTCTCATAACTTATTCAAAATTTAAGTAGTAAAACCTAAAAACTTGGTAAAATGTTTAAAAGAAATATGAAAAAAAGTTTTGTTTCTTACAAATAATCGCCCTTACCATCTAAACTTTTCAAATGTATAATTTAGGTAAAGTCGACTTTAGTTAAAATATTGGGTGGCAGTATACCTTGACTTGGTGTATTTTTGGAGCATTCTGATTGGTTAATTTATTTTCAACCAATCAAAATATTTGAAAATATAAATATTTTTGTAAGGTTTTCATACACAAAATAAACAAAACCGTTTGATTAAAAATAAAGTCGACTTTAAATTTAAAATACTTCTTTATATTAAGGGTCAATAATTTTATAAGAACCGTTTTCATTAATAAATGTGAAAAGAAAAGACTAATGGTTAACGGTAGTATCTAAATTTGGTTATCCGACATCTAAATTTGGTTCACAAAAAAAATTGATGGTCATGCAACTTCTCTTGAAGAAAACAACAACAAGAATAACGTTTCAGCTAAAATTAGCAAAGTACCCTAAGAAAAAAGTGTAAGCTGAATAGGCATTAAAGGTTTTATGGTAGGGCAAACATTTCCTGAAATGGTATCCAAATTAGCCGCAGTCAATCCGCACCATAACTAGTTCTTCGTTTATTCGAGAAAGTTTTTATAATAAAAACCTGGCAGTGCAAAAAAATGAAACCGATGTAAAGAACATTATATTAAATTACTACAATCATGTAAAAGATATCACGATAAAAGAAATATCGAACAATATTTCTAACAATAGGAGATTTACTATAATCTTAGATGAATGGACAAGAAACTCACAAGACAAATTTGAACATATGTATAAAAGGAAATAATTCATTTTATAACCTGGGGTTGGTTTATTATTATAATGCTGATGAAATAAGAAGAATTGTAGAAATAAGACTAGAAGAGTTTTATTTGTCTTTGGAAAATAACATTGTGGCCACCATATCTAATGGGCCAAGTGTGATGAAACGATTTGTTTCCGACAGTCCAGTAGTAGGTGCTTTCTGCTAGAATCATGCAATTCATTTGGCAGTGCTGCGAGTAATTTATGTGAAATCAAATGTAAAACATTCTGATATTTTTTACTTTGAATTCTCACTACACAGACTGCATTTGTACTGAAATAGTGTTTTTTTTAACAAAAATTACTTATATAGGTGGTTTTCATTAACAATTTTGTTCAAAAATATTTCCCGGGATTCCCGGGAATCAAATTTTTTCATTCCCGTTTCCCGGGAAATAAAAAAGTCCGGGAAATCCCAAACCCTAGTAGAGACACAGCCTTATAGCCTTAGAGATTTGAGTTCAAACCTCAACCAAGGCATTACTTTTTTTTTATAATTTTTTTATTGATTCAAATTAAATGACAATTGATTTTCTGTTGTGAATATAATTTTATTCAAAAATAAAATATTCAAATTTTCAACCTGAAGAAATTCAAATTTGCAATTTGACATACCGCCGGTTCAATCCCAGTTCGCGATATAAATTTTTTTTAAATTTTTTTTTTATTCAAATTAATAGACACAACTGATTTTCTGTTGTTGATATAATTTTATTTATAGACAAAATATTCAAACCTGAAGAAATTCAAATTTGAAATTGGAGTAAAAAAATTTAAATAGAGATTAGCTTAGAGGGAAAGCAATGGGCTGACAAGCGGAGGGTCGGGGGTTCGATCCCAGTTAGCGGCAATTTTTAAATAAATTTTGTGGAACGTGTTTTTCTATTTATAGAATTTACAATCCACAAACATTAAAGTAATCTATTAACACAACAAAAATTCAAAAATTGTAAATAAATTTCGGTAGTTACAATGGTATTAAAAATAAATAAAAGTGATTGTACCTGGAACTACAAAAATTCGGTTTGCGAAAAATTCGGTTGGACCTACGAATCTGTTTTCTGTGTGTATTAGACAAGGTTACATTTGTTATTAAAACTGTGTCACACAGTTGACATATTAATTCTGTAAGATCGTGTAAGAAAGTGTGTATAATCGGTTCAAAACCTCATCAATTCCTCAACATGTTCCACTAGAATACCATGGAACTCGAACCCGTTTCACTGAATTTAAATTTTTATTCGAATTGAAGCAAATAACCTAAAGTTAACACAAAATGAAAGTTAAAAAATTGAGTGTTTATATGGAATTTTACATCTGTAACTGGACACTGAGAGAATTGCCTACATGCTATTTATGAATTTTTACATTGATGCAATGAAGTTGTGGAAATCGTCCATTGAAACTTTTCATTGAATTGATGCAGTTTTTTATAAAATTTGATTGAAAATTTCAAATTATTCATTAAAAATTCCTTATACCCGAAAAAGGTTTTATTAAAAAGTTTTTCATAAAATTTTAAGAAATTTCTCATTCACTTTGGGAATAAAACCTCATTAGATTACTGTAAATTTTTATTAAAACTCGTCTTCTTAATTCTCTCTGCGTAAGTTGCATCAAAATTTAGGTTATTTTTTTGTATTGCGAAATCATTATTTAGAATACTATAAATTTTTATTAAAACTTGTCTTCTAAAATTCTCTCTGCGTAAGTGCGCTGAAAATTTAGGTTATTTTTTTATTGTTAATGGCCCTTAGAAAACGGAAAAGAGAGTGCCGAAATCACCAAAATTTGATGTCGAATTTCACAGCACAAATTGGGATTTTCATTAACTGAAATTTAACTCAAATGAAACAAATGTAAAAATGCTCTAACTCGTTTTTTATTTCTTCAGGGGAGAAGGAAGTTTCTTAATAAATTCTTCAAAATTTAGATATAAAATTTTTAAAATGCAATATTAAATTTTATTGTGACTGTATTGATTTACTTACATTCAAAGAAATTTTGCATCTGAAGTTTTTCAGATTTTCAAAATTTGTTTCTAACAAAATAAAAAATCTACATTAAGTTATCGATATGTAACAGTTTTAGTTTTGGTGTTCTTAACTTACTAATATTTGGAAAAATAAATATTTTTTATTTCTGCTATTTTCAATGAAATTTTAGTAGTTTTAGCAAAATTTGTAGAGACACACACAGAAAACAGATTCGTAGTTCCAACCGAATTTTTCGCCAACCGAATTTTTGTAGTTCCAGGTACAATAACTTTTATTTATTTTTAATACCATTGTAACTACCGAAATTTATTTACAATTTTTGTTGTGTTAATTGATTACTTTAATGTTTGTGGACTATAAATTCTATAAATAGAAAAACACGGTTCACAAAATTTATTTAAAAATTAAAATTTTTTTATGATGCTAACTGGAATCGAACCGGCGACCCTCCGCTTGTCAGCCCATTGCTTTTCCTCTAAGCTAAGCTCTATTTAATTTTTTTTAGTTAAATTTCAAATTTGAATTTCTTCAGGTTTGAATATTTTCTCTATAAATAAATATTAACAACAGAAAATCAGTTGTGTCTTTTAATTTGAATAAAAAAAGTTTAAAAAAAAATTTTATATCGCGAACCGGGATAGAACCGGCGACCTTCCGTTTGTCAGCCCATTGCTTTTCCTCTAGGCTAAACTCGACATAAATTTTTCTTGCCAAATTTCAAATTTGAATTCCTTCAGGTTAAGAATTTGAATATTTTGTTTTTGATTAAAATTATATTCACAACAGAAAATCGGTTGTGTCTTTTAATTTGAATCAATGAAAAAATTATTTTAAAAAAAAGTAATGTCTTGGTTGAGGTTTGAACTCAAATCTCGAAGGATATAAGGCTGTGTCTCTACCTCCTACGCCACAGATACTTAAATTCAGTTGTTGGGTAACTTAGAATTTAAACATGCATATTTATGAAACGAAAAAATATGATAGATTCCAAAATTTTATTATGATAAATAAAATTTCTGTTCCTTGTTTCAATATATTATTACAATTACCAAAATAATGGAAATTAATAGTTAAAGCTACTAAAGTTGAAAAAAAAATTTGAAATTGATTGGAAAAACTAGTACTTTGGATAGAGTGGTCGATTTTATTGAAACACAACTGATACTAGATTTTTGCAGCCGATATTTTATTCAAAAGGCTAAATCTTCGATAAATTGGTGGTTGTTGGTATTGAAGTTAATGTGGAAGTTGGTATTTTTTCAATATTGGTTAGAAAAGCCAATATTTTGGATAATGTGACAGTGTTTTGGTTCATCATATATATTTTCTGTTCACAAATAAATATAACTTTCCTGATGATAAATTTTAAATAACTGCAATTAAAATTATTGAATAATGAAAAAATTTCGTTGGTTCCGATAGAATTCCAACCAAACTAAAAAACAACACACAAAAAATTCAAAATAATCTAATTTTTGACAATATTCAAATGTACCCAGCAAAAATATTAAGGAGTACTTCAAAAAGAATGACTATTTTATCTACATCCAATAAAATAATATACAAAAATAAGATAAAACAAATACAACAATACATAGCGACATGACGCACAAGCATAGTTTTCTACTGAAAAATTGTTAAATTTACAGCAGTATCGGATCTTTCTTATGACACGCACGTGTTAAATTCATTGATATAAATTCCAAATTTTGAACTACTAACAAGTCCAGAAAAAACACAACTCAAAAATAAAATTAGTTCAAATTTGGCATTTCCATCAATGAATTTAACACGTGCGTGTCATAGGAAAGATCCGATACTGCTGTAAATTTAACAATTTTTCAGTAGAAAACTATGCTTGTGCGTCATGCCGCTATGTATTGTTGTATTTGTTTTATCTTATTTTTGTATATTATTTTATTGGATGTAGATAAAATAGTCATTCTTTTTGAAGTACTCCTTAATATTTTTGCTGGGTACATTTGAATATTGTCAAAAATTAGATTATTTTGAATTTTTTGTGTGTTGTTTTTTAGTTTCTGTTTTATTTGTTTTTAAATAATACAAATTTAAAAAAATCTTTGTTTAATTTATGAAAAGATCGAAAAAGTGGTTAAATGCAAAATTGAAATGTGAATAGTTTCAAAAGGTGCGTTCATTCAAATAAACAGGTAAAGTTATAAATTTACGCGATTACAAAAATACACGGTTTACGAGGGCATAAATCCAGCAATATGAATACCACTAATGTCAAAACTAGTTTACGAGCGCTGGTAAATATACTAGTGTTTCCAATTATTCGACGGAGGCGGTTAACCGGTTAATGCATTATTCGAAAAATCAATAAAATTGGTTAACCGGTTATTCGGGTCGGTTAATCGAGAAAATTGGCGATTAATCGTTTAATACAAAATTAATGTATTTCCTTAATTTTTTATCAATAAAAACACAAAGAGCTGACTGGTTTTGTTAACCCTTTCGACCCCAACTTTATATGGCTGGGAATTTTTCGACCAAATTTCGCTTAAATGCAGATCTACACCAAATAAATATTTTTTATTACTTTTATGGCTTTGCAGCACCTCCTACCGGAGATATTTGGAATTAAATTTCAAATATTAACATGCTACCGGTCCCGAACGGGTTAAAATTTTTTTTAATTTTATATTTTTTCTATTTCTAAACTCTACATAAAAATTTCTGAGTTTTTTAATTTAATTCATCACACAATTTTTGAGACTAATTTAAACAAAAAATTTATTTTTCCGTAAAATTTGCTATGAGAAAAAATGTTTACGAACACTATGAAAAACAGTTCGCAAATGAACACTATCAAAGCCTGCTATAGGAAATTTATACATAGGCATTGTGGAAGTACTGAGTAAAAAAATTCTGTATAAAAAAAATAAATATAACTGGAGTTATCGGCACATAAGCAACTTTGGGACTGAAAGGGTTAAATATCAAAGTAACATATAAACTCGATATATTTACAAAAGTTTTTATACCTTAGAGGTTGAAAAGTTTCGGAGTCTGAAATTTTTTTAAATTAAAACTTTTCTTGTACTAATAGAAAAATGCACACAGAAAATAAATTGGTTGGAATTCTATCGGAACCAACGAAATATTTTCATCATTCAATAATTTTAATTGCAGTTATTTAAAATTCATCATTAGGAAAGTTATATTTATTTGTGAACAGAAAATATATATGATGAACCAAAACACTGTCACATTATCCAAAATATTGGCTTTTCTAACCAATATTGAAAAAATACCAACTTCCACATTAATTTCAATACCAACAACCACCAATTTATCGAAGATTTAGCCATTTGAATAAAATATCGGCTGCAAAAATTTAGTATCACTTGTGTTTCAATAAAATCGATCACTCTATCCAACGTATTAATTTTTCCAATCAATTTAAATTTTTTTTTTTCAACTTTAATAGCTTATTTTATTTTTATTTATTTATTTATTTGTTATTCCATACACAAGACTTAAGTCTTATATTACAGTATGGAACTGAGTATGCGTAAAAACAATAATTTAGTAAATACTTATAAATATAATTACAATTACATTAATGACATAGAATAGATAAATATTTTTGAACGAAACAATTTTAAAATTACTGTAAACTAAACAATTTTAGAATTTAATGTAACATAAACATAATTCAAAATTATTAACAAATAAAATTTCAAAATTAAAAATTCGAAATTAGAATCAAACATTAGAATCAAAACACACACTCAAAAAAGTTCACCGGTAGAAACCTATTGCAAATAGCAGGTAAAACAAAAGGGGACAAAATAAAATAACAACAAAAAAAAAAGTAGTTATTTTTAATTGCTGAAAGAGAAAAAAAAAAAATATAACTAACAAAAAAAAAATATAACTAACAAATGCATCGAAAATTACTAAGAATGTAAAATTGTCAGTTAAGTTTGCTAAAAATATTTTTAAATAATTGACAAAAGAGGCAAAAAGTACTGCTATTTTCAGTTAATTAACTCTCATAATAGTTGTTTTGTATTTTTATATAAAAAACAACTATATATACAATTAAAACAATAACTAAGGATTACTACACTGTCAAACTTTTTTGAGTGTATATTATTCAATTAGAGAAATAACTAATAATGTTTTTTCTGAATTGTTGTGCGTTACTAATAATTTGAGTGCTATGTGGAATTCTGTTCCAGAGACCTATTGCATTAATATAGAATTGGTATTTCGAAATCTGAGTACGATGATTAAAAGTTAATAGTCTTTTGCCTCTATCAAGTGTTGAGAATTTTAATCGCAAATGTAGATGTTCAGGTTGGCGGGTATATACTATTTTATGCATAAAAATTAGAATCCTTGTTTTAACATAATCATCAAAACTAATGCCATAAAGTAGATTTGCAAACGATGAAATATGATCAAATCTTTTCAGGCCATATACATAGCGGACAATACTATTAAAAGCTACGTTCAGTTTTCTTTTGCTTTCGTTGTCACAGCTGGCAAAAAGTTCGATACCATATAATAAGATCGGCATCAAATAAGTTTTGGCAAGAAGGATTCTAATCTTAGTTGGAGTACAATACTGAGTTTGCCAAAGATTTCTTAACATTGAGAATGATCTACCGCAAGCATAATTAATATGGTTCGACCAAGTGAGAGTATTATTGAAGTAAATACCAAGATTTTTAGCATACTCAACGATTTCTATGGATTGATTTTCAAGAATTATAGTAGTACATGATCAAATTTTAGTAATCTTTTTTTAATAATAAGGCATTTGGACTTGCTAGGATTTATTCCAAGATCATTAGCGGTAGCCCACTCATAAATTCGATGCAACTCCTGGTTCAGGGTTCTGACGCATTCTTCAATCGCTATAACTTTGCAACTTATGTAAAGATGGACATCATCAGCATACATTCTAGCCTTGCAGTTTTCTAGTTTGTTTGGAAGATCATTTGCGTATAATGAGAAAAGAAGTGGGCCTACGATCGATCCTTGAGGAACACCTCGGATTACAGGCAAAAAGTTAGATTTTGTGGTTGTTGTTTCAACATACTGATATCTCTCTGTTAGATATGATGATATCAGATGTGTTGCGGTTGATGAAAAATTAAACATATGTTCTAATTTATAACATAAAATGTTATGGTCAACCGTATCAAACGCCTTAGAATGATCTAAAAGAACTAAAAAGGTAACATTTCCACGATCTACATGTTGTCTGATTTCCTCGGCAACATCTACACTCTAATAAATTTTTGTTGAAACGTACTCTATTAAAAGGAGGTAACTTGATACCTACTATAAATTGGGCAAAAATAGACACAATGCTTAAAACTAAAATATATAGACACATTGTGTTCAAAAATAAAAGACACAATGTGTCTAAAAATAAGTTTTTAATTGTAGCTAAAAGGTTCAGCAACATTAGAATTTTGTTTAATTTTAAATTTTAAGTGTCTAAAGAAGCTATTTCAAATGCATAAACCTACACTTATGATGTTTAGGAACACGCGTACTTATGCGTGAATATACATAGAAAATGTCTTTTTATACCTTTTAATTCCATAAATAACACTAAAACGAAATGGTATTTAAAAAACAATAAACGGTTTATTAGCAAAAAAAAAAAAACAAGAAAAAAACCATAACAATTATAATTAAATTTCTCAATAATAACAATATTTAACAATTTATATTACAATTTTCAAATTATTAAACCTTATCTTCTATTTATCTATCTATCTTACTCTTATTTTCTAAAGGGGTTTCCCTATAAAAAGATACCATGTTCTGAGGACTTTTTCCTATAAAAAAACTTAAGTATATTTTAAGAACTTCCTATAGGAGAACTCTTAGATTTTGGAGTACTTTTAGGTATAGAAAACTGACAAAAAGTGTCCAGGATCTAAAGCCTTATCAATAGGCAAGACCTTGAAATCTAAGAGTTTTTTTTTTATGAAAACGTCATCCAAATCTAAGAATTGAAAAAGCGCTTTCTATAGGAAAATTATTCTATCGGAAAAATTTATTAGAATAAAGCAAGGTTGGTTACCGAAACGAATAACGGTAAGGGTATCGGTAACGGTATCAGATTTCGTATGTTTAGATAACGGTAAAGGTAACGGTATTTAAGACTGTTTCGGTAACGGTATACCGTTATCGAAACAGCAATACCGGTACGTACCGGTATTAAAAATTATGTTAAAAACATATAAAAACAAGTAAAAACATGCCATATTTTTAATTTTAAGTTCTGAAAATACAGATTTTAAGCTATAAATTCAATACTGGTAGTTTTAATAAGTAAAATTATTATCTATAAATTTTTTGAAAAAAAAACACTCAAGATTATAAAATAAAAAATAAAAAAATTGTAATTTTTATATAAATTAATAAATACCGGTAAAATACCGGTAACTACCCATAAAAATAACGGTATCGGTAACGATAACGGTATTTAGAAATTTTTTTAGAGGTATCGATAACGGTAACGGTATTCAATTTGAAACGGTATTTTAGCGATAACGGTATTATAACGATAACGGTAACCAACCTTGGAATAAAGAGAGTTTTCAATAAAAATCTTTTTAGAATCTGAGAGTTTCCAATAGAATAGGGTACTCAGAACCCTACAGTTTTTTATTATAAAAATTTTTCGAAATATTGGAATTTTTCTGTAGGAACAAATCATTAATATATTGGGTCGGTTTTATAAAGAAAAGCCTTTAAAACCTTTTCTGTAATAATATGATTTTAAAATTATTATTATTATTAGTGTTATTTTAGAAAAAGTTGGAGAATTTTTCAATAACAAAGCTGTAATATTTTGACGGAATTATATTCGAAGTACTAGGGATTTCAGAAATTTTCTATTAAAGAAAATTCTCAATTTCTGATGGGTTTTCTATAAGAAAACTGTCGAATCTAAATAGGAAAAATCATAGAAATCTAAATTTTTTATTCTCCCAGTTCTGACAACTTTTCAATGAAGAAAACCCATTAGATTCTAAAACCAGAAGTTCCAGAGTCTAAGGATTTTTTCGGTAGAAAACACTCAGAGAACACAACTAGAAATGTTTGCTGTAGAAAAACCTTGAGTTTCTTAGAATTTTCCCCTACAGAAAACCTATGGAATTTTTTCTGTAGAAAAACTCTGAAATTCTGAAAATTGAATCCTTTAGCAAAACACTCAGTTTTTGAGGGTTATTCATATATAAAAATTCTCAGATTCTGAAGATTCTGAAGATATCTTTCAATAGAAAAATCTTCAAAATTGATTTTTTCGAAGAAAAAGTCCTCCGTAGCTAGAGGCTTTTCTTTAGGTAATCGTTTTGATTACCAAAAGAATATTGTTCCATAAAACTTACTTAAAAAACTAACATTTTAAGAGACTTTGTGATTTTCTATGTTGTGTACTAACGGTTCAGGAACTCCGAACTAATTAAAATCTGTATGAACTACTTAAAATATGTCAGGCCACAACGAATCGTTAAGACGTATGATATTTGACTATAAAAAATAATTGATTCGATTTCGTCCTTCAAAAATATCGGCACTTCCATTTCTGTATACGATGTCTTGACAATTTCTTGCAGCATTCGATAAACCAAAAAAAAAAATGTCCGTAATTGGAACTCAATATCTGTAATTTAATTTAAGAGTTTACTAAAAAATTTTGTATAATACACTTTTAATTTACTCACCTTTAAAAGATACCTAAATTTTGTCCAATACTTTTCTTTTCCAGTTAACTAATTTCACATTTTGCTTCTGGTTCTGCGTTTTTTTCGTTATAACTAGGGTTTGGGATTTCCCGGACTTTTTTATTTCCCGGGAAACGGGAATGAAAAAATTTGATTCCCGGGATTCCCGGGAATCCCGGTAAATATTTTTAAACAAAATTGTTAATGAAAACCACGTATATAAGTAATTTTTGTTAAAAAAAAAACACTATTTCAGTACAAATGCAATCTGTGTAGTGAGATTTCAGAGTAAAAAATATCAGAATGTTGAACATTTGATTTCACATAAATTACTCGCAGCACTACCAAATGAATTGCATGATTCCAGCAGACACCTACTACTGGACTGTCGGAAACAAACCGTTTCATCACACTTGGCCCATTAGATATGGTGGCCACAATGTTATTTTCCAAAGACAAATAAAACTCTTCTAGTCTTATTTCTACAATTCTTCTTATTTCAACAGCATTACATCTTCCTGATATATAAACCAACCCCAGGTTATAAAATGAATTATTTCCGTTTATACATATGTTCAAATATCTCTTTTGTGATATTCGTGTCCATTCATCTAAGATTATAGTAAATCCCCTATTGTTAGAAATATTTTTATCATGATATGTTTTACATGATTGTAGTAATTTAATATAATGTTCTTTACATCGGTTTAATTTTTTTGCAATGCCAGGTTTTTATTATAAAAACTTTCTCGAATAAACGAAGATCTAGTTATGGTGCAGATTGACTGCAGCTAATTTAGATACCATTTCAGGAAATGTTTGCCCTACCATAAAACCTTTAATGCCTATTCAGCTTACACTTTTTTCTTCAGGTACTTTGCTAATTTTAGCTGAAACGTTATTCTTGTTGTTTTCTTCAAGAGAAGTTGCATGACCATCAATTTTTCTTTTTTCTGAACCAAATTTAGATGTCAGATAACCAAATTTAGATACCACCGTTAACCATTAGTCTTTTCTTTTCATATTTAATAATGAAAACGTTACTTATAAAATTATTGAGCCTTAATATAAAGGCGTATTTTAAATTTAAAGTCGACTTTATTTTTAATCAAACGGTTTTGTTCATTTTGTGTATGAAAACCTTACAAAAATATTTATATTTTCAAATATTTTTGGTCTAATTCATAAACTTTTACAACAGTCTTATTGCAGGATTTTAAGCTAATTTGTGAAAAACAGTATTCATATTTACTTAATAATGAAGAAAATAATAAAGGTCTATAGTTGGTACTCACTAACTTTAAACCTTTTATAAAGTTTGGAGTGAGGAAGCCACCATTTAATTGCTAATTATTTCATTTTCAGGCATGAAATGATTTATTAAAGCCATCCCATCCCTAGAATGTGTGGCTTCCAACAACTTGCATCCATCAAACTGAAAAAAACTACAACAATTGCGTAGCCAATGACCTTTTTCGAAAAAATTTCCAAAAAAAATGTAAAAATAAAATTAAAAAGGAAAACAAAACAATAGTGATGTGTAGTCTGTCAAAACATTATTCGAAATTCGATTACTTTTGTATGCTTTGAATAATATGTTCTAAAAAATTACTTTTTTACACACATTTCCATTGATTTGCTTTATAAATAAAAAAAAATATTTTTAATGGCTTTTAAATTTATCTTAGCACATAATTAGTTCTCTAATTTAAGGAAATACAGTTTTCACTTCCGATTACCGAGTCAGTCGTTTACTAAATTTGTAAATCACTTACGACTTATTTGGGAGAAGAGAGAAAATAAACAATAGTGTTGCCAGTATCAAATCGAAAAATTAATTTATAGTTAAAATACGATTATGAATCAAGATTTCTAATAACTCCTTATTAAGCGAAATATGTACTTTAATTATAGCAAGCTTCAAATACCAAATAAATTTTGTTTATGAATTAGCACATTTGATTGGTTGAAAATAAATTAACCAATCAGAATGCTCCAAAAATAAAACAAGTCAAGGTATACTGCCACCCAATATTTTAACTAAAGTCGACTTTACATAAATTATACATTTGAAAAATTCAGATAGTAAGAGCGATTATTTGTAAGAAACAAAGCTTTTTTTCATATTTCTTTTAAACATTTTACCAAGTTTTTAGGTTTTACTACTTAAATTTTGAATAAGTTATGGGAAAAATCTTTATTACTTGAAATGCTCCTTATTACTTGGCAAAGATTTTATTTGTGTGTCAAATAAATTGATTCCCTTTTAAAAGATTTTAACAATGACATTTTTGTTTTGGTATTTAAAATGTTTTTTATGACTAAAATTAAAAAATGCTATTCGAAACAAAAACAATTTAAAAAATTTAATATTTTTAAAATTTCCCGTTTTCTCGGGAAAAATATATTATTTTCCCGGGAATTCCCGGCAAACTTTTCCCGGGATTTCCCGGGAATTCCCGAACCCCAAACCCTAGTTATAACCAGTTAATTTATTGAACAAATGTATATGTTTCAATTATTTTTTATTTGCTTTGACATTTTAACTTTTACTGTTCAAAGTGTACATAGTTACGCATAAAATAAAAATTTAGGCATAATGTGTTTAATTGTAATGAATAAATGTTTATAAACATATAAACATGTGTACAAACATGGAAAATACTATACTTGTGTGTTTTTTTGTAGACAAAAATGTGTAATAAAATTTTGTACACATTTTGTGCCTACCGTTAGGCATTTTGTGCAGTTTCACATGAAATCTTACTGTATTTATAACAGTAATTTTACATGCTATTTTTAGAGTGTACGAGAGCTGTTATGCAACTGTGTTTTTTACGAAAACCAGATTGTCTATCAGTTAGCAAATTATTGGTATCCAAATATTGAGTAACTTGATTGTGAATTAATCTTTCAAAGACTTTAGAAAGAAATGGTAATATTGCTATCGGCCTGTAATCAGATTTATATTTTGGTATGGGGATAATTTTAGCAAGTTTCCAAATTTTTGGATAACTACGGTAGTAAGTATCTTATTGAAAAGAAATGTAATGAGAGGAACACCCAGGAAAAAGATTGGTTGGCTTTCGATCAAAACCATTAAAATGAATTTGCCAGGACTTTATTTTATTTGGAATTACCTATAATTGAATACTACATCAAAAATATTTTACTAGGTATTAAAAATAGGGAAAATGAACTAAAAACACAATCCTTTTAACAAATTATTGGTATCTCCAATCAATTTTAAAATTAGTATCAGTTTAGTAATTCTATGCAGTAGAAGCAGCCATTTATTTAGTGAATATACAAGAAAATTGGTGTTATCTATAACAGTTTTTAAAAAAATTTCAATATTCGAAAGTGGTAACTACAAATACGGGTATCCTAATCAAATATGACCTTAAATTCAAGTTTCTGTAGAACCAACCGAATTGTGGATTGTATTGATAACACACACTACTATTAATTGGTATTGATAAACGAATTTTATACTGTATTAATAGGGTTTGGGATTTCCCGGACTTTTTTATTTCCCGGGAAACGGGAATAAAAAAATTTAATTCCCGGGATTCCCGGGAATCCCGGGAAATATTTTTGAACAAAATTGTTAATGAAAACCACCTATATAAGTAATTTTTGTTAAAAAAAAAAAACTATTTCAGTACAAATGCAGTCTGTGTAGTGAGAATTCAAAGTAAAAAATATCAGAATGTTGAACATTTGATTTCACATAAATTACTCGCAGCACTGCCAAATAAATTGCATGATTCCAGCAGAAAGCACCTACTACTGGACTGTCGGAAACAAACCGTTTCATCACACCATTAGATATGGTGGCCACAATGTTATTTTCCAAAGACAAATAAAACTCTTCTAGTCTTATTTCTACAATTCTTCTTATTTCATCAGCATTACATCTTCCTGATATATAAACCAACCCCAGGTTATAAAATGAATTATTTCCATTTATACATTGTTGTGATATTCTTGTCCATTCATCTAAGATTATAGTAAATCTCCTATTGTTAGAAATATTGCTCGATATTTCTTTCATCATGATATCTTTTACATTATTGTAGTAATTTAATATAATGTTCTTTACATCGGTTTCATTTTTTTGCAATGCCAGGTTTTTATTATAAAAACTTTCTCGAATAAACGAAAATCTAGTTATGGTGCGGATTGACTGCGGCTAATTTGGATACCATTTCAGGAAATGTTTGCCCTACCATAAAACCTTTAATGCCTATTCAGCTTACACTTTTTTCTTCGGGTACTTTGCTAATTTTAGCTGAAACGTTATTCTTGTTGTTCTTTTCTTCAAGAGAAGTTGCATGACCATCAATTTTTTTTTTTTGTGCAACAAATTTAGATGTCGGATAACCAAATTTAGATACCACCGTTAACCAGTCTTTTCTTTTCACATTTATTAATGAAAACGTTACTTATAAAATTATTGGCCCTTAATATAAAAGAGTATTTTAAATTTAAAGTCGACTTTATTTTTAATCAAACGGTTTTGTTCATTTTGTGTATGAAAACCTTACAAAAATATTTATATTTTCAAATATTTTGATTGGTTGAAAATAAATTAACCAATCAGAATGCTCCAAAAATAAACGAAGTCAAGGTATACTGCCACCCAATATTTTAACTAAAGTCGACTTTACCTAAATTATAAATTTGAAAAATTTAGATAGTAAGGGCGATTATTTGTAAGAAACAAAGCTTTTTTTCATATTTCTTTTAAACATTTTACCAAGTTTTTAGGTTTTACTACTTAAATTTTGAATAAGTTAGTTGAAATGCTCCTAATTACTTGGCAAAGATTTTATTTGCGTGTCAAATAAATGTATTCCCATTTAAAAGATTTTAACAATGACATTTTTGTTTTGGCATTTAAAATGTTTTTTATGACTAAAATTAAAAAATCCTATTCGAAACAAAAACAATTTAAAAAATTTAATATTTTTAAAATTTCCCGTTTTCCCGGGAAAAATATATTATTTTCCCGGGAATTCCCGGCAAACTTTTCCCGGGATTTCCCGGGAATTCCCGCCCGGGAATTCCCGAACCCCAAACCCTATGTATTAATAAAACATATAAATTCAAAATTAGTCATTAAAATTATTAAGTGTTTGTGGTATAGTGGGTGAGGAGTTGGCCTAGTACGCCGGATTTCCGGGTTCGAATCCCGGAAAAGACAAAAATTTAGATGTTTTTTTTTAATTAAAATAAAATATTCATATGTATAAACAGTAAATATGGCTAAGAAATTCAAAAGTAGTTGTGGTGCAGTGGGTATAAGTGTGAACTATTAACCTGAAGGGCCGGATTCAATACCAGAAAATTCAAAAAAAGTTTTTTAATTTCAATAAAATTTTGTAGAACATAATAATATTTATGTGGAACATAATATTGAATTAGACAACCGAATATTGGCTTTCACCACGAAAAATATAATTTAATATAAAGATAGTTGTCGTAACCGCACGAATTCGATTGGCAACAAATTCGGTGGCCACAACTGAGACTGTTTTCTGTGTGAAGAAGTTGTGGCGAAAGTATTTTGAGAAACCTTGGATCTATCCCATCCACACCAACTGCATTGCACTTAATTGACAAGACACTGGATAGCACACTGGATAGCACATCACAGCTTTAACCGTTAATTTCCATTATTTTGGTAATTGTAATAATATATTGAGACAAGGAACAGAAAGTTTATTTATCATAATAAAATCTTGGAATCTATCATATTTCATGTTTAAATTCTAAGTTAGACAACACCTAACCGTAGTATCTGTGGCGCAGGAGGTAGAGACACAGCCTTATAGCCTTAGAGATTTGAGTTCAAATCTCAACCAAGGCATTACTTTTTTTTAATGTTTTTATCAAGGTTGGTTACCGTTATCGTTATAATACCGTTATCGCTAAAATACCGTTTCAAATTGAATACCGTTACCGTTACCAATACCTTTAAAAAATTTTACAATTACCGTTATCGTTACCGATACCGTTATTTTTATGGGTTTCCGGTATTTTACCGGTATTTGTTAATTTATATAAAAATGCAAATTTTTTAACTTTTTTGTAATGATCTTCAGTCTTTTTTTCTACAAAAAAATTTATGGATAACAATTTTAGTTATAAAAACGTACCGGTATTACTGTTTCGATAACGGTATACCGTTACCGAAACAGTCTTAAATGCCGTTACCTTTGCCGTTACAGAAACAAATTAAATTGGATACCGTTACCCTTACCGTTATTCGTTTCGGTAACCAACCTTGATTTTTATTATTGATTCAAATTAAAAGACACAATTGATTTTCTGTTGTTAATATATTTTTATTCAAAAATAAAATATTCAAATTTTCAACCTGAAGAAATTCAAATTTGACAAAAAGAATTTATGTCAAGTTTAGCCTAGAGGAAAAGCAATGGGCTGACAAACGGAAGGTCGCCGGTTCAATCCCGGTTCGCAATATAAATTTTCTTTTAATTTTTTTTTTATTCAAATTAAAAGACACAACTGATTTTCTGTTGTTGATATAATTTTATTTATAGACAAAATATTCAAACCTGAAGAAATTCAAATTTGAAATTTGACTAAAAAAGCTTAAATAGAGCTTAGCTTAGAGGGAAAGCAATGGGCTGACAAGCGGAGGGTCGGCGGTTCGATCCCAGTTAGCGACAAAAGAAAATTTTTAAATAAATTTTGTGGAACGTGTTTTTCTATTTATAGAATTTATAATCCACAAACATTAAAGTAATCTATTAACACAACAAAAATTCAAAAATTGTAAATAAATTTCGGTAGTTACAATGGTATTAAAAATAAATAAACGTGATTGTACCTGGAACTACAAAAATTCGGTTGGCGAAAAATTCGGTTGGAACTACGAATCTGTTTTCTGTGTGTGTCTGTAAAAATTTTGCTAAAGCTACTAAAATTTCATTGAAAATAGCAGAAATAAAAAATATTTATATTTCCAAATATTAGTAAGTTAAGAACAGCAAAACTAAAACTGTTACATATCGATAACTTAATGTAGATTTTTTATTTTGTTAGAAACAAATTTTGAAAATCTGAAAAACTTCAGATGCAAAATTTCTTTGAATGTAAGTTATAATCAATACAGTCACAATAAAATTTAATATTGCATTTAAAATTAAAAGACACAACTGATTTGCTGTTGTTAATATAATTTTATTTATAGACAAAATATTCAAACCTGAAGAATTTTAAATTTGAAATTTGACTAAAAAAAATTAAATAGAGCTTAGCTTAGAGGAAAAGCAATGGGCTGACAAGCGGAGGGTCGCCGGTTCGATTCCAGTTAGCGATATAAAAAATTTTAAATTTTTAAATAAATTTTGTGGAACGTGTTTTTCTATTTATAGAATTTATAATCCACAAACATTAAAGTAATCTATTAACACAACAAAAATTCAAAAATTGTAAATAAATTTTGGTAATTACAATGGTATTGAAAATAAGTAAAAGTGATTGTATCTGGAACTACAAAAGTTCGGTTGGAACTACGAATCTGTTTTCTGTGTGTATAAATTCGAAAAAGTTTACAAACAAAAATGTAAGCGTATAATTACCAGTACCGGTGTTCTGTAACTATGTGAGAAGTTACTCACATAAAAATTGCAACTCTACGAGTGTCTACGATATTTAAAACAAGGTGAGTCACAAAATTTCAAACTGAATATAAGTAAATTTTTTTTACATACCCTGGCTAAATTAGACATTTGATACTCACTCTGTTTTAAATATGGCAGAGTTGTAATTTTTATGTGAGAAACATCTCACATAGTTACAGAACACCGGTACAGGGCTCGTAAACTAGTTTTACATTAATCGAGTAAACTTAGAACATATACACAATATACGAGGCGTAAATACTTTAAATGAATACTTTTATTAATCAAGTAAACTTAGAACATATACACAGTATACGAGGCGTAATTACTTTAAATAAATACCTTTAATATTTTTTTAATTTTTAAATTTTAAAAATACCTAAAAGTTCTATAATTATCATATGCTTTAATTGTCATAATTAAATAATAAGTGTTACCCTACAAAAACGCAGGAAAATTAAACCCAAATTTTTAATTATTTTTACTTTATTCTTTACAAAAATCTAAGGCAAAATATAGCTATTCCGAAATTTTAGAAATGCCTATATATTTTATATGTGTTTTCTTTGTTTGGAAAAATTGATTCATGTATGTGACATTTATGGAATATTCAGTGTATATAAAATAAAAATTATGGAAAATAGCTGAAAATAATACCGAATTGCAGTGCACCTTTTGCACTTGTTTAAAAAGTACTTTTATTGAAGAGAATAAAGCACAATATCTCGCAATGAATAAGTGGTGTTTGTATGCCAGCCAACTTCCATATCAAAGTGTAGCTCAGCGGTAGAGTGCTAGACTAGCAATCATGAGATCGCATCTTCGATACCCGGGCGGCAATAAAAAAGCTTTTGTTAAATAAAAAAATTATATTTTTTTTTTTGTAATAATTTTTTTTTAACTTTTAATTGGTGAAAAAGAGCTTCCTTTGCACTCGTTTAAAAAGTACTGAAAAATCATTTATCATCACTATTAAAATCATTAGTGTATATGTTTAAAAAGAAGTACATCTAGATCATCAATTGTAGTGCTTTTTCTACTACTTCGGCATCTCTTTTTTTGTTGGGTGTTTATCAATTGTATATTACAAGTCTCATTAGCAGTGTTGCCATTTTAGCATATTTTCTGCTAGATTTAGCAGATTGAGTTAGGTAATTGCGTATTTTTTTTGTAAAAATATGCTAACTGCTTTTTGGCATATTCTGTTGGACGAAAGCAGATTTTTTAGCATATTTTGTTTTATGTGATAAAAGCGGATTTTTAGCATATTTTTTTACAAAATATTTTTTTCCGTAACAATAGCTGTATTTTGTCTCATGCCTATCAACGTTAAGTATTTAAAACAAATCTACGTTAAACCGATCGTAGTATGAACAAATTTAAACAGGTTATATTTATAATTGTTCCGTTATAATCGAACGTACGTCAGCAAAAGTTTTTAGGAAGTAACGTGAATAAGTTACGTTATATGTAAAAATATATAAACGTTAAGTTTTCAACGTTGGTAATTATCCGTTTTTAAAGTTAACGCGCATACGAAAGTAATATGTTAGTTTTCGTCTTAAGCGCGTTTTTATGCACTTTGAGTTTTTATGAATTAACGGATATAGTTAAGTCGAAAACACAGCTAATATTTATAACAATAACAATGTTTTTATAACTTTTTATTACATGCGTAATTAATTGCCTTTTTCAGTACAATTTTTCAGTAATATTGATATACTACTATAATTTACAACTGCTACAAAAACCATAAAAAAAATTTTGAAAAAATTCAAAATCAGTTATATTTATTAAGAAAAAATTAAAAAAAAGTTAATTTTTTTCATCTTAAGGAGAGATTAAACAATATTTACAAAAAATTATGGTTTCGTAATTTTTTAAAGTATCTTAGAATAATTATAAAAGTTTAAATCTCAATTCATGAACACTTTTGTAAAGTTCTAGGAGGTTTACAAAACAAAATGTTTACATAAAATTTGTTCAATAAACCTACTATAACTTTATAAAGCGTTTATGAATTGAGGGGTAAACTTTTATAATTTGTTCTAGACACCTACTTTAAAAAAGTATGAAAAGATATTTTTTTGTAAATATTCTTTAAATAAAGTGTTTTTTCATTAATAAAACTTTATTAAATAATACAAACCAGGGACGTTACAGTTATAACTTTTATTCAAAAAAGTGATTGTTTTACAATTATTTCCTGTTTGAGTATTTTTAATTTTCTGTTTATTTGCTCTGTTTGATTTATATTTTTAATTCAAACAAAAACAATCCAAACACGATTTTTATTTTTTCAAAAATAATAAAAGTTATTTTGTGATTTTTTTTCTTTATCAAAAAATAACAATTAAGAATATAAATCAAAAGCCATGGAACCAATGACTTCACCAATTATAATATCCTGATGATGTCAACTAGTGTTAATAAAAGATTGAACAGTGATTTAAAGTGAGTAAATATGTATACTCCAGCTACTTCCGGCATTCAATTTAGGTCAATTTTTAATTTTTATTTTATTATCAAATAAAAAAGTTAGTGCTTAATTTTTTCAAAAAAATCATTCTGTAACTTTTATAAAAAGTTTTAAAATAAAAATCAAAAAACCACAGAAATTTATAGAGTAAAATATAAAAATTGAAAAAATTAAAATCTTTGCCAAACTTTGTGATTTTTTTGTGCAATATGATTTATAAAATATAGTGCATTATTGAAATATTATAATTAAATAAATTTGGGTGGTGACTTTTTTAGAAATATAACAGTTATTTTGGGTCTCTGATACAAACAAAAAAATTTTATTTAGCAGATTTTCAGCATATTTTTTTTTATAAAATTTAGCAGATTTTTAGCATAATGAATATAATAGAAAAATTGCGATTTTTTAACTTAGCATATTTTAAGCATATATTTTTTGTTTTAGGATTTAGCAGATTTTAGCAGAAATTTTTTGGCGATCTAGCATATTTCCATTAGAGAGTTCTGGCAACACTTCTCATTAGCTTAGTGTGCAGACAATCTGGTGGCGTGGGTTCGATTCCTATCAGAACCATATTTTTTTAAATTAAAAACTAATTTTTTCTTAAATTTTTTTCAAGGAATTTTTCTGAAAATCTATGATTTTAAAACGTTGGCAAATTAGCGCCAACCAACGGGTAACAGGACAACACTCTCATTATTTTTAGTCCCACGTTCTTCTACATCCACCAACTGCTTGCCAACATTGTGCCGATTATATTTTTCTCCAGGGGAGTTGTCTACCAGCTAGGACAACTACCCCGATGAACACAATTGAGTGCATTATCGTGTAAACGAAATTAGGCCCTTTGACACGGGAATTTTAATGGCTGGGAATTTTCCGACCAAACTTCGTGGAAATGTAGATCTATGCAAAAGAAATATTTTTTATTACTTTTATGGCTTTGCAGCCCCCCCTAGCGGAGATATTTGGAATTAAAGTTCAAGCATTAACATGCTGTTGTGCCCGAGCGGGTTAAAATTTTTTTAAAATTTAAATTTTATATTTTTTCTTTTACTTATCTCTACATAAAATCTTTTGAGTTTTTTAATTTTATTCATCACACAATTTTTGAGACTAAATTTTAGCCTTTTTTTTAACTTTTAAATTTTAACACATTCTCAGCAGCGGTGATGATCACAAGACAAAACTCACTCTACTGATCTCATGTTGTTTTGAAATTTCACAGCCTGCATAAAATTTTAATGAGAACAAAATAACGAACCGATAACAGTAAATGAATGGCGCTTTGGTTAAAATTCAAATCACTGACGAGTTGATGAAGTCGACGTACATTATAATGTACGCCACTCGCCAAAGGCTTAAGGATCAGTGTTGCCATTTTAGCATATTTTCTGCTAGATTTAGCAGATTGAATTGGGCAATTGCATATTTTTTTTGGAAAAATATGCTAACTGCTTTTTAGCATATTCTGTTGGACAAAAGCAGATTTTTTAGCATATTTTGTTTTATTTAATAAAAGCATATTTTTAGCATATTTTTTAACAAAATAATTTTTTCTGTAACAATATTTATAACAATAACGATGTTGTCATAACTTTTTATTTCATGCGTAATTATTCAATTCTTTTTTCAGTGTAAACTTTTTTAGTAGTATTGATATACTACTATAATTTGAAAATGCTACAAAAACCATAAAAAAAACTTGCAAAAATTTGAAACCAGTTATATTTATTGTGAAAAAATTAAATGAGAAAGTTTATTTTTTTACTCTCAAAGAAAGATTAAACAGTATTTCCAAAAAATTATCTTTTCATACTTTTTTAAAGTATCTTACAATAAATATAAAAGTTTACCTCTCAATTCGTAAACACTTTGCAAAGTTCTAGGAGGTTTACAAAACAAATTCTTCACATAAAATTTGTTCGTTAAACCTCATATATCTTTTGAAAGCATTTATTAATTAAGGGGTAAACTTTTATATTTATTCTAAAATAGTTTAAAATAGTATGAAAATATAATTTTTTATAAACATTATATAAAAAAAGTATTGTTTCATTAATAAAGCTTTCTTAAATAATACTAAAAAAATTATTTAGCAGATTTTCAGCATATTTTTTGTATTAAATTTAGCAGATCAGATAATGAATATAATAAAAAAATTGCGATTTTCTAATTTAGCATATTCTAAGCATATATTTTTTATTTTAGGATTTAGCAAATTTTAGCAGAAATTTTTTAGGAATCTAGCATATTTCCATCTAAGAGTTCTGGCAACACTGTTAAGGATTTTCAGAAAGTGTATTGTCGGAATTTTAGTATGATTTTTTAAATAGCTTCATTGTCGTTGTTTGTTTCTACATAAATATTTATATGAAATTACAATCTTTTAAAAAACTGACATAATGAAACAAAATAGTCTTTTGTAAATTTTAATTATTTTTTACATTTTATTAAAACCACCGAATTAAGGAAGTTGTATAATGAATTAGATACCTAAAACTGTAAAAATTCCTCCAGTGTAATAATTAGTTCTACGAGCAGTGTACACATATGGATAATATCCAGAAGGATAGTATACTTGGGGCATGGGAGCCGTTACAACAACTTGACGACCAGTACGTTTTAAAGAAGATTCATCGACTTCAGTTAAAGGATATTGTTGCAAACTCTCATCAGCCAAATTAGCTTGCTTCAATTCTGTTTTCAAATGGAGGTCTTGAGCTTCTAATTCTGCCTTGTCCAATGGTACTGCTTCACAGGATGCCAAGAGAATATAGCACAAAGTTATAACAATGATAAAAGAACGCATGTTGTATTTTTCTTTTTTTAGTTTGAAAATTATGATTTAACTTTTGTAGATTTGTTTAATACTGACTACTTTTTCCAATAATGGCTTATTTATATGAAATTATATTTTCTGTCTGGTTTGTTCTGCCAAGTATTTTTTGCATATATTTGGTTTAAGTTATAATTATTAAATACCATGTGATTTAATTTTATTATTTGATTTTTTTTAATACTAAATAAAAGTGATTTGTCATTTTTAAAAATTTGGAAAAAATAAGGTTTTTAACATTTCATTCTTGACTGACTAAGAACGTCAACCCTATATTTTTAATTTTTTTTTTTGTTTTTAGTAAAGCGTAAATGTCACGCAATATTATTAACTGTTTATAAAATATTACTTAACTGCTTTTAATTTTGTTGTACCTTGAACATTAAAGAGGAAATATATTAATTTGACTTTTAAATACTACATACGCTTATGTTTTGTAATTAAAATATAAAAAGTTGAACACTGGCATGAGCATTGTAGATTTACACTCAAAGTAAAATGTCTGTTGGATTTACAGAAAAATGCATTGAACTTCACAATATACATTTCTTTTTCTTAGCTTACAACCAGTTTATTAATTTGAATAATATTTTGAGTCAAATTAAAGAATTTAAATTTAAGAACAAAATAAGTACACTCAGGGAACTTCTGAGGTCACAATTTTTTAGCTGTTTATTATATATTATTGTAGTTTTGTTGTTTCCAGGGAAAATAACATTCAATTGTAGAAGAAATATAAATTTTAAATTAAAATAAAATTTTCATAAGTTTAAAGAAGCAATATGACAAAGAAAATTGAAAGTAGTTGTGGTGCGATGGGTAAGAGTATGAATCTGAATGACCGGTTTCAATACCAGAAAATTCAAAAAGTTTTTTAAACAGCTCGCAAATGAACACTATCAAAGCCTGCTATATGAAATTATACACAGGCATTGTGAATTGCAATCAGTATTGCCGTTTTGGTTATTTTTAATCAAAATTGGTTTTTTTTTCCAATGTGGAGATGTGAACTTTTTTTTCATTTTGGTAACTTTTTTGGCAATCAAGTATACTTATAAATTTTTTTTCTGTATTTTTAGGTTTATGTACTGATTATGCTTGTAAGAAGCTTCCCGTACAAATTAAATATCTTTGTAGGAACATTTGTAACTTTTTTGCGCATAATTCGAAACGTATTCTTGAATTTAAAGAATTTTAAGACTATTGCAGTGTAGAGTCATATAAAATATTAGGTATTTCTGGTACCCGGTGATTGACACTATGTAATGTAATCAGTCGTATAACTGAGCAGTAGCCTGTTTTGCATTTATATTTTAGATCGTTCGACTTGGAAGTAAACGGTAAAAAGCTTGTGAATTGGGTTAACTAGTAGGCGATACTAGCTTTAAGGTTTTTTTTTTATTTCTCTCATATATTCTTAATATAATAAATAAAGAAATTCAATCGGAAGAAATGCGTCTTCCATATGTAAATGGTCAATTGAAATTAAATTTTAAATTAGTTTTGAGCAATTTCACCAAAAGTAATTACGTTAATAGTTTAATTTCATTAAAAACGGTTAATTTACTTGATGAAATTAATTGAGGTAATTAATTAAATGTAGAAAAAATTTTATTTTCCGTAAAGCTGAACTATGTTTAAATGAAAGTAACTTGTCCAACTTAAAAAAAATATTTTTTTTTTAATTCATTTTATTTACAATCTATTTTATACAATATTCAGTAAATTTGATAAATCACAGGCTACTTAACATATGTTATTAAACTTCAGCAAGCTTAATAAACTTATCTTACATATTTTTATTTACATTTATATTTACATTTTGTTTTAAAAGATATATGTACATTATTTACATTTTTAAAACCTAGGTTTATTTTCTGTACGGGAGATCTAACACATGAAATCTTTTCAGTCGTCTTATTTCGTCCGTTTCATCTAACAACGTAATGGCTAAAATATTACTATGGTTGCTAATTCGATCTATATATCTAGAACTGAATCGTTTTATTTCATCTTTTATAAAAGGAATTCTAAGATCTTGATGAATTTGTTTGTTGGTTACAAACCATGGAGCATTGGCTATACATCTTAAAGTTTTAGACTGAAACCTTTGCAAAATCTCGACGTTGGAATTACTTGTTGTTCCCCAAAGTTGGATACCATATGTCCACACTGGTTTTAAAATAGACTTGTATAACTTTACTTTATTTTCCAGACTAAGCTGAGACTTATGGCCTAACAGCCAGTACATATTTTTAGTTTTAATATTTAGATGTTCTCTCTTTGCTTTAACGTGCTGCTTCCATGTAAGTCGTTTATCAAGATGCATTCCTAGATATTTTACAGAATTTGTTTTTGGTATTTCAGAACCGTTAATTTGTAATGAGGGACAATCACCTCTTCTTAATGCAAATGTGACGTGGTTCGATTTTTCCGTATTAATACTGATCTTCCATTTTGTTAGCCACAGTTGTAGATGATTTAATTCTCTTTGTACCAAAGAAGATGCTTCGACTGCTGATTCACTTGAAGCAATTATTGCAGTATCATCAGCATAGGTGGCTATCGTAACATTATCACTTATAGGCATGTCTGAAGTGTATATAGTATACAACACTGGGCCTAACACACTGCCTTATGGTACACCTGCTCTAATAAACCGCGGTTGTGAGTAGACGTATAGTGTGTGTTATTAGCAAAAACCATAAACCTTTTTAAATAACAACAAAGTTGTTAAAGACTAAAAACAAAGGGATTAATAATCCAATAGTAGAATAAAAACGAGTAAAAAGGTTAAAGTCGGGCATGCCGACTATAGAATACCCTACACCAGTCTGGGTAAAAGCCAACTAATGTCACCAAAATCAATAGGCTGCGTTATTGGGCCAATATAGGTCTGTGTACCAAATTTCATCAAAATATCTTAATATTTGCGACCTGCAGCGTATAAACAGTATAATTTTGGTAGGACCCTTATATGGGCACTAGGTCTAAACATGGACCGATGTTCATCAAAATCAATAGTCTTCGTCCGTGGGCCAAAATAGGTCTGTGTACCAAATTTCGTCAAAATATCTTAATATTTACGACGTGCATCGTATAAACAATATAATTTTGGGGGGACCCTTATATGGGCACTAGGTCTAAACATAGACCGATGTTCACCAAAATCAATAGGCTTCGTCCTTCGGCTGCCATAAGTCGGTGTACCAAATTTCATCAAAATATCTTAATATTTGCGACCTGCAGCGTATAAACAATATAATTTTGGTAGGACCCTTATATGGGCACTAGGTCTAAACATGGACCGATGTTCACCAAAATCAATAGGCTTTGTCCTTGGGCCAACGTAGGTCTGTGTACCAAATTTTATCAAAATATCTTAATATTTGCGACCTGCAGCGTATAAACCATATAATTTTAGTAGGACCCTTATATGGGCACTAGGTCTAAACATGGACCGATGTTCACCAAAATCAATAGGCTGCGTTACTGGGCCAATGTAGGTCTGTATACCAAATTTTATCAAAATATCTTAATATTTACGACCTGCAGCGTATAAACAGTATAATTTTGGTAGGACCCTTATATGGGCACTAGGTCTAAACATGGACCGATGTTCACCAAAATCAATAGGCTGCGTTATTGGGCCAATATAGGTCTGTGTACCAAATTTCATCAAAATATCTTAATATTTACGACCTGCAGCGTATAAACAATATAATTTTGGTAGGACCCTTATATGGGCACTAGGTCTAAACATGGACCGATGTTCAAAAAAATCAAACTTGTTCGTCCTTGGGCCAACATAGGTCTATGTACCAAATTTCATCGAAATATCTTAATAGGTGCGACCTGTAGAGTGCGTACAAGATTGCATGGACAGACAGACAGACGGACGGACGGACAGACGGACATCGTTAAATCGAAATAAAAAAAAATTCTGAACCGATCGGTATACTATAAGGTGGGTCTACGACCAATATTTTTTGGTGTTACAAACATCAGCACAAACTTATAATACCCTGACCACATAGTGGTGTAGGGTATAAAAACACAAACAAAAAAAAACAACAAAAAACATTACTGTTAAAAAGAACAATAGTTTATCAGTATGACAAACTTAAGTGAAGATAGTGATGGTACTTGGCAAAAAGTACCTGAAACTAATTGTAATAAGCGACGGTTAAATAGATCACCAAATATGCATCAGCATAAAAAGTTTAATGCATCCGTAGAATCAACAACATCAAAAGGAAATCGGTTCCAGTTACTTGCTGAAACGAAAGGAAGCCAAGGTGAAAAAGATACATCCCCAAAACCGCCACCAATTTATATACCAAATGTTTCAAACATATCTATGATGATTAAAGCTATTGGTAAAGAAATTTCTAATAACAACTTCAATTACAAATCTCTGAGAGACAGTCAAATTAGATTAATGGTCAAAAATGTAGACTGTTATAGAAAAATTGTTAAATATTTTGAATCCAAAGGTATATGTTATCACACATATCAGTTAAAACAGGAGCGATCTTATAGAGTTGTAATTAAGGGTATACATCATACAACACCAGCAAGTGATATTAAGGCCGAATTATTAATGTTAGGCCATGAAGTTAGAGATGTAGTTAATGTCAGAAGCCGTGCTACAAAATTGCCTTTATCAATGTTTTTCGTAGATCTTGACCCAAATCCTAATAATAAGGATATTTTTAATATAAGGCACATAAATAATGCCATCGTTTCAATTGAAGTTCCAAAGAAAACTGATGATTTGGTTCAATGTTATCGTTGCCAGCAATTTGGGCATACCAAATCATACTGCAAAAAGCCATTTAGGTGTGTTAAATGTAGTTTAGAACATCCAACAGCCGAATGTACTAAAATATCACATTTTACTGATAAAACTCATTTTAATATTAGAGGTTATGATCTTATTACTGCGAATCACCCAGACGGTAAAGCACACGCTGGCTCTGCCGTTTTGATTAAAACAAGTCTAAAATTTGAAATTTTGAACCCCATAACTATACCGTCAATTCAAGCTAGTGGCATTAAAATCAAATGTGATAACATCGATATATCAATTTATTCGGTTTATTTCCCACCCCGACATAATTTAACTCTTGAAAACTATGAACATTTTTTTCAAATACTTGGACCTAGATTTATTGTTGGTGGAGATTACAATGCTAAACACCCTTGGTGGGGATCAAGATGTTCTTCTCCAAAAGGAAGAGAACTGTATATATGTATTGTTAAATATAATTATAAGACTCTGTCTACAGGTAGACCTACATATTGGCCAAGTGACCCTAATAAAATACCAGATTTGTTAGACTTTTTTGTTTGTTCCGGCATATCAAACCATCTACTTAATATAATAGATTGTAATGACCTTAGCTCAGATCATACACCCATAATTTTAAACTACAGTACACTCTAAAAAATGTATGTAAAAACACTGCTTTAAGTGTCTAAATTTTCATTTAAAAATACGCAGAATGCATAAATTTATGCACAAAATATGTAATAAATTTATTTAGGCATTTTGGCTAGAATATTACACACTTAACATAGTATTTTGTACGTTGATAAACATGTTTTAATATTATACGCATTAATTTAAAAAAATCACACATTTAAAGTAGTAACAAAATTTTGTATACATATTTTAGGCACATTGTGTATAATTTGAATTTGTCATTCACTTTTTTTATCAAATGAAAAAATTAAATTTCCAACTAAAGCAAATAATTAAGAAATCTGAATATATTTGGATTTAGCAGTCTAAGATTGTAAGGTAAGTGAAATTTATTTTCAAAATTGTGTATGTTTTTAAGATCTTTAAATGTTTTAGAATTTGAGCAAAACGGATGAAAGGAAGATGTTAATAAGATCCTGAACAATTTTCACGCAAAAACACGAGGAATTATAATACCGCAAATTTTGTTGGGTTGGAGATACGTTGAAGTTGTCTACTACCACTTTCTATGTGTAAAGGGACTTATTAGAAATTCTGAATTGCTAATATTCTGAAAATTAAACGAGTCCCGCCCTTAACTGTTTCAAATTAGAAATTAACTGTTTCAAATTAGAGCCATCTACCATCCGGTTAATATCATTAAGATCTATTTATTGGTATCTACAAGTTGTAAACTAGCAATAGTATCTCCACATTACAAATGAATCTAAGGGAACACATCGTAATAGTTTCCTTGTTAGATCTTTCGAGATCGATGAAATATGAGATTAAAAAAAGAAATGAAATTGGTTTCTGAATATTTGGTGTCAACCAGTTCCATATTTTAAAAGGGAACATGTCATTCATATGGCAGTTCGAGATACATATTTTTATTTCAGTTTTGAAAAGAGAACTCTCCCAAGTAAGAACTCTAATCGCTATATGTGATAGAGGAGAAACAACAAACGTATAGTATTTATCACGCAATCTCATATTTAGGTGGTTAAAAGGTCGGGGAAAAAGTTCGGTATATTGAATTTTTTCAATGATTTTGTTTTACTTTTATTTAAAATATTTCGTTATTGGACCTTTCACTTTGAAATATTGGCAATGTGGGATTCTGAGGTCATTTTGCCATAATAAAACCCTCAAATTCTGCCGGAATCTGAGGAACTTCTCCCAGAGAATACTCTCACGTTTTGAGGACTATTTCTACAGGAAACTCTTTGATTCTGAATGCTTTTTCCTTGGATTTTAAGGAAACTTTAATATAGAAAAGCCCTCGGATTCTAAAGAATAGAAATAGAAACCTTCATTTTCAAAATTTTTTTTATAGAAAAACCCTTATATTCTTCGAAAAAAACCTTGAGAGTCCGAAGAATTTTTTGCTATAGAAAAACCAGATTCTAAAGATTTATCCCTATAGAATCTTCTTGTATTTCTGAAAATACAATATACAAAATAAAATAAAAAATAATTTCCTATAATCCGAGTTTTAATATATGATAAAGTTCGCAGAATCTAAGAGTTAACCTGCCGTACAAAATCCACAAAATATGAGAGGTTTTCTATTGGAAAAATTCTCTGGATTTGAAGGTTTTTTACTAGGAAAAATTACTTAGTATCTGAGGTGTTTACAGGAAAAAAACTCCTCAGAATCTAATTTTTTTTATGGAAAATAATCCATAGAATCTGAGATATTTTCAAAAGGAAAAAGTTCGCATAATATCAGCGTTTTATACAAGAGGAAAACCCCCAGAACCCAAAGGTTTTTCTATGATAAATAGTCCTTCGATCCAAAAAGGTTTTCCTTTGGAACTGTCCGATTTTGTGTTCCTTTGCCTACACAAAAAGTTCCCCGGATTTGGAGGGTGAAATATGGTGAAATCTTCCGATTCCGAGGACATTTGTTACAGAAAAACCACCAGATTCTAAGAATATTTTCCTATAGATAATTTCTGAAATTCTGAGAACTTCCTCGCATAGAAAGCCATAGTAGAAAGCCCTTCAGATTTTAGGAATTTTTTATAGAAAAAACTTTAGGAAAAAGAATATAAAAAAAAATTATTTTAGAGGGAAAATTTCTCAGAATTTAATGGATTTCTCTAACAAGAATTTCTTGATTTTAAAAATTCTTGTTATAATTAAAAACTTTAATTATAATTGTTTAGGTTTTACTTAGGTTTTTTACATTAATTGTTAATATTTTCTTTTCTCATGAGATTCCTTGTTAATAAAACATTAATATTTTCAAAATGCATTTTGTTTTATTTTAAGGCACTATAAAGTGCAGTAGTTAATAAAAACATTTTCTGTGTATATATGTGCTTTATTATGCGTGTTTCTAGACACACCATATGTAGGTTTATGCATTTAACATAGCTTTTTAGACACATACAATTTAATTTTAAACAAAATTCAAATGTTGCTAAACTCTTTGATACAATTAAAAACATAATTTTACACATATTGTGTCTATTGATATTAAACACAATGTGTCTATATAATTTGGGTTTAAACATTGTGCCTATTTTTGCCCTATTTATAGTAGGTATCAAGTTACCTCCTTTTAATAGAGTAGATTTCAACAAAAATTTATTAGAGTGTACTGTTCTACAAACTGTATCAAAAAACTGCAAATTAATTTCTCATAAAACTGATATTAATTCGTTTCAATACTGGATGGATAAAAATTTAGAACTAAACATTCCAATTAAATCTGGTGATGATATTGATTTAGCAGTTGAAAAATTTACAAATCTTATCCATGAGGCCGCATTTATGTCTACTCCTCAGTTATCACCACAAAATGGTAGTAAAGTCTTAATATCCGCTGAAATAAGAGATTTAATACAACATAAAAGAAGATTAAGAAGAATATGGCAATCCAGTAGAAATCCAAGAGATAAAACTAATTTTAATAATGCTTCAAACTACCTCAAAAAACGAATAGCTGAATTGAAGAATGACGAATTGTCAAATTTTTTAAGAAATCTGGACACTACAAATAATACAAATAATAGTGAGTACAGTTTATGGAAGGCCACAAAGTACTTAAATAGGCAAATGAAAAGAAATGTTCCAATAAAAGGCCCAAATGGAAATTGGTGCAGAAATAATAAAAATAAAGCCGACTCATTTTCTGAACATCTGGAGAAAACGTTTGAATTATTTCCAACAACAAATTCTACCGACGAATGGATTTACCGATAAAATCGTTCTCACCAAGGGAGGTACAAACTGAAATCTCCAAACTAAATAACACAAAGTCTCCTGGTTACGATAAAATAGATACAATAGTTGCCAAATCTTTATCAAAGAAAAGTGTGATATTTTTAACCCTCATTTATAACTCTATTTTAAGACTGTCGTACTTTCCATCTCAATGGAAATGCGCTGAGATTATAATGATTCCTAAACCAAATAAGCCAGAAAATTTACTTTCGTCGTATAGGCCAATAAGTTTGTTGCCAACTTTTTAAAAAATTTTTGAAAGATTATTTTCAAGTAGATTGTTACCTATTTTAGAAACACGAAATATTATTCCAGACCATCAATTTGGTTTTCGCCATAAACATGGAACCCCGGAACAGTGTCACAGAATTGTAAAAGTTATCACAGACTCTCTGGAAAGAAAAATGTATTGCTCTGGAGTTTTTTTTAGATGTGAAACAGGCTTTTGACAGGGTGTGGCATAAAGGTCTATTGTACAAACTTAAGTCGCTTTTACCAACTCCATACTATCTATTTTTAAAATCGTACTTGGCTGAACGAACATTTTATGTAAAAGTTGTTGATGAAACGTCTCATAAAAAAATATGAAATTAAAAAAAACACAATCTTTTTATATAGAACTTTTAAAAGAAATCTCAAAATACTTTGAATTTTCAGATTTAAAGATTTAAAACATCTTGCCATAATAATACCAAATTAAATTTTAAATAATTTAGAAATAACTTTGGAGCCTTTATTGTCATTTTTCCCAAACTTAACGAGCGGTAATGGAGAAAATATTTTAACCCAATGGAAATTATTAAGATTTTCAAACATTACAGAATTAAACAGTGACATGGATATAGTTGAATTTTGGGATGAAGAATCCAAATACAAAAAGGGAATGGATGAAAACTGTTTTGAATAACTAATTTATTTTGATCACAAGCCACTGACATTGACACATAGTTTAGTTGCTGCCGAAAGAAAATGTTCACAACTTATTTTAATAAAAACAAAGTTTCGAAATAACCTTGATTTTATTAATAATATAATGCAATTAAAAAAATTGTGCAAAAACCAAAATCATTCCCACTATGTGTGATCTGTCAAAGAGATGTTTTAACCTTACAAAATAATATTTTTTATACTTCAAATACCACAGTGATGAATTCTAGCTGAAACTAATTTGTTGATCTCTATTTGGAATGAAATTAAATTCAAATTTTTTAGTTATTAACGGTGGGTCTCATACTGAAGGTTTTAGAGTATAAGACCCACCGAAATATTTAATATGTAAAAGAATCTAAAATTCAAATTTTGTTAATAATTAAATTTAAATAATAACCCCTCAATTCATAAAAGCATTGTAAAGTTATATGAGGTTTACAAAAAGAAATCTTCATACAAAATTTGTTCAATAAACCTCCTATAATTTTACAAAGCATTTATGAATTTAGGGGTAAATATTTTAATATATTTAAATAAAAACTAAGAAACTTTGAATTTTGGTTATATTTTTCTCATTTGGTAACTTTTTTTAAACATTTTGGTTACAAAAAATTTTTGTTTGTGGCAACACTGATTGCAATGCTACTGAGTAAAAAAATGCGTTATAAAAACAATAAATATAACGGGAGTTATAGGCACATAATAACAAAGTTGCCTGTAGCCTACAGGCTGTAGGCAACGTTGGGACTGAAAAGGTTAATAATATCACAAATAAAGCTAATACAAAATCAAGAGATCCCAAATATATTTTTTTAGCTAAGGAGATCTTCTAATACGATATTTTAAAAATAAATATTTAAATCGTTTTGCTTTTTAAAAAATGTTTATTTTATTTTTATAAAGTTTAACTAGAGAAAATTATCTCGTTTACACTGTATATTCAAATATAGAAAAAAGCATTTATAAATATAGTTCTTTAAACTCATTTTAATGATTGAATTATTTGCTGCTGTATTCAATAAATATTTTATTAAAAGAAGCAACTTAACTTTTGTTGATTTTTTTCGCTCATTTGGACAAGCTGATTCAATTTGAATATTTATAAAATTAAGCCTTAAGATTAGTTAAACGTAAAAGTAACGCTCTTTAATATATTTAAAGATTTAAATTAGAATAGATCATCTTGTATTTTGATTTTTGTCTACTTTTTATGCATTGAACAGATAAAAATGAAAATTTAGAGAGAAAGCCTTTTTGGATACGGGAATACTTTATGTACTAGGGGATACTTGTTTCAGAACTTCAGCTTTAGAAATTGAACAGCTTTAGAAATTGAACATACCTTATTCAAAGTTATCATTTCATTTAATTCGTAAATGATCTAAGGTATGAATAAGATAATGATTCTGGCAACACTCTAGTTTATAATTACAAATTAAATGAAAATTTACCAGAGGTTAGGGATTTAATATTAGCTGTATTTTCGCTCATGCTTACACCCTAAAACTTTCATAGTTGCTGATCACTATATTTTCAACTATATCATAGGTGAAATAACCCTCACTACACACAGAAAACAGATTCGTAGTTCCAACCGAATTTTTGTAGTTCCAGATACAATCACTTTTATTTATTTTTAATACCATTGTAATTACCAAAATTTATTTACAATTTTTGAATTTTTGTTGTGTTAATAGATTACTTTAATGTTTGTGGATTATAAATTCTATAAATAGAAAAACACGTTCCACAAAATTTATTTAAAAATTAAAATTTTTTTATGTCGCTAACTGGAATCGAACCGGCGACCCTCCGCTTGTCAGCCCATTGCTTTTACTCTAAGCTAAGCTCTATTTAATTTTTTTTAGTCAAATTTCAAATTTGAATTTCTTCAGGTTTGAATATTTTGTCTATAAATAAAATTATATTAACAACAGAAAATCAGTTGTGTCTTTTAATTTGAATAAAAAAAAATTTTTATATCGCGAACCGGGATAGAACCGGCGACCTTCCGTTTGTCAGCCCATTGCTTTTCCTCCAGGCTAAACTCGACATAAAATTTTTTTTGGCAAATTTCAAATTTGAATTCCTTCAGGTTGAGAATTTGAATATTTTGTTTTTGTTTAAAATTATATTCACAACAGAAAATCGGTTGTGTCTTTTAATTTGAATCAATGAAAAAATTATTTAAAAAAGTAATGCCTTGGTTGAGGTTTGAACTCAAATCTCAAAGGCTATAAGGCTGTGTCTCTACCTCCTACGCCACAGATACTTACATTTAGTTGTTGTCTAACTTAGAATTTAAACACGCATATGTATGAAACGAAAAAATATGATAGATTCCAACATTTTATTATGATAAATAAAATTTCTGTTCCTTGTTTCATTATATTTTTACAATTACCAAAATAATGGAAATTAATAGTTAAAGCTACTAAAGTTGAAAAAAAAATTTGAAATTGATTGGAAAAACTAATACAGCCGATATTTTATTCACGTGGCTAAATCTTCGATAAATTGGTGGTTGTTGGTATTGAAGTTAATGTGGAAGTTGGTATTTTTTCAATACTGGTTAGAAAAGCCAAAATTTTGGATAATGTGACAGTGTTTTGGTTCATCATATATATTTTCTGTTCACAAATAAATATAACTTTCCTGATGATGAATTTTAAATAACTGCAATTAAAATTATTGAATAATGAAAAAATTTCGTTGGTTCCGATAGAATTCCAACCAATTTATTTTCTGTGTGTATAGCATAGTCAATACGAAGTAGTGAATAATAACTATATGTGTTTTAAGCGAACAATATAACTATGGAAGAAGTTACTCCCAATGATGTTGTAGTAAAAATACGGAAACTTCTGAAAATAGTAAATAGCCACTATATTTAATATAAAAATTGGTGATGCTACAAATTCATCTAAAAAATCACGGTTTTAATTAGAAATATTATTTAATGGGGAATTTTTTTTTATTTTAGATGAGGTACATTATAAAATTTTTTTTAACAAAAATTTGGTCCATCAACAATTTCATCGACCTTCTCGTTATAACTTTGTTTTTCTTCAAATTTGGGGTGAAATTAGCTTTGCTGCTTGTATTGTTCTCTATGTCCTGTAAGAAAGAGATGTTTCATTATTTTTCGTAAAATACTTGAAATCAAACATTTTTGTCTTACCATCATTGGCGGACTTAGGCCGGTCTGGGGTGGGCTAAGCCCACCCTAGACTGATTTTTGCCCACCCCAGAATTTTTAAAAAATCTACCTACAATTCTTTTATCTATGATTTTGATGGCGTAAAGTACAATATTACTTTTTTTTAATATCAATTAATCCTGTGTTTTTGGTTTGAGAAAATGTCTACTGGTTTCCTAGGCAGATAATTTGTTGAAATCTAAGGGTCAGTTCTATAGTCAGAACTAAGATCGATTTTTGTTTTAAATATTTCTTAAATAAGAAATGTTGTTTGAAACAAACCTATCTTAGTTCTGATTATAAAATTGACTATAAGAGTTTTTCTTTTAGAAAAATTATTAGAACCGCAAATTTGTTCAATAATAGAAAAATAACGCAGAATCTTTTTTGGTGAGTTAAATATCTTAGATTTCATAGTTTTCTAAACGAAAAATTAGTTTATATATAACAAGGAAGTTACTTCAAACTAAACACTTCTATGTTATTTTAATGAAATTTCAATATTTTGTAGAAACAAAAATTGTAAGATGAACATCTCACTATTTTTGTCCACCTCGGTAATTTAAGTGGTCAGAATATGGGGTTAGATAGGGTTCGTCCGAGGTGTACGAATTAGACAGGTTTATCTTAGATTTCTTTTCTCTATTAAATATCTAAATTTCATAATAATCTGAGATATAGCTTGGAATACATTCCTTTTACGAGGTTTTCTTCAGAAAAATAAATGCACTATTCAGAGTTTTGTATAAAAATATGGCGATTTTGATAGGATAAGCTACCAGGATTATTTAATTTTGAAAATGATGAAAATTTTATTAGAAGGCAAGGAATCATTTTTAAGTTTTTTTTTTGTGTGAAAAAATTGTAAGCATAATGCCGAAAGTGTTTTTTAGGATTAAGAGTGTGAGAATGTGCAAATAAACAGCAGAAAATTAATGGGTCGCTTGCCCACCCCAGTAGTTACCATACAATTTACAGATTATTTTACGCTATATCCATAAGGCTATACTAGTGTCAATTCTGTTTTCCATTGACTTGTAGTCTATTGATTTATATTAGAGCATTTTTTCTTTTGACGTTGATATTTTGGGAGAGTAGTAAAAAGTTGGTGTAAATTTGAAATTATTATTTGAAAATTACATTTACAGGGTAGGTTGAAAATAGCTTTTGTTGGTTGAAGACATAGTTATTAACGAATAATTATAGTTATTTAAAAGTAATTTAAATTCCACTACGTAATTTGTTCACTATGTGACTAGGGAATTTTAAGGGTGTATCAATGTTAAGTATTTAAGGCAAATCTATGGTCAACCGATAATCGAACGTATGCCAACAAAACTTTTTAGGAAGAAACGCGAAGAAGTTATGTTAGATGTGAAAATGTATAAACGTTGAGTTTTCATCTCAAATGAGATTTTGTCTACTTAGAGTTTTTTCTGAGTTAACGGATATACTTAAGTCGAAAACACAGCTATTGATATCATAGACACAACGCATAGAAACAATGAAGGTAGTTAATATAGATTCAAACCAAAATTTAAAAACAAACATTTTTTAATCTTTTACAAAAGAAATGAAAGAAAAATCTTTCAGGCTTTTTGTGGTACACTCTAATAAAAATTCATGTAACTTTACCCCATTTATAGTAGGTATTTTTTCTCCTACTATAATTTCAGTAAAAATATATTTTTGTGCCTAACTTCAAATATTTGCATATATTGTGTGTACATTAATTAGGCAGTAAGTATGTAATCATACCTATTTGTGTGCTTAGAAAATGTTTAGGAACATACGAATTTCATGTAAAATTAGTTTGTGCCTAAAATAGCATTCAAAAATATGTAAAGATACAGATAAAATGCTTACAACTACATGTAAAGTATGTATATATACATTCTTGGTGCTTTATATTAAATAACCCAAATGATTCTCACTTCCACTTAAAGGATTTAAAAACAAATATATTTTTAAAGGATGTTTTATTAGAAATTAAAAATGTAAATTTTTTAACATTTAAAACAACAAAAGAACTAATGTAAGTTAATTAAATAAAATAATAGGTGCTATTATACACTCTAAAAAATGCTTGTAAATTCACTTCTATAAAGTAGGTAAATTTTTGTGTATTATAGCGCAAAATGCCTAATTTTAGACACCTAATTTGTACAATTTTTGTATACACATTTTTGTATACAGAAATATACATAAAATGTATTAGCAGGCAATTTTTATTTATAATTAATTACGCATATTGTGTTTCATATTATGAGTTTGTGCTTAAAAATATATATTAGGCATAAAGTGTGTAAATGTACAAACATATGAAAGTAATAAACAATTTGTCATTTTATTATTTATAAATAAAATAAAAATAATAATATAGGAATAAACACCAATAATTAATAAAAAACAAAGAATATCGCTATAAAAATATTTAATATTATTTTGAATAGCTAAGCAGCGTTTGGCGCTTAGTATGGATCTATTTGAAGGTATGTTTGTATATTAAGAAATGGTTTCAATATTAAACATAGGCTCTCCTTATGAAATATAGATGCAATAACGCCCAATGTTACAAACAAGCTTTTATTACTTGTTTTTTACAATAAATGGTCGATTTTTGAGTGATGGTGAAACTGTGGCGTAAAATCCCATGTAAGTACCCTACAATTCTGAAAAATTTTGTGAACTTTCTAGTCTACTGAGACGCAGCTGGTAAATTTTTTACCATGCGGATCACGAAAACGAGGTCGATGTTCACAAAATTCATGTAATTGACATTTTTAAGATCTTATATTTTGTATTTAAACCTATTGTGCTTGTAAATATCTCAAAGAAAAGTTGTATCGGTATTTAAAAGGCAATGCCTTTTAATTTCTGTACCGATATTTCAAAGATAATGCTATTTTACGGTTAGCAGTATTTAAGTTATTTTGATATTCAAATCGTATTCAAATGTTGGAAACTGCTCAATAAGTACATGCAATTAACGAGAAGAGCGACTTTATAATATTGGTAACGGTATTCTAAGGGTAACGCTATTTCATTTATTTCGGATGTTATAAGAAAGATGTTGTCAGGATAACGGTATTCCAGGTGTTTTAAGGATAACAGTATTTTAGGGTTAGTTGAAAGGGGTTTGAACTGATAACCCTATTTCTCAAAGTACTATCACACCTTCCGAAATTTTATAGCACATCTTGTTTTAAATACATAAGATAAGTGATCAGGGGATCCATGGTCAGCATAAAATATTAATTAAAAATAACTACCCAGTCAGAAATCGCCAGTTGTACAAAAAATCAAGCACTGGCATACCACTGGGTAACCACGGTATTAAAAATAAATGACTGGCAGAACACTCATTTGGGACGCTTTGCCAGCGTTTGCGAAAAGCGTTTTACCAGTATTTGTTTTACAAAAATTTCGGTGGTTTATAAAAAAACCCAATGGCAAAGAATTGGCTTAGAGTGATATGCCAAGGTTTGCAACCAGTGGTTATCCAGTGCTACCTAGCCAATGCTACCAGGCGTACAAAAATCAATTCACTGGAAAACCAACGATTTTATAAGAATGCTGACGCTTCGTTAAAAAATGTTTGTAGTCGGAAGGTTCCGAGTTCAAATCCGGTTGAAGCAAAAAATTTTTTTTGGATTTTTTTCGATTTAAAATTTGTCTTGTTTTATAAAATCAATTTTTTTGTTTGTGGGAAAGCTCCTTCAAGACCAACTTTTTTTTTGCCCTCCCAACACTGGCATACTAGTTACAAAAAATTCTTTGCCAGTACTAGCATTTTGGCACAGCCAGTAGTTGTCCAGCTATTTTAACTCATTTATGTGTTTAGCCATCAAATATTATATGTCTCGTTAGCTCAGTGGGTAGAGCAATCGTCTGCCAATCTGACGGCCTGGGTTCAAATCACGGCAGGACCAAAAAAATACATATGAACTTTTTTAAATTTTATTTTGGAAAATATATTTCCAGACCACCTATTTATTGGTTTTGCCAACATTTAAAAATTTTGTTCTTCTAGTGATTTTCCGGCGCTTTTTGAACAGACGGTCCTTTTGTCTAATGATGTTATGATTTTGGAAATGGGAAATCACTTTTTGCCAGTACTTGTACCACCTGTTAAAGTGCTTTGCCACCGCTTTCCCGTTTGTATTTTTCTGACTGGGTGACTACCCAGAGGTAGTACCGGTATTCTCAGCCATTGGTGATCTTAAATAGCGTATATAAATTTTTTTAATGATACGGTTTTGGTTAAGTATAATAGGTAGGATAAATTTAATTTTATTATAATTTCCAACTTTATAAAAATTTTAACGATTTCGGTCTCTGACCACAATGTTTTCCCTTTCTACAGCCTGACATAAGTGAAATCAGCGGTATAAATGTTGACAGTGACTTAAATCGAATACACTGATGTCAGTGCCCTAATTGTGCAACTAAAAACAAAAATCTCTCAAATTTTCTAAAACAAAAGTTAGTTACACTCCAATAAATTTTTATTGAAATATACTCTATTTAAAGGAGGTAACTTGATACCTACTATAAATTGAGCAAAAATAGACACAGTGTTTAAAATTAAAATATATAGACACAATGTGTTTAAAAGTAATAGGCACAATGTGTTTAAAAGTACGTTTTTAATTGTAATAAAAAGGTTCATCAACATTCGAATATTGTTTAAATTTTAATTTTATGTGTCTAAAAAAGCGATATAAAATGCATGAACATACATTTAGGATGTTTAGAAATACACCTAATAAGCAATAAACCTGTTTTTTTTATTAACAAATGCACGTTATAATTCCTTTAAATGAAATAAAATTTATTTTTATAGAATAATGGCTTTATTTACAAAATAAATTCATGAGTAAAGAAATCTCTAACAATTGAAATTGATATAAAAAGTGCCAACAATGACAATTTACAAAAAAAAATTAAATTACAACAAATAATTAAAACTTTTACAACAAATAATTAAAACCTTATGTGTCTTCAGAATCTAAGATGTTTTCTGTTAGATTCTGAGAGTTGTTTCTTATGAAACTGTATTCCCGTGAAAAAAAAGATTAGATCTGCTCAGATCAGTTTAAATCTAATTAGATATTATTGAATTTGTTTAGATCTGGTGCTAGATTAGATCATATATGGTCAGATATGGCATATGTGAAACACTTTATGGTCAGATCTGATCTCTTCATATCTAAAGTGATCTGGAAAACTGGTTGATCTTGATTACCAATTAGATCTGATTATATATGGTTCCCCAGATATGTCTAGATCTGATGAGATTTAATTAGACCTGGCGCAATCAGAACTGCTGAGATCTGGTCTTTTTTACACAGCTTCCAAGAGTTCTTTTATTGGAAAAAGTTTACAAATCTAAGGGGTTTTACGTAGAAAATCTTTACTTTAGACAAATTTTTACTTAACTTTAACCCTTAGAAAAATTCTCTAATTTCAGGAACCTTTCTCCTGGAATCCTGACAAATTTTACATTATTAAAAACACTCAATTACTATAACATCAAAAGTCCTCCGGGTTTGATGGTTATTTAAGCCCGAGTCTGATTATGTACAATTAAAATCTTAATTTTCTTAGGATTTTGTGAACCGCTTTAGAAGCCCACACCTAAAGTATTAATGAAAACTAAATAGCAAAAAAAAAAATGATTTTAGATAAATTATTCGCTTGACATGCCGATTCTCAAAATGGTTGAGTGTAAATTGAATCTGCTCAACTTGGCCGCCTTCTTCTAAATATATATAATGTAGAACAATTACGGCAGCATGAAACATACCCTTCTACCCGTATCTATATTAAATATTTCTTAAAAGGCATTCTCGCATTCAATATCTGCAATATAATTTTTGAGAATTGTTCATCTATATTCAAACTTTTAACAAATTGCACTATTTTGCACTCACTTTTAATTGATTTCTTTTTGTTTTTTATTTCCTTGTCTTGGTCAGTTAATTATCGCTTTTTGAGAGGATTTTCTTTAAACAAATCTGTTAAAATATCTATGAAAACTTGAATGTGCTTATTTATATTTTGACATTTGGGCTCTTACTATTAAAAGTATTTACAATTACACACTTTATGTCTAATAAGAATATTTAGGCACAATATGTGTAATTGTAACGAATGCGTATAAACTTATAAACATGTATATAAACAAGCAAAATACTGTATTTATGTGTTTTTTTTTGTAAACAAAAGTGTCTAATAAAATTTTGTACACATTTTGTGTCTAATATGTATAGCGCATTTTGTTAAATTTTACATGAAAAGTTACTATATTTATAATAGTAATTTTTCATGCATTTTTTAGAGTGTATCTAATACCATCTAAGCCAGAATAGATGAATGACGAATGCCAGAAGCCTACCAGAAAAAGAGAGAATTTGCAAAACACGGAAAACTATAGCAAAAATAATAATGATTTTAATTTTCTTATAATAAAGTTAGTATTAAAAACAAAAACAAGGTCTTGTGGTTTTATAAGAAACGGCATTTTTGTATTACTGAGCCCTTAAATATGCAATTTAAGGTATTTTGTATAATATTTTCTCTTTAAAATGTTTTTTATACGTACAAAAACAGTTAAGTTTAAAATATGATGAAAATTACGGGATATTTCATACACAATTCAATATAAATTTACACACATTGTGTGTACAAATATTACACACAATGTGTGTAATATTTAAAGTTTACAACCATAGAGTAATTTTACCGACATTATAGTAGGTAAAAAGTTACCTACTATAAATAGGGTAAATTTCAACTTAAATTTATTAGAGTGTAGCATACATTATAAAAAATTATAAAGAGTTAAATGCTTAGGCATAATAATTTTAAACTTTATAACGCATTTAAAAAAATAATTTTGTATTAAAAAATTGTTTTATAAGCCATTTATACTTAAATTAAAAAGTGATTATACATATGACCCTTAACGTTTTTAATATGTCAGTTGCGGTATAATCGAAAGTATGCCAAACAAAGTACGTTAGATGTGTTAACATTGACTTTTCAATATTGATAATCAGGGCAAGGACTTTCATGCAAATGCATGTTTGTAGTCAGTGGCCCAAAAATGATTTTGACCAAACACTTTTCCGAATCAAAGAATTTGCAAAAAAATGGCATCGATTTGTTGTTGCATATTTTTGCATATTTTGTTATAAATGCATATTTTTGCATATATTGCTTTTAAGCGCATATTTTATTGCATATTTTATGATTTTTATTGCATATTTTTGCATATTTTGCACATTTTTTAATATTTTTAAATTTTAAATAAATAAGAATTCATACTTTAGAACTAAAAAAAATTCTAAAGAATTAATTATTTGGAAGCTCTGTTGGTAATATAACATCACACTAGAAAGAGAAACACATAGTATACAATATGTTGTCATCCACTAACACATTTTTTATAGATGTAATTTTAAATTAACGTTTTCGGGTGTTATTGCTCACAAAAAGAAAATTGAAAAATTTTATAAAAATTATTTTCAGGAAACTTGTCCCCGAGCATTAATTTCTGCCGCTTTTTTTCTCTGGGTTACGAAAGTGAGTACGATTTTATAGTACACATATTTAAGTTCTATTTTATAATAAAGTTTTTTTAGGTAAAATGCCACACATAAAAATATATTTAACTATGTGTATTTGAAGTAGGGTTGCCAGACGGGCTTGATTTGGCTTTATTGTCAAGGTTTTTCTATGCGTGTCAAGAAAAAATTCCATTTGTCAAGCTAAAACAGAGTTTTAGAAAATTTTCCATCAAAAAAAGAAAAAAAAATAATTATTTTTAAATTTACCATGACTAATTTTTACGGATAAATGACTGTTTCCATGGTAGTAAAGCACAAAAAGTCTTTCATTGAATGAAAAGGAAACTTTTGAGATAGAAGCTAACAAATTTTTACAAAATGCTGTAAAATACTTACAAAAAAGATGTGATTTTGGAGAAAAATCGGTTTTTTTTTAGCAAATTGCTGTTTTAAATATAAAAAACTCGTTGTTGTTAAGGAATAATTAAGCAGAGCTGCCATTTAAAAATATCAAATTCAATTAATACTGATATGTTATATGCAGATTACTGCTGCCTTCGGGAAGTTTTTGAAGAAATGCAAAAAGACATATCCATTGACAATATATGGGACCATTTATTTGAAAAATGTGGTACAAAGAATGTAGAAAATCTGTATAAATTAATATCATTTAAATTTTCAAGTCAATTTTGCAATTTATTTTGCTAATTTAACTGAATTTTAAATTGTCAAGAAAAATCAAGCCTTTTTTTCTGAATGTCAAGAAAAATCAAGCTTTTTCCTCTTAATGTCAAGCTTTTTGCCAATTTCGATCTGGCAAGCCTAATTTGAAGATATATTCAGTGTGTTCGTTTACTCGAATTTCTTACTACTTTTACTACAATTGCAAAGTTTTGTTTAATTTTTGTATTGAATTTTTGCAGCTGTAGTAAATATAGAAACTTGTAGTAAGTAAACGAATAAGCTTATTGTAACCGATACCTAAATTTTTACGTTTATGTTAGTTTTTAATAAATATAATAAAAAAAACATTTATTTTTAATGCATATTTTTTGGTTTTTAGTGCATATTTCGTTATAAATGCATATTTAAGTGCATATTTTCCATTTTATAGTGCATATTTTAAGCGCATATTTTCGATTTTTTAGTGCATGAAAGTCCTTGCCCTGTTGATAATTATCCACGTTGAGTGTTCAATGTGGATAATTATCAAGTTAACCTGCATACGAAAAGTAATGTGTTAGTTTTCGCCTCATATAAAATCAAATAAACATTTTCTAAAAAGTTTCATTGATAAAGGTATTTACCAGTATGCAAATCTATGTGGATTCTTTTAGTCTTTCTTACACTCATACAAATAAGTCCGTAAAAATAGCAGAAAAAGTTACTAAAAATTAGTTAAAAATGATGCTGCAGAAAAAACTGCTAATATTAGCAGAATCAGTTTGCTAAATAGTAATAAAATGAAAACAGCAAAAAAAAACTGTTAAATTTACAGAATTTTAGTAATATTTGAGCTAAATTGTTGTTAATTGCAAATAACAATTTAACTTGCTGAAATCAGCAAAAAAATTGCTAAATAATAGTAGAATGAAAATAGCAGAAAAAACTGTTAAATATACAAAATTTTTGCTAAAATTTTCTGAAATCAACAAAACTTTTGCTATTACTAGTGGACTGGAAAAAGGTAAAAAAAGGAGCAAATGAAATGAAAATTAATAAATAAAAAATAAATGTGTATTTAAAAACATACTTGGGACCAGTTTATTGAATGTGTCAATTAATTGAAATTTTTTAATTGGCATTGTTCAATGTCTAAATGCCCATTTATAATTGATGAAAGAAGTATTTGTTTTCATGTTTTAATAAAAGAATAAATTAAGAAAAAAAAATTAAAAATTCTACATTTTTTTTATATTACAATGCTTTTTCTTCAATTATGTGTACATTTCAATACCATTGTTTTCATCAATGCAAATTGAAAAAAATTTCATTGGCATTGAATGGTGATGAAATTTGTTGGCATTGACATTGAGATAAAGTAATGCCAATTATAATTCAATGCCAATGAAAATTTCTCAAGAATGATTTTTTGTAAAAGTGGTAACATTTATAGACAATAATATGTTAACCATAACAACCCAGTCAGAAATCGCCAGTGGTACAAAAAATCAAGCACTGGCATACCACTGGGTAACCACGGTGTTAAAAATAAATGACTGGCAGAACTCTCATTTGGGACGCTTTGCCAGCGTTTGCAAAAAGCGTTTTGCCAGTATTTGTTTTACAAAAATGTCGGGGTTTATAAAAAAAACCACTGACATAGAATAGGCTTAGAGTGATCTGCCAGGGTTTGCAACCAGTGGTTATCCAGTGCTACCTAGCCAATGCTATCAGTGGTATAAAAATCAATTCACTGGTAGACCCATGATTTTATACAAATGCTGACGCTTTGTTAAAAAAGGTTTGTAGTCAGAAGGTTCCGAGTTCAAATCCGGTTGCAAGGAAAATTTTTTTTTATTTTTTTTAATTTAAAATTTTTTCTGTTTTATAAAATCAATTTTTTGTTTGTGGGAAAGCTCCTTCAAGACCAACTTTTCTTTTGCCCTCCCAACGCTGGCACATTAGTTACAAAAAATTGTTTGCCAGTACTAGCCTTTTGGCACAGCCAGTAGTTGTCCACCTATTATCACTCATTTATGTGTTTAGCCATCAAATATTATATGTCTCGTTAGCTCATTGGGTAGAGCAATCGTCTGCCAATCTGACGCCCTGGGTTCAAATCACGGCAGGACCAAAAAAATACATATGAACTTTTTATAAATTTTATTTTGGAAAATATATTTCCAGACCACCTATTTATTAGTTTTGACAGTGTTTTTTTTTCAACAGCCGGTCCTTTTGTCTAATGATGTTATCATTTTGCGAATGGGAAAGCACTTTTTGCCAGTACTTCTACCACCTGCTAAAGTGCTTTACCACTTCTTTCCCGTTTGTATTTTTCTGATTGGGAAAATGTATTTCAGAGACCCTTCTTTGATTTTCATTGTTTGCTGATCGGATATGTACTTCCGAATTTATTTTAGTTTCCATTTTCATCTCTAAAGCTTCACCCACAGGAAAGAAGGTGTGGCCGATTAAAAATATCGTATTCTTTAAATAAGCTTAAAAAGTACAATATTGGGGAAAAAATTAGGGTCTCCCCGTAAACTCCACTTGCTCCCCAGAGATACTTTTAATCACAATTTTTATATTAAAATGGTTCGTCCAAAATAAACCTTGATCTTTGAAAATTAATGTATTACGATTAATAGAAACTTTTCTTATAAATTTTAATAATTTAGATATTTTATGAGTAGGACAAATTTTAACCATTTCAATTTACCTTTATTTAAAAACTTTTTGCATTATTTTTGGCGAGTTAAAAATATGCAGTAATTTTTATGAGTCATTTAACATTCTGTTTATAAGCGCTCCAAAATTGGTGGTTTAGTTTACAAAAAATTTGTAAAATTAGCAAATCTTCTGTTAAAAATTAGTAACTAGAATTCAGCAAAATACTGTAAAGTTAGCAAATTTATTGTTAAAAATTAGTAACTAAATTCAGCAAAATAAAATAGCAAAAAAATCTGTAAGTTAGTAATGTGGATGTAGCAAAAAATGAACTAAAAATTAAATTTTAACTAAATATTAGTTAAAAATTTGTTAAGTTGAAGTACTAACAGTTTTACTAACTTTTCTACAAACTTTTTTTTTTTTTTTTTTTTTTTTACTATAGACCAACACTCAGGGGATGCCCCCTACTAATGCAATGCATTGTGTTGATATCAGGAAAATAGGTTATGGGAAGGAGGAAAGAGGGAGTAGTGTTTGTGAACATTTGACTTGAATTTCCCTAAATTGTAAGTATCAGGAAAGACATCTGCGGGGAGTTTGTTCCACATACGGGCGGTTCGACTAATGAACGAATTCTCTCTATAATGCGTTGTGCGACTAATTGGACAATCAACCACAAACGGATGAGATCTACTGTACAAGCGCGTGTTACGGCCAAAAACACGGGGCATCGGGATAAGTGCACTTATCTCAGCAGAACACCTCCCATGGTAGTAACGATAGAACAGTGTTACACAAGCCACATTCCGACGATGCTCCAACGAGTCAATAGAGCTGGATACCCTACTGTCATTAATGAGCGCCGACGCCCTCCTTTGTACACGGTCCAAAAGCTCCAAAATAGACTTTGAAGCCCCTGCCCATATATGGGAGTTGTATTCCATCTTCGGCCGGATATAGGTGGTATAAATAGAAAGGAGTTCAGAAGGAGTGAAGTAGTTCTTACACCGGTTAAGAAAGCCAAGACACTTGAATGCCTCTTTCGACACTTGAATGACGTGATCTTTCCAACGGACATCACACTGGATTCTCATGCCCAGAACATCAAGAGCTTCTGATTCCTTAATATTTATACCACCCATGTATACAGATGACAATGATGGCTCCGCGGTTTTATGAGTCAGCAAACAACATTGGGTTTTACGTGGATTGAAATCGACCCTATTCACGCGACCCCACTCAGAGATTGTAATAAGGTCTTGATTGAGTGTGTCATTCATAATCTGCCTCCTGCCCCCAATCTCTGCAAGGCTTGGCCTATGATCGAAGGAATATGAATGGCAGCTATAAGGGTGTAGCAGCTATAAGGCCAAGTTTTATATTCAGAACTAAGAATAAATTTTTTATAAAATTTTACGAGTTGGTACTTAAGTCAAAATATTTCAAACATAACTTCTAACTTAAGACAAAAATCGTTGTTAGTTGTCTCAATAAAACTGGCCTTAAATGATTGTATGTAGCTTTAAAATCTAACTTTACACGTGTGAAAAAACGCGAGAGAAAACTGCAAGAGATAAAGCAAAAACACATCAAATATGCTTAAATTAGGTGCTTTTTGCTCTCTCTTTAGCAGTTTTTAATCTCGTGTAAATGTGCCTTAAGGGCTTTAAATAGATTTCCAAGCAAAAGGCACTTTAAAAATTTAAAAGGTTCTGGTATGGGATTCTTTAGGACAAGCGTATTTTAAGAAGATCGTTAATTATCGTCACGATCGTAACTTTAATGGGTTTTTAGCGGCAATATGCTCGAATTAGAGGTTCTCAAAAAAATCTTTATAAACCGTATTTAAAGTTAGTACCGTAAAATTAAAAAAACACTTTTTCGCCAAAGCTTCATAACTATTACAAATTTAATTTTTGGAAATCTTCGTTATCCATTATAACGGTGATACAATTCTGAATAATATGTAGGCGAGTAGGTAGTTTTTTCTTAGATGATTGTGACTTAAAAAGTTAGGAACATGAGAACGTAAACAGCAGTCTAAACTATATATAATTCCTTTAATATTATTCCGGAATTAAATTGGTGGAAGATACAAATAAATACATAACATTTAGCTCAGCTAAATGTTGAAGAAACAGCTTCCACGAAAGAACTTTGATTTCGTTATAATAGTCCAATTCTTATGGTTCAATTAAATGTTTTGTTGCGAATTGCTAAATATCCGCATATCTAAAAAATATAAATTGGTGGTTATTAGCAAAAAGAAAATTAAATACTTTTAGTTAGAAGCCCAACTACTAAACATACTAACTTTTAATATGATCATCCAGAATTTTTCTTTTTAAATTAATTTGTGAACGGTTTTATCTTAAAATACGGAGATAAATGATTTTATTTTCCTTTTTTTCATTGAAATGATTTATACATAGGATTTATATAAATTTAGTATTTCAATTTTGACATTTTTTTATCCCTCTTTAAAATATGAATAATTACACACTTTATGCCTAATGGTAACATTTAGACACAATGTATGTAATTATAAAGAGTTAATGTGTATAAACTAATAAACATGTCTACAAACATGAAAAGTAATATATTTTGTATGTATTTTTGAAGACAAACGTATGTAATTAATTTTGATACACATACTCTACGTATGTTTACGCATTTTATGTAATTTTGCATGCAAATTTAGATAATTTATTGTAGTAATTTTACATGCATTTTTTAGAGTGTAGAATATAATTCACAAAATATTTTATCATTTACGTAAATGATCATAATTAAAAAATTAATTCATGAAAGAATTTATTCACTATGTTTGAAAATTAAAAGAATGAAGCCAGTGAATGAATTCATAGGGAATGGTATAAACAAATGATACACACAGAAAATTATTTAGTTGGAATTCGGTTAGAAGTATAGAATATCAATTGCTTCACCAAAAATTTAATTTTAACTACATAATTTTCTGTCTTGAAACCATTGATCTATTATTATATTTGAGAACTATATAGTACAATAAAATAAACGCCGCAAATCCTTATAATTGGTAAAATCAATCAATACTGAATAATAAAATTAGTTATGGGAATTATCGGTACACCCAACCAAAACAAAACTTAAAATTAGTCATAAAAGTTAAATATCAATAGTAACAAAAAATATTTTAGTGTTCCCTTCTTATTAAAATGTCAATTTGAAAATTTAAAAGAATATCTAAAGTTTATTAATTGTTTTTTTTTTAAAGAAATTAAACTACATTATTTAAAAACTGAGAAAAATTTAAATTAAAAGCAGCTAATCAAAATTGTCCATATAAGATATATTTCATGTAAGTCGTGTAAAATACCCAAATCATTATTATACCCTACACCACTATGTGGTCAGGGTATTATAAGTTTGTGCTGATGTTTGTAACACCAAAAAATATTGGTCCTAGACCCACCTTATAGTATACCGATCGGCTTAACGATGTCCGTCTGTCCGTCCGTCCGTCTGTCTGTCCATGCATTCTTGTGCGCACTCTACAGGTCGCAAATTTTAAGATATTTTGATGAAACTTGCTACACCAACTTATGTCGACCCAAGAACGACGCCTATTGATTTTGGTAAACATCGGTCCATGTTTAGACCTAGTGCCCATATAAGGGTCCTACCAAAATTATATTGTTTATACGCTGCAGGTCGCAAATATTAAGATATTTTTATAAAATATGGTACACCGACTTATGTCGGCCCAAGGACGAAGCCTATTGATATTGGTGAACATCGGTCCATGTTTAGACCAAGTGCCCATATAAGGGTTCTACTAAAATTATATGGTTTATACGCTGCGGGTCGCAAATATTAAGATATTTTGATGAAATTTGGTACACCGATTTACGTCAGTCCAAGGACGAAGCCTATTGATTTTGGTGAACATCGGTCCATGTTTAGACCTAGTGCCCATATAAGGGTCCCCCCAAAATTGGCTTGGTTACAAACTGCAGATCGCAAATATTAAAATATTTTAAAGAAATTTGGTGCGCTGACTCACATTATAGAAAATTTTGACACAAGCCCCATTTTAACCCATTCGAATTTCGGATCCAAACATTAGTTGGCTTTTACCCAGACTGGTGTAGGGTATTATATAGTCGGCATGCCCGACTTTAACCTTTTTACTCGTTAATAATACAAATTTTTTGGTCTTCCCTTGTAGCGGAAAAAATCAAGATTGTTTGTTATTGAAAATAAAATATTCAATCAAATGCTGCCTTTCTTCAAATATGTAAAGAAAAACAAATTTAATTTAAATATCTGTGTTTATTTATATGAAAGGGTCGCCGAATTAAGGATTTTTTCAGAGTTTGAATTGTTTTTCGAACAAAAAAATAAATTTTAAAGAAATTTTGTTTAAACTAATATTTAAAAGATATTTTTATATTAAATATTGTGTTTTGGTTTCAAGAATGTCTAAATAAACATTAAAAGGCATTAAAAGTACTTTTTATTTATAAATGGTGTAGTATACTTTGAGTTCGATTGTAGCTACTGAATATATTTTGACAGAAGTTGGTATTCACAACTGAATATTTAAAGTTTCAGCACCAAAACTTTCAGTTATGCTGATCGATACAAAATTAAATTTTAAGATAGTTGTCGTAACCGCCACAATTCGATTGGCAACAAATTCAGTTATAACAACGAATCTGTTTTCAGGGTGTATATTAGTCAATTTTATATATTTAGTTAGAATATTGTTCTAATTCAATTTTATTTAAAAATCCAAAAGTGAATTAAAGAATTAAATCATTCGAATCTATGACTTGTGTATACACTCATAAAAAAAAGTTAGTACAAAAGTCTGTTAAACGTGTTCTAATTCAGTTGAACTAATTTTTCCTGTTGTTTTCGTTTAAATCCGTTGTTTAGCTAAAGTTGTTAGTTATCCAATTTTACCACATAAACATATTTCTGCTGTACTTGAACTAAGTTTTCCTCCTGATATTTAGCAATTTTTTTATAAATGATTTTGACAATGTTATCAGCTAATATAGATAAATTTATTGGCAACTTTTTTAATATTTGTGTTTTCAAAAGAAAACGATAGGGGCGCTAGTGTATAGTGATTGATGGTGAAGTGTGTATTTGTGAGTTTTCCGACCAATACAAGTCAGAAAATTTCTAGTAAGTGTATTTTAATGTGTGTGATAAGTCATCACTGATGACGCTTACCAATACAAATAACAATCATATGCCGCTTGTTAAGAAAGTTCTAGTAAATAAAATAATATGATACGAGCATGTTTTCTCTTGTTTCTGTTAGTCAGCAAAGGAACGCAAAAGAAAACGGAGGTATACTGGACATTAACATTTCGCAGTTAAAATTGTATTTAAAAATATAATAATAGAGGTTTGTTTTATAATATAAACTATATTTATTTAAGGGAATACTATTAAATATTTTTTTTGCTTTTATTTCAGCCCTTTAACATTTTCATCTAAAATCGACCCGCAGGTAGACGAAAAAAAGGAACCAAAAAATACAACTCCAGCGGAAGTTTAACATATTGGCAAGAAAATAAAAGTGATATATAGTGCAAATAGTGTTTTTGGATTGTGTAATTTATTCGAAAATAAAATTAACAATATTTACATTAATTTGTTTTTATTCAATTAATAACAAAAAGTGATTGTAATTTTAGCAGCATGTTTTGGAGATTTCAACTGACCCATTTTCATTTCTATTAAACGAAAATTCTTCTAAACTTTTGAATGTTAACTGAATTTTTTACCTATTTATAACCAACTAAAATTTAGCAGAAAACATGTGTTGATTTCAACTGAGTAATTTTCATTTCCACTAAACAGCATTTCTTATAAATTATTGTATTTGAACTAACTTTTTTACATAAAATTTAGGTCACCTAAATTTAGCAGACCATGATTCTCAACATCATTGAAATTTCTGCTGGCGCAAATTCATAGTACATAGTTATTTTAGCAGAATTTTTAACTATTTGTACGGGCTTTTTTATGACTACACTTACAAGTATAATATCATGTAAGTTAGACAACATGTTTCGAAAATTTTTTAATTTCACATACAATTGGGATAGACAAGTTTGCATCTCATGCCTTTGTTACACAAAATATGAAGTACACCAAATCGATCGCATTGCATGGACTTAAGTTTATCGAAAGGGATTTGTAAATTTCTTTCTTTTACTTTCTAAATTGTAAGTATTTTGAAAAACTTCTGAATATGATGAATCATTGATGATACAACATTTATTTATTTATCACCTTATTCGTCGATTCTTATGACTGTCGCTAGTATACTTTCCTAAAAGATATTATGAATGCAGCGTTCTCACTATACAAGCTTTATTACAGGGTGGGCCACAAGTCGCGCCTGCGTGTAAAAATTGAATAACTTATTTGTTTATTATTAATTTTTATTTTTTTTTAGATTTTATTCATCGAACCATGTTACACTACCATGCAAAATTTAACGACCGAGCAACAAACCAAAGTGGCAGAATTTTTTTCATGAATTATCTCAAGAAATTCAGATTTAAATTGGACAGCACGTTCACCAGATTTAGCTACGCCTGCTTATTTTCTATGGGGTTATCTCGAAGAACGAGTGTATGTTAACAAGCCCCAAACTATAGAGCAGCTAAAGCAAAACATTGAAGCTGAGATAGAGCAATAGAGCCTGAAACTTTGCGTACAGTTATGCAAAACGTCTGTTTAAGAGCCCATTTGTGCATCGATGAAAATGGTGGTAATCTCTCTGATATTATTTTTCATAATACAAAGAGCGTTAACCCATTTCATACTAATGTGACTTTAAAATCACATCTACTTTTAAGAACCCATAACTTTTGAAAGAAAGGCGATATTAGTATGGTGCAGAAAGTATGTGATATTTTGAGGCCTTGTCTATAACAGATATTTAAAAAATTACAAAAATTTGGATTCCAGGGTTGCCATATAATGATTTGAAAAAAATATTTTTGATTTTCCTTCAAAGCACTTTTTTCAAAAAATATTTAAAAATAAAAGGAAAAGCGGCGTAATAAAAGTGATATATCACATTTTTCTTTTTGTTACATTTTTTCAAAAACATTGTTACTTTTGACGTATTTTGTTACGTTTTAAAATTTGTCAAATCATTTCGCCTAACTACGTGCCCGCTTCCAAGGTTGCCATTTAATGATTTGAAAAAAACTATTTTTGACTTTTTTTCAAAGTAATTTCTTCAAAAACTATTTAAAAATCTAAGCAAGAGCGGGTAATATATTAAAAGTGATATGTTAATTTCGATAAAGACATGTAAAAAAATATTCAAGGGAAGAGAAATTCTGAGTCCAGTTAAATTATTTTAAAAGTTCTTAAAAATATTGCAAAAGAAATATTTCAAATTTCTTGCAGTTTTTTACTAAAATTTGTATTATCAAATTATAAAAATTTAATTTTTTTAAAAATATTTACTATTAAGAGCGTCAAAATTTCAATTTGAATTAATTTTACAAAACCGACCTATGCTTCTGCCAAGTTTTGTCAAAAATGAATGGTATGAAATGGGTTAATTAAATATAGTAGAATAACTTAGTAAGTCACTTATGCGAAAAAAGCTATCAAATTCTATAAAAAATTTTTTATAAATTTTGATTAATAGTATTAAATTATTTGAATTATTCGAAACGGAGATTAGATACGAAGGCACCAAGGTGTGCTAAGGTGTTAACGTAAGAAAAAATACTTTTCTCGATTTATTCGATTAGTCGACCAAAATTACTCGTGTTACTCGGTAATCGAAATTGGCCGTTTTAAATTACTCGAACAATTATTTTGAGAGAAATTCGTCGATTAAACGATTGAATACCATAGAAAGTATATATGTGTTTACTATTGTACCAAGAAATTATTAATTCTGAATATAGTAAAACTTAACGAATTTAATGGTTGTAGTACCTAAAATATACCTAAAAAAATTTTCGAACCAAAAAGTTATTTTGCAAAAATCTGCAGACTCAAAAGTTTCCTAAAACTCAAACGTTTTTATTGAGATTTTCTTATTTATTTTCAGATTTTTTTGAAAGAGTTAAACATATTCCTAGTAATAATTTAATTTTTAATTTATTTCGGAATCTACCAACTATTTCAACACGTAAGATAACAACTTATTTATAACTTTAAAGTAATCACACATTTTATTTTTAGAAGTAACAGCCCGACTAAAAAGGATGTTATATAATCAAATATCACCATATATAAACCCTTATAAACGTCCATATTTAATTTGATCCGAATATTGGAATATATAGTTATATCAAGCGAGAAAAGCATGTTATCTAACCTGATTAAATTTGATCCGAAAAATGGGTCTATCTAACTGCATCAAATTATATAAATTAAGATCCTGATGATTAGTTTAAAAAAAAAATTATTTTTTTGTTGCTATTAATCCAAGAGATTAATAGAACGTTCTTTATTTTTTAACTACTCAAAACCGACTGCAAAGAATTTACAATAATTGAAAGTTAATAAAGACATTTAGCTTGGCTTAAACTGTCGACGCTGCGCTTCCCATAACCATGCACTTGCTGCGTGAAAACATTCAACTCGACTTAGAACTGCTGACTCTGTAGTTCACATAGTCAGGCCACTCATGCACTGGCTGCGTGAAAGATATTCAACCTGACTTAAAACTGCCGACTTTGCTTTTTCCCACAATCAGGCCACTCATGGAATTGGTGGATTTATATTTCGTCTGGGAATATATTATGAAGCAATTTCGTAGTTTTGTTGGATTTGCAGTTTTAATGTTGGCACGTTTAATTGTTATTGAACTTTTTGTTGTTGTTGCTGCTTAGTTGTTTTACTCATTGTCGTTATTGCTGTGGTTTTATCTTTTTAATGTTGACACGTTTATTGGCTGATGAACCCTTTTGTTGTTGTTGTTGTTATTGTTGCCTACTTGTTGTCATTATAGTTATGGTGTTAACTCCTCCCTCTTTAAGTTCATACGTCCTCGTATGAATGGTTAAAAAAATAGAATGTTGTGAATTCTTTGATTTTTGTGACTCCTTGCTGGTAATGATAAGGAAATTCCCGGATTAACACGATTATTGTCACCTACTTTCTCTTCTTTTTCCTCTACCTTCGATGATTGTTTATTCGTCTCGGATGATTTTTTTTCAATCTCAGTATTTGTTTTTTTGCTCTTTTTTTGCACTATACAACTAATAATAACCAGTGATATTATGGCTATTACTAATCCAAGATTAATGGATAGGTTGATTTTATTCTCGACTTGTAATTGTCCATAAGGTGAGAATTGTTGACATTAACAGCTTGTAACCTTTCTATCGTTATTACCTGTTCCTGGAAACTTATATTGCTTGGTTGTAACAATGCAGGTAATGGTTTAGTAAGAGTAACTTGAGTCGTTAAATAGGTTTTGTTTCCAATTCCTACCGTAGAATTTAGGTGGTGAATGATGAAGGTGCCATCTAAGCTTATTGTTGAGTTGTCTATCGCGATTTGTCCTTTGAATTCGTTGAGCAGAACCATGGTTTCATCTATTTCCTCTATTTGTGCCACATGCTCATCATTTGTTGTTGTGCAGCGGGATGGTTTACTCTTCAAAAGGTTTGGAATGCAGTCTGTTTCGTTGATGTCTATAATGTTATCTACCTCACAGATACTTAATTTATTATAGTCTTTGCAATCATTCTTAATTCCAAATATCTTATTATAACATTTCAAGATTTTTTTAAAATACGTCTTAATCACTACATTATTTCTTTTTATAGGTCTTATCGAAAAATTGTCACAGTTTTCACTACTAGTTGTTGGAATATTTACTATATAAACAATTTCTTTATCATTTGATGCAACTTTAATTTTGGAAAAATTTAACAGTTCATCCATATTACCAAATGGAATATTATAATTATAAAAAATGTCTCTTAAAATCTCAATTTTAGCATTAGAAAAAATAAATGAATTTACAATATTTGCTTTAGCCCAATGTATGGCATATTCAATATTAGACAGTTCTTCTTTAACAATTTCCAATTTATACTTAAAGTCTAACAAATTTCTTTCGTTTAGTTTGTTCTCTAATAATTTTGAAACATTATTGGTTACATTTGTGAGTTTGTTAATTTTTTCTATTGTCAATTGGTTAATAACAATTTGATTATTAGTGTTTCTTAAGACATTATTCATTTTATCTTTTATTATCTCAAAATCATGGTGATCAGGACTGCCGGCCAACCATTTCCAAGCGCTGCCAACAAAGTCCATGGACCTCTTCGTCTTTGTCTTGGATTTTAGTCTGGACAGACAGGATTTCATTTGGGATATGGAGTAGGTTAGGTTAGGTAAGGTAATAGTTGACTGTCCGTATTATCTCCAAAGTTAATGCCTCTTTCCAAATTCCCTATCAGGTTCTCATATTCCCCCAAGTTAATTGTGTGAATAAGTTTGAATACGCCAGTTTGGATTTTCGCCGAACCCGTATTAATTACGACTAATCTAGAATTTGAGTAATCCATTATCTGGAACTCACCCCTAGAACCTGCGACCATCCAAATAAGCCTGTAATAAAATGTACTGAAGTTTAATTTCTTATATGCTTTTTGTGTACAATTCTCCCGCTTTCGGTTACTATTGTAGTGTGTCTATCTTCTTTAACTAATTCCCGTTTGAATCTTTCAGTCAATTTTGTCCCAAGTCTCTTGTATACCCTTACAAAAATTTCTTGTCCGGGTATGTACTGTTTTATTTCCTTCTTATTTTTATTGTGGTACTCTAGATCCTTTTCCTGTTTCTTTTTTAGTTTCGTCATGTTGTCGTCCCTTGTCCGTTCGTAACTACCTGGAAAAAAATCTACAGTTCTTCCAAAAAACATATCAACGGGTTTCCTTCCTATCGTGGAATGAATAGAATGGTTATATTCGTTAACTGATCGCTCTAGGAGTTCCTCGAAGTCTCTACAAATTCCCTCGTCCCTAAGACACCTCATGATCTCGGCCAATGTTGAATGGAACCTTTCGATTTGTCCATTGGCCTCACTTCTATAAGGTGGTGTTGTAAAAACTTCTATACCTAGTTCATCCCTCATCATAAAAAGTATTGACGCAGAATTCAATGATTTTTCGTTGTCCATGACAACAGTTTTGGGGACTCCGTAAAAGAACAGAATTTCCCTTAACGGCCTTCTAACGTCTTCTATCGATTTCCCCTGTAAAATCCTGGTCTGTGCATATTTTGAGAATTTATCGAGTGCTGTTAGGACTATTTTCCTATCAGTTGAAAAAATGTCAACGTGGATGACTTGACCAGGATAGCTCGGTATCGGTGTAGCATTTAATTTTGGTTGATTAGGGTGTCTCTCGTATTTATTCTTCTTACATGTGGAGCAAAGTTTCAATATTCTCTTAATCTTAGAAAACATGCTAGGAAAATAGGACTTTTCCAGTATTTGGGATCTATTTCCACGGCGTTCCTATGTGCGCGATTGTGGGTTTCTATGATCAGTGTCTCCTGATCTGACTCTGACAAAATATCCTCTACGAAGTTTTGTGTAAAACGAATTTTGTACGAACTAAAATGGTTAGGATAAATTTCCTGAATTTTCCCCATTATGGTTTCTGGGGTTTTCATACAGTTTATAACGGAAGGATTTAAATATCTTTTCAGAACTGAAATCAGTTTTTCCAAATCATAATCAGATTCCGTTAGAATGTGTCTGTTGTATCCTGGAAAGACTTAAATTGGTAATCAGACGGTTCACCTATGGTGAGAAAGATTTGATTCTTAAATGCATTTATCGGGACTTCTACGCTTGGAATAAGATCTTGTGGGGAGCTATCACTACTATGAACTGTACCCGTTACGGAATTTACGTTCGTCGTTGGAGGCCTCGAGAGTGCGTCCGCTACCACGTTACTCCTTCCAGGCTTATATTTCATCTCATAATTATACTCCTCCAAAATGGCTTTCCATCTTTTCATTTTATTATTATTATTCTTAGTACTCAGCGCATATGTTAGGGGTTGGTGATCCGTGTAAATAATTACCTTTGCGGATCCATATAAATAGTTTCGGAGATTGCCTAGTGCCCAAATTATGGCCAACATTTCCTTCTCGTTGGCAGCATAATTCTCTTCTGCCCCTGACAGTGTCCTGGATATAAAAGCTATTGGTCGGTCGTCCTGACTCAATACAGCTCCTAGCGCTACATTAGAAGCATCAGTTGTCAGTTGAAATTCCTTCCTAAAATCCGGGTATGCAGGAATAACATCCCGTGATATCAAGGCATTCTTCAATGAGTCCATCGCTTTTTTCGCTCCGGTATCCATGTCGACTTTCCTACGATTCGATTCAGACTTGGAGATCATTCCCCCATCTCCTCGTAGTAATTTAGTCAGAGGTTTTGCCAAATCTGCATACCCTTTTATGAATCTCCTATAATATCCCGAAAGACCGAGGAAGGAGCGGAGTTTCTTCACCGTAGTAGGATATGGAAAATTGACTATAGATTCAACCTTTTTTGGGTTAGCCTTTACCCCATTATTAGATACAATGAATCCCAAAAATTCCACTTCCTCTCTAAAAAATTCACACTTATCTAACTGTACCTTCATATTGGCGGCATTAAGAGTCCCAAAAACTTTATCTAAACGTTCAAAATGGGATTTTTCATCCTTGCTCAAAATTATTATGTCATCGATATAAACATAGCAAATTTTGCAAATATGTTCCCGTAGGATATCATCCAAAGCCCTCTGAAATATTGCGGGGGCATTCTTTAGACCAAATGGGAGTCGCGTAAACTCATATTTACCATTACCAACTGAGAAAGCTGTTTTCTCTATATCCCCCTCCTTAAGTGGTATTTGATGGAAACCACTCTTTAAATCTATTACCGTAAAGTATCGATAGCCTCCAAGCTGAGACAATACCTCATTTATTTCAGGAATGGGGTATCTATCGGGTACTGTGATGGAATTTAATTTCCTAAAATCTATGACCAATCGATATTTCCGTGTCCCGGAAGCATCCTGTTTCTTTGGGACAACCCAAATAGGTGAATTATAGGGAGAACGTGATGGTTTTATTATCCCATCGCCTAATAATTTATTAATTTCCTCCTCGACTACCCCCTTCATAGACATTGGGTAAGGGTAGTTTCTGGTGTATGTTGGTACATCGGTTGATGTACGAATGTCACCCACAACCTTTGTTGTATAAGTGAGTCGTTCATCTGGGTCTGCAAATAACCCCTTGTGGCGATCCACAATATTTCCCAGAGAACTCTTTTGATCCCCTGAAAGGTGTCCAGTTCTGATTTCTATGTTGTTTACGTCCTGTGATATGTATTGAAAGATCGGAACTTTTATTTCTCCCTTTACTGTGAAAAAGTTTCCCGAAGTATAAATTACAGCGGAGAGTGTTTTCAAACTATCGTTGCCCAATATTCCATCGAAAGTTCTCAAGCCTGGCAGCATGAAAAACTTTAAAGGGATATTATCAATGCCAAACAAATTCAAAAATGTGTGATGTGTTATTTCCACATTTCCTGCAACTGATTTTGCACAGAATTTCTCCTGATTACTCCTAGGGTTTCTGACTAAACTGGGTTTAATATAATTCTTATTGCTACCTGTGTCTAATAATATTCTAAGAGTCTGCCCGTTCCTCGTTGCAATCTTGAAATATGGCAGCGAGGAACTATTTAACCAAAAAAATTAAGATCGTTCGACAGATCTCCCGACAGATTCTCTGTCTCTATGGGATTGCCATTTTCAATTTCGTATGTTTCTGGCATTTGTTCGAACGTCTCGACTCCACTATTGGCAAATTCCCTATAATATTCATCTACCTCCGTTGTTCCCCCAACTGCGCCCTCCTCTGGGCCGTATTCGTAGTACTGTGGAACCTGATTTATCCCCTGAGCCGATTCATTCTCAGCGACCATGTGGAAGTTCCTTTGGAATTTGTTCACAGGTCCTTGAAAGAATGATCCAGCTGGTCTTTTGGGGTTCTGGTAGATCTGTGGTCTATTCATGTAATTTACCTGTTTGGATAGATCGATCCACATCCATAGGTTCAGTTCTCATTGCCGGTTTCGAATAACCTGGGTTCTGGTACTGAAGTTGGTTATTCGGTCCTTCAAAGACCGGGACTGGATTCTGTGGACGGTACCCATTTTGATTCCATTGATTACCCTGGGGCCCAACCCCGTAATTCAGGACTGGCTGAGTGTTCGGGTTTCTCGTATAATTTGGGTTACGTGGTGGCAATGGTGGTCTGACCTGTGCTACCCCGCCTACATGAGCCAGTTCAGGATAGAATCTCCGTCCATTTCCCGAGGAAGGATGGACAGTACCAATTCTATCCTTGAGAACATTATTCCGAGATATTTGTGCATGTGCATAGTTCATGCGGAAAGTCATGTTGTCCAGTTTCAAGCAAATGTGTAATGCTTGTGGTAAGGATGTTGGCTCGCGAACGCTCAATAATCGAGGTAGGTCTCCGTTCAAACCTCTAATAAAGGTATCCAGGGCCTTATCTCTGTAAGTGTTCGTCATTATTCCCAAACTCCCCTCATCAATCTCCAGACAAGCGACTTTGTCCAGTATAAGGGAAAGATGTTGGTAGACTGCCTGATAGAACGCCGTTATCGATCTACCACCTTGACAAAGTGCCGTCATTTGGTACTCTAATGTACCAAAGTCCCTTTTATCAGAATAATGCATCATGAGGCATTTTCTTATTCTGGCCCAATCTAGCGGTGTCCGATAGGACTCTAATGCAGTGTCCGCATCCCCAACTAACTTCGTTCGGACTGTATGCAATATTGCATAATATCTCCCTGTTCCCCGAAGGGATTTAAAAAGATCCATAACCCTATCGACAGATTTACGCCAGGAACTGAATTCTCCCGGTTGTCCCGAAAAATCCCTTAGTGATCTAACAATATCTGGAATTTTATCCAATTCTTCTAGTTTCGTAATATTACCGATGGGTTGATCTATTCCCTCATCTAATGCAACATCTTGCCGTGAACCCAGAACTTCATTTATTATTCCCCTTATCTGCCCCATCTGGGTTTCGTTTAATCCCTGAGGAGTATTTGGCCGAACGGTCGAACTACTCTGTGACATGTTTAGGGATCTACTCAGTCTTTCAGTGATTTCGTCAATTGAGTCTTCAGGCATTTCGCTTGGAATTTATAATATTTCTTTTCTATAATTTACAAAATAAATTTCTGAATTGTCTACTGAAACTTTACAAATTTTTAATGAATTTTAGTTAAAAAAAAAAAATTTCTGAATTGACTACTGAAATTGTTCAAATATTTAATGAGAAAAAAAAAAATTCTGAATTGACTACTGAAATTTTACAAATTTTTAATGAATTTTAGTTAAAAAAAATTTCTGAATTGACTACTGAAATTGTTCAAATATTTAATAAAAAAAAATTCTGAATTGACTACTGAAATTGTTCAAATATTTTTAATTTACAAAGGGAAATTTATTTCTACTTATAATACTAAAATTATTTCTTACATAAATATCAGCATTATCATCTCCTTGTTGAATTTTTGAAGTCCTTGTAATTCTGTTGCACACAAAAATTCTGCCTTAGTGTTCACTTCTTTTTTGTTGGGGGTTTTTTGTTCACTGCCCTTGTTCTTTTAAAGCTTTTTTTTATTAAGGCTTCTCTTTCCTCTTTTTCCAAATACTTTAACGTAATTGTGGTTAAAAATATTTGTGTTCTTATGTAATGTTTTATTTTAAAATTAATTCGGTAACCCTTTATTAAAACTCTTTTCATTATAAAGGGAAAAATTTTAAATGTTCACTTATTCACTATGTCTTGTCATTTTTTTATCTTAAGTTTATTTTTTTATTTTATGTTCATAATATTTTCCTTTGTTCACTGTTATTTGTTTAACTTTATTTCCTTAATGTTCACTGTTCTTAATTTTTATTGTTTAATGTTCACTGTTCTTAATTTTTATTGTTTAATGTTCACTGTTCTTAATTTTTTACTTAATGGTTACACTTAATTTTATAACGCGGCCGCTGATGCTTATGAGGACCTCCTTTTTGTCTTTTAAGAAAGACTACTAGGGCGCACTATTTCCGCGATCTCTAAATTTTTCTTACGACAAAGGACCTTTTCTTTTCCAAAGGTCCCTGCTCGGGCGCCAATTAAGATCCTGATGATTAGTTTAAAAAAAAAAATATTTTTTTGTTGCTATTAATCCAAGAGATTAATAGAACGTTCTTTATTTTTTAACTACTCAAAACCGACTGCAAAGAATTTACAATAATTGAAAGTTAATAAAGACATTTAGCTTGGCTTAAACTGTCGACGCTGCGCTTCCCATAACCATGCACTTGCTGCGTGAAAACATTCAACTCGACTTAGACCTGCTGACTCTGTAGTTCATATAGTCAGGCCACTCATGCACTGGCTGCGTGAAAGATATTCAACCTGATTTAAAACTGCCGACTTTGCTTTTTCCCACAATCAGGCCACTCATGGAATTGGTGGATTTATATTTCGTCTGGGAATATATTATGAAGCAATTTCGTAGTTTTGTTGGATTTGCAGTTTTAATGTTGGCACGTTTAATTGTTATTGAACTTTTTGTTGTTGTTGCTGCTTAGTTGTTTTACTCATTGTCGTTATTGCTGTGGTTTTATCTTTTTAATGTTGACACGTTTATTGGCTGATGAACCCTTTTGTTGTTGTTGTTATTGTTGCCTACTTGTTGCCATTATAGTTATGGTGTTAACTTATATAAATACATATAATTTGATGAAGATTTTCAGGTAAAATTTTAGTAAATATTTTGAGATCACTTATTTTCATTCATACACTCACAATATTTTATCCTTAAAAACAACCTAAACTACAAATTAAATTAATTGAAAACAAGGACTACTGATTTTTCATTATATTCAAACCATTTTGCTATTTATTTTCAAACATTGTTTAAACAATCCATAAAAGAAATAAAGATACCCATGTGAAAATCGAAATATATATGAACATACATGATCATACATTGACTAGTGTATGATCATGCATAGTCATACATGATCATATACGTCAATGCATAGTTCAATGTATGACCATACATGATCTCATATATTTCCATATATCTTCGGATCCGAAATTTGAGGGTATATGGAGGTATATGGCCATATATGATCATATATGAGCATACACGAATCATATGTGAGCATATATGGTCATATATGAACATGTACGGTCATATACCCTCAAATTTCGGATCCGAAGATATATGGAAATATATGAGATCATGTATGGTCATACATTGAACTATGCATTGACGTATATGATCATGTATGTCCATGCATGATCATATACTAGTCCATGTATGATCATGTACGTTCATATATATTTCGATTTTCACATGGGTAATTGAAAAGTCTATTAAAACAATCATCAATTTTTAACTGACAAAAAACGTAAAAAAACGATTTTGTGGTTTGTATTTTCATATTTGAAAGTTTTTTTTTTTTGTTTAATTTTCAAAACACTACAGCACACACAATAGACACGTTCATACCCCGTTGGGCAAATAGTCTGACATGAAATTGTCGTCAAGGATGTCTTCAAGACTTTTTAGAATTTGTCGTGTATGTTACACTGTTGAGGACAAGTTCGTCGACAAGATCGTATATTTTGTCGTGTTTTCAGCCTTATGAGCGACAAATTCACAAACTTGTCTTAAATAAGATTTTATTGAGGACAAAATGAGCGACCATTACATGCATTTTGTCGTGTTTCATACCAAATTTACGACCAACTGAGTGACAATGTCTATAACTTGTCTGTAATAAGATTTTATTAAGGACAAAATGAGCCACCATTCCATTTATTTTGTCGCGTATTATATAACATTGGCGACTTGATGAGCGACAATGTCTTTAACTGTATTAAGAAAAAATGCAAAATAACGGGACAAAAACAACACAAGAACCAAAAAAAGCGTAAGAAACAATGTAAAGTGCGGGTGAAAAGTCATATTTCTTATCGTATTTGCATGTGCGTGTACGTAAACATTTTAAAATTAACAGCTGTCATATTAAATGCTCTTTACGGTAAGTACCCTACGGAAAATGGATCAGTCACAGAGCTGGTCACGTGACTGGAACTTTGTGGGAGTTACCGGTCCTCGATTTGGTTTTTTTATATAAAAGTAACCGGCAACTTTAACATGGGCTTGTCATAGGAGGTGGCAACTTCCACCTTTTGAGCTACTTGTGACTTGTCGCAAAGCTTGTCGATTATAACATATCACACTACTGGTTTAAAAGAATATGCAATATAACAAGTTAAAATTATCTAATACGGAAGTAGTCTCATGTTAGACATTATGTGATATGTATTACGTGACTGGTTTAAGTGCACATATCACAGAACTAAAGAAAAATATTTGTTAAAAAACTAGTCACATATTAGTCAATATGTGTGTTGTTGCTGAACTAGTACAAAATAACAGCTTCGTGACTATCACTATACTGCTCTAAGTTAACAAGTCACAGGACTAACTGAAACTAATTTACATGTAACATATCACTTATTATTCATCATGTGTCATAATAAGTACCGGTGCTAGACGAACCCAGAACGATCCAGTCACTGAACTTACGTAAAACGACAAGTCACCGAATCTATTTTTAAAACATCACAGTCACAAAAAATAATTAAAAAAAAACAGTTTATTCTTTTTTTTCAAATAATTACCAAAAACATAAATATTAGGGGTTTTTATATAAACTCGTAAATTTCATGTAAATCTTGTATAAATATAAACATATTTTTCATGTATGGAGTTTGATATTAAACTCATAAACATACCAATTTAAACCGTTTACAATTCAATTTAGTTAAGTTTATAAGCTATACATATAAATTATTTTAATTTTTGCATTAAAAACACAAAAATTGTTTTTTCGGACTTTCTAAATAGATTTTCATATATTTAGTTAGAATATTGTTCCATCTCAAGTCCAAATTCGAATACGATATTGTAATATCCCGGTGAAAAATGTTCATATACGCTCAAACATGTTCATATATGGTTTATATGGGACACATATGAACAAATATGGATTTTTTATGAACATATATGGATCTTATATGAACATATATGGAAGTATATGTGATTCCATATATGGAAAAAATTTAATATACAGACATATATGGAAGCATCTGATATTTCATATATGGAAATGGCACTCATATATGAACAAATATGAAAGTATATGTTATTCAATTTATGCAAAAGGGACTTGTATATGAACATATTTCGAAGAATACATTTTTCCATATATGAAAAAGGAACTCATATTTGGATAAATATGGAATTATATTTAATGCCATGAATAAAAAAAGGAACATATGTAGCGCCTAATTTGAATGTCATACATAAATTTATATCTATCGTACAACCTTATAATAAAGGACAGCAACGTTCGCATGTATTCGCATATATTTAATAAATGTATATGTTCATATATGTCCATATATGAACATATACTTAGGTGTTACCTCATTTTTCGGATCCATACATATATGGTTGAACCATAAATGTTCATATATGGACATTTTTCACCGTCATTAGATTTTATTTGTTGTTTCTCATTTCATTTCTCATTTCTATATTTTATAAAGTCTATGGATAACAATGATCCTTACAGACTACTCGCTAAAAATAAAATTATAAAATTAATACAAATTGTTTAAGTAGAGTTTAAACATATCTTTTGAATAACTAAAATCTAAAACAGTATTATTCTCTAATTTATTAAAATTTTAAGCAATTGTGGATTGATGTTACACTTGATGTGTATCTAACGGCTTTTTCTGAAAAAACTGAAAAGGACGTATTCTAATGTCAGAGGTCCACCACTCAGGTTTAAACAGATTTTCATACAATTCAGCTGAAATTCCAAGTTTAAAATTAACAAATTTTAAATCAGACAACGAAGCATCTTTTTTTACAAGTTTATAAAATGTCATGCGGGACTTAGCAACATTAAGATGTTTTGCCACATATGATAAAATGTTTTCTTCAGAAACTGTTGGCTTAAATGACGACATGTGGATCCATTTCATTTTTTGTACCACATCCAATTCATAATTATCACTATCACCAGTTATGAAATTATGTTTTTTAGGTTTTTTTTTCCTATTTGTAACATTACTCCAATTTGATGAAGTTTGAGCATCAATTACGTTATTTAGATTAAAAACCTCCAAATTAGCAATACTGTTACTAACAGATCCATTTAAATTAACAAACTCAGATGAGTTAACAGGTACTTTAATTATATCAGAAGCTTTAACAGCAGAAGCTTTAATAGCAATATCATTAACAGCAGCAGCTTTAACAGCAGTAGTAGCAGGCATGGAAAACATGGTACAATTTTCCTTTTTAGGTACATTTTGACCTCCGTTGGTACCGTGGTACTACCGCGATCCATTTGGTACAATTTCAAAAATTTCCCAATTTAAAATTTTTGTATTAAATAAACTTGTACTTTAAAGCTGTCAACAAATATTCGTAATGCAGACGTGGACTGAAATCATTTTAACAAAAACTTGTAACTGACAACTTTTGGGCCCAATGTTGCAAAAAAATTTATTATACTACATTTATACCTGAGCAAAAACTACCTGCTTTTTGGCTCTTTTATTTTTCAACTTGTCACAACGCATACAAAAAAAAAACAAGGAAAAACTAGTTTTGTACAAAAACTAGGTGTTTTTTGCTCAAGTATAAATGTAGTATTATTATTTTCATATAATAAGATCATCAATACGCGTCGATTGAGTGCTGCTACTATATAAAATTCGAGCATTTAACCCGCCTCTTTCGTATATTTTTTGAAAAGTAAAAAAAATATTACATTTTATTCTTAGGACGTGTAACTTATCTTAAAAACGAGTAAAAGCCCGGTGAAAAATGTCCATATATGAACATTAATGGTTCAACCATATATGTATGGATCCGAAAAATGAGGTAACACCTAAGTATATGTTCATATATGGACATATATGAACATATACATTTATTAAATATATGCGAATACATGCGAACGTTGCTGTCCTTTATTATAAGGTTGTACGATAGATATAAATTTATGTATGACATTCAAATTAGGCGCTACATATGTTCCTTTTTTTATTCATGGCATTAAATATAATTCCATATTTATCCAAATATGAGTTCCTTTTACATATATGGAAAAATGTATTCTTCGAAATATGTTCATATACAAGTCCCTTTTGCATAAATTGAATAACATATACTTTCATATTTGTCCATATATGAGTGCCATTTCCATATATGAAATAACAGATGTTTCCATATATGTCTGTATATGAAATTTTTTCCATATATGGAATCACATATACTTCCATATATGTTCATATAAAATCCATATATGTTCATAAAAAAATCCATATTTGTTCATATGTGTCCATACATAAACCATATATGAACATGTTTGAGCGTATATGAACATTTTTCACCAGGAGGGTTAAAGTCGGGCATGCCGACTATACAATACCCTACACCAGTCTGGGTAAAAGCCAACTAATTTTTGGATCCGGAATTCGAATGGGTTAAAATGGGGCTTGTGTCAAAATTTTCTATAATGTGAGTCAGCGCACCAAATTTCTTTAAAATATTTTATTATTTTCGATCTGCAGTTTGTAACCAAGCCAATTTTGGGGGGACCCTTATATGGGCATTAGGTCTAAACATGGACCGATGTTCAACAAAATCAATAGGCTTCGTCCTTGGGCCAAAATAGGTCTGTGTACCAAATTTCATCAAAATATCTTAATATTTGCGACCTGCAGCGTATAACTAATATAATTTTGGGGGGACCCTTATATGGGCACTAGGTCTAAACATAGACCGATGTTCACCAAAATCAATAGGCTTCGCCCTTGGGCTGATAATGGTCGGTATACCAAATTTCAACAAAATATCTTAATATTTGCGACCTGCAGTTTGTAACCAAGCCAATTTTGGGGGGACCCTTATATGGGCACTAGGTCTAAACATGGACCGGTGTTAACCAAAATCAATAGGCTTCGTCCTTGGGCTGCCATAGGTCGGTGTACCAAATTTCATCAAAATATCTTATTTGCGACCTGCAGCGTATAAACAATATAATTTTGGTAGGACCCTTATATGGGCACTAGGTCTAAACATGGACCGATGTTTACCAAAATCTTAATATTTGCGACCTGTAGAGTGCGCACAAGAATGCATGGACAGACAGACAGACAGACGGACAGACGGACATCGTTAAAACGAAATAAAAAAAATTCTAAGCCGATCGGTATACTATAAGGTGGGTCTAGGACCAATATTTTTTTGTGTTACAAACATCAGCACAAACTTATACATAGTGGTGTATAAACAGAACAGAACGTTAAGACATATATTTTCATATACATTTGATACTAACAACTATTTGTTATTTTAATATAAGTTAGCAGGTCTTTGTGTCGTACAGAATAGTATTTCCTGCAAACTTGACCTCGATCGCACGTACTTTTTATATAAAAAAAAATGGTGAGGGCTGAAAAAGTACAATTTTTGTAGAAGAATATTTTCTGCAAGTTTTTATTCGGAAAAATTTTCTATATGTGACCTTCTCCGAGAAAAGGGACCTAGTGTGTGAAAATGAAGTTTTTTTCTAACTCATTTCATCTTATTCTACACCCTTTTAGGTACCAGAATCCACTCTTAAGTCCAAACCCGTTATTTGACACCTAGGTCCCTTTTCTCGGATAAGAGGTCACATATACGAAAAATGTTGGTACCGTGAGGGTCGAAAAAGTACAATTTTTTTATGCACACAGAAAACAGATTCGTAGTTCCAACCGAATTTTTCGCCAACCGAATTTTTGTAGTTTTGTACAATCACTTTTATTTATTTTTAATACCATTGTAACTACCGAAATTTATTTACAATTTTTGAATTTTTGTTGTGTTAATAGATTACTTTAATGTTTGTGGATTATAAATTCTATAAATAGAAAAACACGTTCCACAAAATTTATTTAAAAATTTTCTTTTGTCGCTAACTGGGATCGAACCGCCGACCCTCCGCTTGTCAGCCCATTGCTTTCCCTCTAAGCTAAGCTCTATTTAAGCTTTTTTAGTCAAATTTCAAATTTGAATTTCTTCAGGTTTGAATTTTTTGTCTATAAATAAAATTATATCAACAACAGAAAATCAATTGTGTCTTTTAATTTGAATAAAAAAAAAATTAAAAAAAAATTTATATCGGGAACTGGGATTGAACCGGCGACCTTCCGTTTGTCAGCCCAATGCTTTTCCTCTAGGCTAAACTTGACATAAATTTTTTTTGTCAAATTTGAATTTCTTCAGGTTGCAAATTTGAATATTTTGTTTTTGAATAAAATTATATTCACAACAGAAAATCAATTGTGTCTTTTAATTTGAATCAATAAAAAAATTATTAAAAAAAAAAAAAGTAATGCCCTGGTTGAGGTTTGAACTCAAATCTCTAAGGCTATGTCTCTACCTCCTGCGCCACAGATACTTACATTTAGTTGTTGTCTAACTTAGAATTTAAACACGCATATGTATGAAACGAAAAAATATGATAGATTCCAAAATTTTATTATGATAAATAAAATTTCTGTTCCTTGTCTCAATATATTATTACAATTATCAAAATAATGGAAATTAATGGTTAAAGCTACTAAAGTTAAAAAAAAATTTTAAATTGATTTGAAAAACTAATACTTTGGATAGAGTGATCGATTTTATTGAAACACAACTGATACTAAATTGTTGCTGCCGATATTTTATTCAAATGACTAAATCTTCGATAAATTGGTGGTTGTTGCTATTGAAGGTAATGTGGAAGTTAGTAATTTTTCAATATTAGTTAGAAAAGCCAATATTTTGGATAATGTGACAGTGTTTTGGTTCATAATATATATTTTTTGTTCACAAATAAATATAACTTTCCTGATGATGAATTTTAAATAACTGCAATTAAAATTATTGAATGATGAAAATATTTCGTTGGTTCCGATAGAATTCCAACCAATTTATTTTCTGTGTGTGTGGTTGGTACAAAATGAAAAAACTCATTTCCATCCTTGAGTAGTAGCCTTAACAGCAGAAGCTTTACTGTTAGTAACCATTAAAGCTCTTCTACTTACAGAAGGCAACTAATGATCAAGTGTAACATTAGCAGTAGTACGAACAGTGTTTAGATTTTTGTATACAACCCAGCAAAAATAGTTCTGCCAAAGAAGCAATAAAAGCATCACTACTATGGCAAAGTCATCACTTCTTTTCTAATGGTTTCATCGATGAATTTAACTTTGGCGTGTCATAGGACGGAAGCATTCAAATACAGCTACTTACCATTACTCATGCTTTTTATTCTTAAGAAGCAATCAAGATGCTATGTTTAGATATTCTCTAGTATGCGTGAAAAATATGGATATATTGTAGTAAGATACCGATTTTTGCCCCCTCACAGATTTAATAAAAATTATTTTAATTAAGAATTATTGATATTATGATATTTAACTTATATTTTATTAAAATTGTATTTTGATTTTCAAAAATTGGATTTTTAGGGAGGCGTTTTTACCAAATGTGCCAACGCCTTATCAGTTGATGATCAGAAAATGTCACGTGAAATTCATAACATACCAACTGTAATTTAGAAATAAAAATCGATATTCCAAAAAACTTCAATGTCCTTCAATTAGAATTTAGAAAATATCGATTGAAATTCGTATTCATTAATTGAAATTCAGAAAATATCAGTTCAAGTTTAGAAATTATGAATTGTAGTAGATTTTATATTTTTTGAATTTTAATTTATATTCTCTGAATTTTAACTGATGATTTCTGAATTACACAGAAAAAAGTATCACAAAATTTCAAGTAATTAAAAAAAATTGTTGGCTTTTTACTTAGATATCTAACAATTTTTTTATTAAATGTTTGTAAATTGTATCAAAAATATCAAAAAAATAGCCTTAGAATTTTTTGAAACAAAAAAAAACAAATCATTTATTTTTTGTTTTCAATTGCTCAAACGATTGTAAATTGTAACAAAAATTTCAAAAAAGTATTTTTTTTTGTCAATACGACAACATAAAGCGAATAATTGTTTTAATATAACAAACTCGTTGTTGAATTTTATTTTTTTATTTTTAACAAATACAAACAAGTTACAAAAAAAAATTATTGTATTTACAAAACACATTGTTAAAAAAAAATTGATTTTATTTTTAACAAATTACAAAAAAGTTACAAAAAGGGATTTGTATATACAAATTCCATTGTTGGTGCCTTTTTAAAAAATTTTTTGTTTGTTTATGCAAAAAAGGTGTTTAACATTACAAACAGAATTTTGTAAATTTTTTCTGTGTACAATTGATGTATTCTGAAAATCAGTTGATATTTTCCGAATTACAAGTGCTGTTTTTCTGAACTTCACATGACGTTTTCGAAATTTCTAATGCAAATTCTGAATATCATTCTAATTTTTTTAATTTATCAAAAAAAAAAAGCATTTTAAATGGTTTTTTTCTAAATTACAGTTGCAAACGATGTAAACTTAATACAAATTGTCAAAAGGTTTTGAGAATTATTTGAAACAAAATTAAATTTCAAAGAAACTTGTCAAACTGAAAAAATTGTAAAACTGTATAAGTGGATCTCACATAAAAGTTTACACAAAAGTATAAAAAAAGATTTTATAAGAAATAAAAGTTCATTAAAACAGTTTTCTATAAAAAATTTTGATTCTTGTTGTTATTATTATTATCCAGAAAATTTGCAACAACATCAGACTGCAAATTAGAGCCAGTTTGTTTCAGTGTTGCCAAGTTGGGGGTTTTCCCCCTAAATTTAGGGGGTTTTCAACCGCTTAGGGGAATTTTAAGGGGTTCCAATTTGTTAGGGGGAAATTTGGGGGGTAAGAAAATCATTTTAGGGGTAGTTTTGATATAAAAGCAATTACATTTTAGAATTCGATTACACAGTACAACACTAAAAATGCATCGGACATATCAATTCTGATAGATTTTAGGATGAACATCACGATTGTGAACACCAAATATCAAAATTGGCTCTAGTTTTTGAAATATTTGCAAATTTAACTTTTAGCAAAAAGACAGTTTTTTGTTAAAATTTCTTATTTATTCATACACCTGACCGTGAACCGTGGATAATTTTTAATATGGTTTAAAAATATAGACTTTGGGCTTTTGGAAACATATCGATTTATTTTGATTAAATAAAGGATCTAGGATATAACTGTAATTAAAATGAAAACTTCACTTATTTTCCTATTTTGCCAATCTAGTAAAATCCCTTAATCGGATTTGCAAAATCTTTACATATGACGTAAATTCATATTCCACTAAATTCTTTTTATCAAAAGAATCACAACTTCTGCATCAACATTTGCAGAAAATTCAATCTGAAATACACATTTTACATCTTTTTTATTTTAAGTAAATTTTATATGAATTTACAATGGAAAAAGGAAATAAAGTACATCTTTGAGCATGCATTATTTTTTCAAAATTTGAACTTCAATTATCTAAAACTTTTTTGAAATTGATTGGAAAACATATATTTAATATTTCTGAATGGTTTTATCTGGGTTTTATATTTGAAGATTTGTTACAGACTCCTTAATTTTTAGGTATTTAAAAAGTCAGTCTTTTTCAGGTTTAGTAAATATTAACTTTAAATTTAAACAAAAAATGCGACATTTTTTTGATAAATTAAGTAACATGAGATGTTTACTAAAGGTACAAATTCAAATATTAGATATTCCTTTCATCGCAGATTATTTATTAACAAAACCGTGAAAAAAGAGAAATTTCAATTTTAAATGCATATATAGGGAATATTATCACAGCTGTCAAAACTTGCAAAGGTTAAGGGGGGGGGTTTATAAAATTCGTTTTTTTATTTAAAGTTTTTTTATTTAAAGCCTTCACCCAGCCACCACAAATAAATAATTCTGCACAACAATGGGTTTAAAATAAATAAATATTTGATCACTTTTTCTCATGAAAGTGGATTGTTAGTAATGAATCCATAATAAATTGCAATATACCTGTGTATGTTAAGATAATTTGGTAAAGTGCGAACTTAGGTAGATAGACCCGTAAGTAGTTTTGTTTATTTGTGTTTTGAATGAAAATAAATAACGTAAAGCAGAGTTGGAAAGCATTTTATAATATTAAAAATAGCGGGCAAAGCCCGCTACGTTGTTAGCGTGTCTTAAAGTTTTTTTTTTAATTCCACCGGTGCTTCGTTACATGGTGTTTAAATATCGGAATATATAAGTTCCATTCCTTTTCTAAGGTTTTTTCTCTTTTAGAAAATTTGTTTAACTTTTTGGAGAGTATGTTTCAATGCTACATAAGTTTCATATTCCGTGGATAGTGTTTGAACAGGTAATTCCCTCTTCCAATCCATTGCATTGTCTATAATTTCAATTCCACTCGTTCAACGTTTATATCCATTTCATTCCACTTGTGTAGTGTTTCAATTCCACTCGTTTCCTATTTAGTTTCTTAATTTTAGTGTTTCATATATACTTGTTCTTTAAGTTTTAGGTTTCTAGCTAAAGACGCAGACGTTAAGGGGGGGGGGGGCAATTTTCCCCTTTTGAACCACCATTTTTACCACGTTCCTGTCCAAAGTCCTAGAAATGCCTTGTCGATAAGTTAGCCCAAAACATATTATATATTACAGGTTTCTAGCCGAAGGGTTCGGTTAGGCCATCAAGGGGGAGAATTATACCGTTTTTACCCCTCCCGGTAGGAATTTCCAAAAATTCCGTCTTAGAGGACGTCTGCGTTGGAGGAGGAACCTACTACATACATAATTTTAGGTCTCTATATCCAGCAGTTTGGCCAGGCCGTCAAGGGGGAAGTTTTTTCCCTTTTTACCCCTCCCGGTATGAATTTCCAAAAATACCATCTTAGGGGACGTCAACGTTGGAGAAGGAACCCAAATACCGAATTTAAGATCCCTTGTTCCAGCAGTTTGGCCAGGCCGTTAAGGGGGAGACTTTTCCTGTTTTTGACCCTATCTGTAGAAATTTCCAAAAATCTCATCTTAGCGGATGTCTACAATAGAGGAGGAACTTTAGTACCAAATTTCAACTTCCTACCTCCAGCGGTTTGGGCAGGCCTTTAAGCTGCACTTTTCGCTTCATTAATCCCCATTTTTGCAATCCCCCTGTCCAAAAAGCACCTTCCCGGTTGATGAGCCCATACTCCAAGTAACATATGTTTTACATTTCAGGTTTCTAGCCAACTTTTACTATATGTGCCCCTCTCGGTAGGAATTTCCGAAAATCCATCGACAGGGAATTTCAGCTTCCTAGTGCCAACAGTTTGAGCAGGCTGTCAAGGGGGACACTTTTTTTTTTTTTGTCCCTCCCGGTTGGAATTAGGCTGGAAGAGGAACCTAAGTACCGAATTTCAGCTTCCTAGTTCCAGCAGTTTGGACAGGTCGTTAGGGGCAACTTTCCCTTTTTGAGCCCCATTTTATAACGACCCTGTCCAAAATTCAAAAAAGTATCTTTCTAATAAGTTAGCCCTTACTCCAGGGACCCACATTTTAATCTTCAGGTTTCTAGCCGAAGGGGTTTTTACCGGCCCCCAAGGTGAGGCTTTTCTTCTTTTTGCCCCTCCCTTTAGGAATTTACAAAAATTCCTTCTTCGCGGCTATCTGCGATGGATGAGGAACATTCATACCAAATTTCAACTGCATTGCCTAAGCGGTTTGGGCAGGCCGTTAGTGAGGACATTTTTCCCTTTTAACCACCATTTTTACTATGTTCCTGTTCCAAAATAGAAAAATTACGTTGCCGGTGAGTTATTCCTACTCCAAGGAATACATATTTAAAATTTTAGGTTGGCCAAAAGGGATTGGGCAAGCCGTCAGGAGGAGACTTTTACCTTATTTCCCCTCCCGATAGGAATTTCAAAAATTCCGTCTAAGCGGACGCCTACACAGAAGGAGGAACTCACATACCGAGTTTCCTTTTGGGATATCGTGTAGAGAATTCCAAAAATACAAACTTAGTCGATGTCTACTACAGTGGAGGAACCTTTATACCAAATTTCAACTTCTTACCTCCAGTGGTTTGGGCAGGCACTTTTCCAATTTGTGAGACTGTTTATGGGGAGACTTTTTCCCTTTTTGCCCGTTCCGGTAGGAATTTCCAAAAATCCTGTCTTAGCGCACGTCTATGCCGAATATCAAGAAACCTTGTTCTAGTGGAGATATCCGTGGGGGGAGGAAAAAAAGTAGTTTTTTTGAAATTATATATTATTTTAAATGGTACTTTTTGGAAAAACGAAATTTTTTGGAAAAAGATACTTTGTTTTTACAAAGTACTTTATTTGTACTTTTTTTGGAAAAGGTATTTTTTTTAAAAAGGTGTTTTTTGTCGGAAAAATGAATGTTTTTTGGAAAAAGGTACTTTTTTTGGAAAAAGGTACTTTTTTTGGAAAAGGTACTTCTTTTGGAAAAGGAAAATTTTTTTAGAAAAAGGTACTTTTTTTGGGAAAAGGTACTTTTTTTTGGAAAAGGTACTTTTTTTGAAAAAGGTATTTTTTTGAAAAAATGTATGTTTTTTGGGAAAAGGAAAATTTTTTTAGAAAAAGGTACTTTTTTTGGGAAAAGGTACTTTTTTTGGAAAAAGGTACTTTTTTTGGAAAAAGGTACTTTTTTTGGAAAATGGTACTTTTTTTGGAAAAAGGTACTTTTTTTTGGAAAAAGGTACTTTTTTTTGGAAAAAGGTACTTTTTTTGGAAAAAGGTACTTTTTTGGAAAAAGGTACTTTTTTTGGAAAAAGGTACTTTTTTTTGGAAAAAGGTACTTTTTTTGGAAAAAGGTACTTTTTTTGGAAAAAGGTACTTTTTTGGAAAAAGGTACTTTTTTTGGAAAAAGGTCCTTTTTTTGGAAAAAGGTACTTTTTTTTGGAAAAATGTACTTTTTTTGGAAAAAGGTACTTTTTTTGGAAAAAGGTACTTTTTTTTGGAAAAAGGTACTTTTTTTGGAAAAATGTACTTTTTTTTGGAAAAAGGTACTTTTTTTGGAAAAATGTACTTTTTTTGGAAAAAGGTAATTTTTTTGGAAAAAGGTACTTTTTTGGGAAAAAGGTACTTTTTTTGGGAAAAGGTACTTTTTTGGAAAAAGGTACTTTTTTTGTCCCCTTTTTGCCCTGTCCCGATAAGAATTTCCAAAAATGCCGTCTCAACGGACGTCTACACCGGTCGAGGAACCTACATACCAAATTTCAACATCATAGCTCCAGCAGTTTGAGCAGGCCGTCAAGGGGGAGACTTTTTCCCCTTTTTGCCCGTCCCTGTAAAAATTTCCAAAACTCCCGTCTTGGTGGATGTCTACGATAGTGGTGGAACCTTTATACCAAATTTCAACTTCCTACCTCCAGCGGTTTGGGCAGGCCGTCAAGGGGGGCCTTTTTCGCCTTTTTAACCCCCATTTTTACAACGTCCCTGTCCAAAATTCCAGAAAGTACTTTCCAGAAAAGTTAGCCCATACTCCAAGGAACACATATCTTAAATTTCAGCTTTCTAGCCAAAGGGGTTTTGGCAGGCCGCCAAGGGGGAGACTTTTCCCCTTTTTGCCCGTTCCGGTAGGAATTTCCAAAAATCCCGTCTTAGCGGACGTCTACGCCGAAAGAGGAACCTACATACCAAATTTCAACTTCCTAGCTTCAGCGGTTTGGGCTGGGCGATGTTGAGTCAGTCAGTCAGTCACGTTATTCTTTTATATATAGAGATTAAAGGGCATATTTCATAATTTTAAAATGTTGCAAAAAAATAGCGTTATTACTTGCAATTTTATATTTTTTGCAAAAAGTTTCGTAAAAAATTTAATTTTCCTACAAAAATGTTTTTGCAAATATTTCTTAAACTATAGCTAACTTTAAAATTCTAGTGCCATATTCGTGATCTGCGTCCCAAAATCTATTAGAAATGATATGTCGCAATCCCGATGCATCAAATTTTTCTTATTTTGTTGTACTGTGTTATTGGTTTTGCCAAATTGTTGATAGTTTTTCACATATATTTTTATTTCCTTTTAGCCTACATATTTTTGAAGTGGAAAAATTTTAGACTGTGACTAGGAAAGAAAAGAAAACCAGCTAAAATATAACGAAGTTTTTTTTTATTTTAAGAACAAAAAAAATCAATTATTTGCATTTGTTAAAAATAATTTGAAATAAAAACTTAGAAAATTGTTGAATTTTAGGAATATTTATTTTAGGGGGAAGTTTTTAGCGGTAGAGCAAATTTAGGGGGTTTTTTGGATAACTTAGTGGGATTTTAAAAAAAAAGGCTTGGCAACACTGGTTTGTTTAATAAGAACATCATCCGAATAGGAGTTATTAGCATGTAAATTAAAGGCAGATTGAGAAGTAACATTTGCACATCCATATTTAACGTTCCTTAAGAGATCGATCACCACCAATTTTAACTCTTTAACTTCAATATACAAAGCAGAAACCGTTGAAATTAACTCATTAGAAGAAACTAAACATTTATTACAATTGAATACAATGTTTTTATTAGAAATTAATGATTTTAAAACGTATTCATCTTTCAAATTTATACAAATATTATGAAAGTGGCGTTTACAAACAGCATAAGTAATTAATTCTTGCTGTGAAATATTATGAAAACAGAACGAACAAATCGAATCTAGATCCGACATTATAAACGCGTCTTACTCAATCAAGAGTACACTGTTTCAAAACATCATATTCGAATTTGGACTTGAGGTAGAACAATATTCTAATAAATATGTATATGAAAGTACATATAAATTTTAACTTTAAAATTAAGATATACATACGGAACAAATTTCGGCAAAATGGAATGACGTTTATAGGTCCCTAAAAATGTCAAGTTTCTTTTCAGGATTTCTGCATAAATTCTAAACAATTTTATATATCGAATACTTATAGTTTATAAAAGTTTATGTGTGAGTTGACAAAGTATTTTTAATCGTTCAATTGTCTCTATATGAAAAACTTTTCTGTATTCCGTGACCTAGAACCAAACCGGAAACTCTCTACACAGGCCACGACCCGTGTGGCTAATTGAAGTTTTGTCAATCATAACCTACACAATGAATGTTTTGTAATCGGAAGAATCAGAATAAACTAATACATGAGCAATTTATTTCTCAATTAGAAAATTCCTATCGTGATCTACTTTTCACAGGTAATTATCACATTATGATGATTTCTTTGGCCTAAATTGGATGATATGGATCTGAACGACATGTGGTTCCAACAGGTGGCGCTACGTGCCACAAAGCGCCTTGAACTAGTCACCCAAATTATGCGGTTTGACCGCTTCAGACTTGTTCTTGTGAGGTTCCATCTAGTCGCATGTCTATGCCAATAAGTCACAAACAACCGATGTTTGCACAACCCGGATGTGCGCTTCCTGGCGAAGCCGCGGCGTTCATTTCAACGGTGTCATATTCCACACATAATGTCATTCATAGGCCTTTCAAATAAAAAAATAAAACACAAAATTTATTGCTATCTCAAACACAAAATCCCTTTACCCAATCTCAATGTTGAAGGCAAAGGGTACGTTCGTAAATGCATCACTGCGGCATAATAAAAGTAAAACGTTCAAAAATGCACACTTGATAGCACTGATTTACGTCAAACGTTTTTTTATGCAAACAATTGGCAGCGTTGCCGCAAATTTCTGCAACTATTGCATCATTTTAATTTCTGATGCAATGGTGCGCGTTCTAAATTTTTATGTTAAAATCATTTAATACAAAAAGAAAACAAAACGTTGGTGTATAATGGAAGAGTTAATATATAAAAATTCTTAATAAAAATTTAAATTTTGTTTATTTTTTTAGCATTTTTTGGATTTTTAATAATCAAAAGTCATTTCATCTTTTTTTAATTCACTTTTTATTATAACCAGGCACTATCCACGGCTCTCATTTTAAAAACTGAACTGGTGTTAAGTGTTTCAATGTAAAATAACAAAAAACGTGAAAAAGTGGTATTTTTAATTAATTATTTTTGCATATAAAATTAAAGAGACTTTTTAATAGCAGTTGAGGCTGGTGGTTTGTCTTTAGTCGTTGGTTATAACAACGACTATATAGACTAAAGACAAACCACCAGCCTCAACTGCTATTAAAAAGTCTCTTTAATTTTATATGCAAACTGGTTTTAAGAGAAACAGTTTTTAGTGTTTTTTTAACGCGTATTTTTTAATATTAATAAGCAAAATTTTGTGCTAATTATGCAAAACTAATGCAGAGAACATATCAAACAACACAAGTGCACTTTACAATTTAATTAAAATTGCTTAAAAACAATAAAAATAATTAATTAAAAATACCACTTTTTCACGTTTTTTGTTATTTTACATTGAAACTCTCTTAAAACCAGTTCAGTTTTTCAGATGAGAGCCGTGGATAGTGCCTGTTATAACTTAACAAAAAATTGTCATTTTTACCATCAAGATTTTCAATTATATTTGTTAATGTTCTTGCGAACATGTTTTTTATTTTTTGCAAAACGTTCTAAAAAGCAAAGTCTGTGCATTTGTTGAGCAGTAGCAAAGCATCTGCAACAGCTGAAAAACTCTTTCACATCAACATGTGAAAGAGTGTCTCCAAAGGAGTCTCTCTTAGTTGAGAACTCCGCTTTTGCCGAAATTTTCGTCTTATGCAGTTTGTTTGGATTGTGTTTTTCTTATAAAAGTAAAAATTATTCAGTTTTTCAATTTTATTTACGATTTGAAGCCTTAAGAGTTCGAGTGAAACGCAAAAACAACATCTGGAAATCGGTTCAGTAGTTTTTTTCTTAACTGACGTGATCGTTTTTGCTAGGGATTCTATAAAAAACTGTCGATTATCTTCAACTTTTCGATGTTAAATTTCTAACATTTTAAAGATGTTACACACAGAAAATAAATTGGTTGGAATTCTATCGGAACCAACGAAATATTTTCATCATTCAATAATTTTAATTGCAGTTATTTAAAATTCATCATTAGGAAAGTTATATTTATTTGTGAACAGAAAATATATATGATGAACCAAAACACTGTCACATTATCCAAAATATTGGCTTTTCTAACCAATATTGAAAAAATACCAACTTCCACATTAACTTTAATACCAACAACCACCAATTTATCGAAGATTTAGCCATTTGAATAAAATATCGGCTGCAAAAATTTAGTATCAGTTGTGTTTCAATAAAATCGATCACTCTATCCAATGTATTAGTTTTTCCAATCAATTTAAAAATTTTTTTTTAACTTTAGTAGCTTTAACCATTAATTTCCATTATTTTGGTAATTGTAATAATATATTGAGACAAGGCATACATGGGAATAATTAATTAGGTGGACTAATTAATTAGGTGGACTAATTAATTGATGATTTCATTACCATTGCATTGATATCAATTGTAATGAAATTCTTTTCATTACCATTTTTTTAATTAATGGCAATGATTCGAAAATTTAATTTCATTGATTAATAACAATGATTTTAAATTTCATTACCATTGACAATGAATAAATTAAAAAAAATAATTGCCATTGACAGAAAAACGTAAAAATGGAGTAAAACTCGCTGAAATTGAAGATAGAATATGCTCATTCAGGCTTATGCTCATTTGAAATTAAATATTACTTTCCATTCCATTGTTATTTGTATCCAGGTAAAGTTTGACGGAATGGATCCTTCCTAAAAAATTATGTTTTATAACTTCCCCGCCCAACCCCGTTGTTCGTTTTCATTTGTCTGAATTTTTTGTAAACAAATGGTTTTTAATCAATTGTAATTAGTTTTTTTATACATTCCCGAGTAAAAAAAATTATATATAATCATATGTGGCATATATTACAATATATAATTAGACATGTGGTTATGTATATCCATATATAATTATATATGACGTTTTTTCCGAAAAATTTTCCTTATATTATGCCATATATAATTTCATCTAATTAGATATCGGCCTTCATAATATTGGATATGGCATATATAATTATAAATTACATAACATGGTTGATCTTATTGCACATATAGTTTTATATAGAACTATATCTTAATATATATGGTGGCATTTTAGCAATATATAATTATATATGGTATCATTTAAACAATATATAATTATATATGGTGACAGTTAAACTAGATATTATCATATATGGAGCCATTTAAACAATATATGGTCATATATGGTACCTCATAAACAAAATCTTTAATTCAGTTCCAGATATGATAATATATGGTACTATATATAGTGCGATATATATTTATATATGGTGTTATTTAAACTATATATTATCATATATGGTGCCATTCAAACCATATATTATCATATATGGTACCATTTAAACCATATATTATCATATATGGTGCAATTTCAACAATATATGCCCATACATGGTACCTCATGAACAATATTTTTAATACAGTTCCACATATGATAATATATGCTACCATATATAGTGCCATATATATTTATATATGGTGTTATTTAAGCAATATATTACCATATATGGTGCCATTTAAACCATATATTATCTTATATGGTGCCATTTCAACAATATATGCTCATATATGGTACCTGATGAACGACATTTTTAATACAGATGCAGATATGATAATATATGCTACCATATATAGTACCATATACTTTGATATATCGTATCATTTAAACAACCCAATAAACCAATAAAATTGTATCAGGTCAAAAATCTGATACAATTTCATCTGATTAACACATAATTTAATCACCCATGTGAAAATCGAAATATATATGAGCATACATGATCATACATTGGCTCGTATGTGATCATGCATGGGCATACATAGTCATATACGTACATGCATAGTTCAATGTATGACCATACATGATCTCATATATTTCCATATACCTTTGGATCCGAAATTTGAGGGTATATGGAGGTATATGGCTATATATGATCATATATGAGCATACATGAATCATATGTGAGCATATATGGTCATATATGAACATGTACGGTCATATACCCTCAAATTTCGGATCCAAAGATATATGGAAATATATGAGATCATGTATGGTCATACATTGAACTATGCATGTACGTATATGACAATGTATGCCCATGCATGATAATATACAAGTCAATGTATGATCATGTGTGTTCATATATATTTCGGTTTTCACATGGGCAGGTCAGATCTAAACTGATGCAATTAGATAACAACTGATACAAATAAGAACTGATACAATTTTATCGGGCCATTTTTCGGATCAAATGGTATATGGATGAATCTAAGTTATATATTACCATATAAAGCTCCATATTGGTGCCATTTAAACAATATATTGTCATATATGGTGCCATCATATATGGTAACTCATCAGCAACTACAATATTAACTGTATTTCAGAAGCTATTAATTGTATTTCAGAAATTTTAAATGTATTTTAGAAATTATTAAATTAAAAATCGAAATATATATGAGCATTCATGATCATACATTGGCTCGTATGTGATCATGCATGGGCATACATAGTCATATACGTACATGCATAGTTCAATGTATGACCATACATGATCTCATATATTTCCATATACATTTGGATCCGAAATTTGAGGGTATATTGAGGTATATGGCTATATATGATCATATATGAGCATACATGAATCATATGTGAGCATATATGGTCATATATGAACATGTACGGTCATATACCCTCAAATTTCGGATCCAAAAATATATGGAAATATATGAGATCATGTATGGTCATACATTGAACTATGCATGTACGTATATGACAATGTATGCCCATGCATGATAATATACAAGTCAATGTATGATCATGTGTGTTCATATATATTTCGATTTTCACATGGGCAGGTCAGATCTAAACTGATGCAATTAGATAACAACTGATACAAATAAGAACTGATACAATTTTATCGGGCCATTTTTCGGATCAAATGGTATATGGATGAATCTAAGTTATATATTACCATATAAAGCTCCATATTGGTGCCATTTAAACAATATATTGTCATATATGGTGCCATCATATATGGTAACTCATCAGCAACTACAATATTAACTGTATTTCAGAAGCTATTAATTGTATTTCAGAAATTTTAAATGTATTTTAGAAATTATGGAATGTATTTCAGAAATTTATTAATTGTATTTCAGAAATAATCAAATTTATTTCAGAACTTGTTGATGGTTTATCATAGTTAATAGAGAAAAATTTCTAAATTACATTTCATAATTTCTGAAATACAATTGATAATTTCTGAAATACAGTTTGATAATTTCTGAAATACAGTTGTGAATTTCGGAAATACAATTAATAATTTCTGAAATACAATTGATAAAACTGAAATTCAATTGACTAGTTCTGAAACACAATTCATAAATCTGAAAAATAATTGATAAGTTCTGAAATACAATTGATAAAACTGAAATTCAATTGATTATTTCTGAAATACAATTGATAAATCTTAAAAACAATTGATACAATTGGAAATGGAGTAGAGCGTTAAAAATATGTAAATAAAATTATTTTTTAAGAAAAATTCAATTTAATAAAAAAAATATAATTTTATAAAAACATTTATAGAAAATAAAATTATAATTTTATAAAAAGAAATTCTTTTGAATGGGGGAAATGTTTTTAGTTGATCTGTTATTTTTAAGTAAATAAATGTTATTTTAGTTTGCCTCAAGATCATAAATTAATATCACTTTCTGTTTAAATTATTTTCAAATCAAAGAAAGATGATACAATTTTTACAAGTAAATTACAAAGAATAAAAATTATTGAAAAAATTTCGATAAGACCAGCAAGGAGAATGCGCATTTTTATAAAAAAAAATGCACAGCCGTGAAAGCCTTATTTTAACAAAATATTGTAATTTTTATAAAATCAGTGCTCTTCCAGTGTATTTATTATTTTTTGAACTATTGTCAATATCTGTCTGGGATCTTATTTAATCCCAAATAAATGGAGATCTTACGTAGTACCCAAATATAATGCGGGATCTGATTTTAGCTGTAATTTTTCTGGATAGTTTTAGATGTCAATCTCCAAATATATTGCTGTTTCTAATTCGATCTGCAATTTATGGGATAAATTAAGATCCTACCAAATCCCCAAATATATCACTGGATTTAATTCGATCTGCAATTTATTGGAAAAGTTAAGATCTTACGCAATCCCGAAGTATATTACTGGATCTAATTTTATCTGTAATTTTTTGGATAAATTTAGATCTTACTTAATCCCCAAATATATTGCTGGATCTAATTTGATCTGCCAATTTTCTATTCAATTTATATCCAAGTTTATCCACAAATATATTGCTGGATCTAATTCCATCTGCCATTTTTCAGATAAATTTAGATCTAAGTTAATCCACAAATATATTGCTGGATCTAATTTGATCTGCCATTTTTCAGATCAATTTATATCTAAGTTTATCCACAAATATATTGCTGGATCTAATTCGATGTGCCATTTTTTGGATCAAATTAGATCTAAGTTTATCCCCAAATATATAGCTACATCTAATTCGATCTGCCACTTTTTCGGATCAAATTAGATATACGTTTATCCACAAATATATTGCGGGATCTAATTTGATCTGCCAAAATTGAGATCAAATTAGATCTAAGTTTATCCCCAAATATATAGCTGGATCTAATTGGATCCGCCATTTTTCGGATCAAATTAGATCTAAAAATATCCGCAAATATATAGCTGGATCCGCCAATTTTCGGATCAAAATATATCTAGGTTTATCCCCAAAGATATCACTGGACCTCCCAATTTTGAGATATAACTTGATCTTAGTTTATCCCCATATATACAATGGGATCTAATACGATATGATTGGATACACCCAATTTTGAGATCTAATTGGATCAGCTAGATATTACAGCAGATCTTAAACAATATCAAATTGGATATAATTAGATATTGCGCGAGATCAATATTTTTTACTCGGGTTAGTGTAATTTCATTACCATTAGTAATGATTTTTCTAATGAAAAATATTTCATTACCATTAAATGGTAATGAACTTTTTAAACCCTACACCACTATATGGTCAGGGTATTATAAGTTTGGGCTGATGTTTGTAACACCAAAAAATATTGTTCGTAGACCCACCTTATAGTATACCGATCGGTTTAGATTTTTTTTTTTTCGATTTAACGATGTCCGTCTGTCCGTCCGTCTGTCTGTCTGTCCATGCAATCTTGTGCGCACTCTACAGGTCGCAAATATTAAGATATTTTGATGAAGTTTGGTACGCAGACCTACGTTGGCCCAAGGACGAACAAGTTTGATTTTGGTGAACATCGGTCCATGTTTAGACCTAGTGCCCATATAAGGGTCCTACCAAAATTATATTGTTTATACGCTGCAGGTCGTAAATATTAAGATATTTTGATGAAATTTGGTACACAGACGTATATTGGCCCAATAACGCAGCCTATTGATTTTGGTGAACATCGGTCCATGTTTAGACCTAGTGCCCATATAAGGGTCCTACCAAAATTATACTGTTTATACGCTGCAGGTCGTAAATATTAAGATATTTTGGTGAAATTTGGTACACAGACCTACATTGGCCCAGTAACGCAGCCTGTTGATTTTGGTGAACATCGGTCCATGTTTAGACCTAGTGCCCACATAAGGGTCCTACCAAAATTATACTATTTATACGCTGCAGGTCGCAAATATTAAGATATTTTGATGAAATTTGGTACATAGACCTATGTTGGCCCAAGGACGAAGCCTATTGATTTTGGTGAACATCGGTCCATGTTTAGAACTAGTGCCCATATAAGGGTCCCACCAAAATTATATTGTTTATACGCTGCAGGTCGCAAATATTAAGATATTTTGATGAAATTTGGTACACAGACCTATGTTGGCCCAAGGACGAAGCCTATTGATTTTGGTGAACATCGGTCCATGTTTAGAACTAGTGCCCATATAAGGGTCCTACCAAAATTATACTGTTTATACGCTGCAGGTCGCAAATGTTAAGATATTTTAATGAAATTTGGTGCGCTGACTCACATTATAGAAAATTTTGACACAAGCCGCATTTTAACCCATTCGAATTTCGGATCCAAACAATACACCAGACTGGTGTAGGGTATTCTATAGTCGGCATGCCCGACTTTAACCTTTTTACTCGTTTTCATTGTCATTAGTATGAACTAATGATAATGAAATTTTAATGGTAATGAAAAATTCCCATGTATGAGACAAGGAATAAAAATTTTATTTATCATAATAAAATCTTAGAATCTATCATATTTTTTCGTTTCATACATATGCGTGTTTTGATTCTAAGTTAGACAGCAACTAAACGTAAGTATCTGTGGCGCAGGAGGTAGAGACACAGCCTTATAGCCTTAGAGATTTGAGTTCAAACCTCAACCAAGGCATTACTTTTTTTTTAATAATTTTATTATTGATTCAAATTAAAAGACACAATTGATTTCTGTTGTGAATATAATTTTATTCAAAAACAAAATATTCAAATTTTCAACCTGAAGAAATTCAAATTTTCAACCTGAAGAAATTCAAATTTGAAATTTGACAAAAAAAATTTATGTGGAGTTTAGCCTAAAGGAAAAGCAATGGGCTGACAAGCGGAAGGTCGCCGGTTCAATCCCGGTTCGCGATATAATTTTTTTTTTAAATTTTTTTTTTAATTTTTTTTTTATTCAAATTAAAAGACACAACTGATTTTCTGTTGTTGATATAATTTTATTTATAGACAAAATATTCAAACCTGAAGAAATTCAAATTTGAAATTTGACTAAAAAAGCTTAAATAGAGCTTAGATTAGAGGGAAAGCAATGGGTTGACAAGCGGAGGGTCGGCGGTTCGATCCCAGTTAGCGACAAAAGAAAATTTTAATTTTTAAATAAATTTTGTGGAACGTGTTTTTCTATTTATAATCCACAAACATTAAAGTAATCTATTAACACAACAAAAATTCAAATTGTAAATAAATTTCGGTAGTTACAATGGTATTAAAAATAAATAAAAGTGATTGTACCTGGAACTACAAAAATTCGGTTGGCGAAAAATTCGGTTGGAACTACGAATCTGTTTTCTGTGTGTACTTACAAAAATGTTCAAATATGTGATGCAAATTTCACCAACTTTTTTAAAATATTTTAAAAATTTTATGTAATATGCTAGATATTAAACTTCGAAAAGTGCACGATAATCGTCTATCGTATTATAGAATAGGGGCACAGATTTTAAGTAAAACCTTGTTAAATTTACATATAAAAAACTATACACAGAAAACAGATTCGTAGTTCCTACCGAATTTTTCGCCAACCGAATTTTTGTAGTTCCAGGTACAATCACTTTTATTTATTTTCAATACCATTGTAACTACCGGAATTTATTTACAATTTTGGAATTTTTGTTGTGTTAAGAGATTACTTTAATGTTTGTGGATTCTAAATTCTATAAATAGAAAAATACGTTCCACAAAATTTATTTAAAAATTAAATTTTTTTATGTCGCTAACTGGGATCGAACCGGCGACCCTCCGCTTGCCAGCCCATTGCTTTCCCTCTAAGCTAACCTCTATTTAAATTTTATTAGTCAAATTTCAAATTTGAATTTCTTCAGGTTTGAATATTTTGTCTATAAATAAAATTATATTAACAACAGAAAATCTGAATGAAAAAAAAATTAAAAAAAAATTTATATCGCGACCCGGGATTGAACCGGCGACCTTCCGTTTGTCAGCCCATTGCTTTTCCTCTAGGCTAAACTCGACATAAATTTTATTGGTCAGATTTCAAATTTGAATTTCTTCAGATTGAAAATTTGAATATTTTGATTTTGAATAAAATTATATTCACAACAGAAAATCAATTGTGTCTTTTAATTTGAATCAATAAAAAAATTATTAAAAAAAAAAGTAATGCTTTGGTTGAGGTTTGAACTCAAATCCCTAAGGCTATAAGGCTGTGTCTCTACCTCCTGCGCTGCAGATACTTACGTTTAGTTGCTGTCTAACTTAGAATCAAAACACGCATATGTATGAAACGAAAAAATATGATAGATTCTAAGATTTTATTATGATAAATAAAACTTTTATTCCTTGTCTCATACATGGGAATTTTTCATTACCATTAAAATTTAGTTCATACTAATGACAATGAAAACGAGTAAAAAGGTTAAAGTCGGGCATGCCGACTATACAATACCCTACACCAGTCTGGTGTATTGTTTGGATCCGAAATTCGAATGGGTTAAAATGGGGCTTGTGTCAAAATTTTCTATAATGTGAGTCAGCGCACCAAATTTCATTAAAATATCTTAATATTTGCGACCTGCAGCGTATAAACAGTATAATTTTGGTAGGACCCTTATATGGGCACTAGTTCTAAACATGGACCGATGTTCACCAAAATCAATAGGCTTCGTCCTTGGGCCAACATAGGTCTATGTACCAAATTTCATCAAAATATCTTAATATTTGCGACCTGCAGCGTATAAACAATATAATTTTGGTGGGACCCTTATATGGGCACTAGTTCTAAACATGGACCGATGTTCACCAAAATCAATAGGCTTCGTCCTCGGGCCAACATAGGTACCAAATTTCAGCAAAATATCTTAATATTTGCGACCTGCAGCGTATAAACAGTATAATTTTGGTAGGACCCTTATATGGGCACTAGGTCTAAACATGGACCGATGTTCACCAAAATCAACAGGCTGCGTTACTCGGCCAATGTAGGTCTGTGTACCAAATTTCATCAAAATATCTTAATATTTACGACCTGCAGCGTATAAACAGTATAATTTTGGTAGGACCCTTATATGGGCACTAGGTCTAAACATGGACCGATGTTCACCGAAATCAATAGGCTGCGTTATTGGGCCAAGATACGTCTGTGTACCAAATTTCATCGAAATATCTTAATATTTACGATCTGCAGCGTATAAACAGTATAATTTTGGTAGGACCCTTATATGGGCACTAGGTCTAAACATGGACCGATGTTCACCAAAATTAATAGGCTGCGTTATTGGGCTAACATAGGTCTGTGTACCAAATTTCGTCAAAATATCTTAATATTTACGACCTGCAGCGTATAAACAATATAATTTTGGTAGGACCCTTATATGGGCACTAGGTCTAAACATGGACCGATGTTCACCAAAATAAAACTTGTTCGTCCTTGGGCCAACGTAGGTCTGCGTACCAAACTTCATCAAAATATCTTAATATTTGCGACCTGTAGAGTGCGCACAAGATTGCATGGACAGACAGACAGACGGACGGACAGACGGACATCGTTAAATCGAAACAAAAAAAAATTCTAAACCGATCGGTATACTATAAGGTGGGTCTACGACCAATATTTTTTAGTGTTACAAACATCAGCACAAACTTATAATACCCTGACCACATAGTGGTGTAGGGTATAAAAAGTTCATTACCATTTAATGGTAATGAAATATTTTTCATTAGAAAAATCATTACTAATGGTAATGAAATTACACTAATGTATAAAAAAACTAATTACAATTGATTAAAAACCATTTGTTTACAAAAAATTCAGACAAATGAAAACGAACAACGGGGTTGGGCGGGGAAGTTATAAAACATAATTTTTTAGGGAGGATCCATTCCGTCAAACTTTACCTGGATACAAATAACAATGGAATGGAAAGTAATATTTAATTTCAAATGAGCATAAGCCTGAATGAGCATATTCTATCTTCAATTTCAGCGAGTTTTACTCCATTTTTACGTTTTTCTGTCAATGGCAATTATTTTTTTTAATTTATTCATTGTCAATGGTAATGAAATTTAAAATCATTGTTATTAATCAATGAAATTAAATTTTCGAATCATTGCCATTAATTAAAAAAATGGTAATGAAAAGAATTTCATTACAATTGATATCAATGCAATGGTAATGAAATCATCAATTAATTAGTCCACCTAATTAATTAGTCCACCTAATTAATTATTCCCATGTATGCCTTGTCTCAATATATTATTACAATTACCAAAATAATGGAAATTAATGGTTAAAGCTACTAAAGTTAAAAAAAAATTTTTAAATTGATTGGAAAAACTAATACATTGGATAGAGTGATCGATTTTATTGAAACACAACTGATACTAAATTTTTGCAGCCGATATTTTATTCAAATGGCTAAATCTTCGATAAATTGGTGGTCTTCCGACGCATTGCCAGTACATGTACTACCGTCTCTAATACCGGGCCGACATTGTTGGTATTAAAGTTAATGTGGAAGTTGGTATTTTTTCAATATTGGTTAGAAAAGCCAATATTTTGGATAATGTGACAGTGTTTTGGTTCATCATATATATTTTCTGTTCACAAATAAATATAACTTTCCTAATGATGAATTTTAAATAACTGCAATTAAAATTATTGAATGATGAAAATATTTCGTTGGTTCCGATAGAATTCCAACCAATTTATTTTCTGTGTGTAACATCTTTAAAATGTTAGAAATTTAACATCGAAAAGTTGAAGATAATCGACAGTTTTTTATAGAATCCCTAGCAAAAACGATCACGTCAGTTAAGAAAAAAACTACTGAACCGATTTCCAGATGTTGTTTTTGCGTTTCACTCGAACTCTTAAGGCTTCAAATCGTAAATAAAATTGAAAAACTGAATAATTTTTACTTTTATAAGAAAAACACAATCCAAACAAACTGCATAAGACGAAAATTTCGGCAAAATCGGAGTTCTCAACTAAGAGAGACTCCTTTGGAGACACTCTTTCACATGTTGATGTGAAAGAGTTTTTCAGCTGTTGCAGATGCTTTGCTACTGCTCAACAAATGCACAGACTTTGCTTTTTAGAACGTTTTGCAAAAAATAAAAAACATGTTCGCAAGAACATTAACAAATATAATTGAAAATCTTGATGGTAAAAATGACAATTTTTTGTTAAGTTATAACAACGACTATATAGACTAAAGACAAACCACCAGCCCAGTGTTGCTACTTTTTGAATAATTATTCAAAAACGGGACTGTTTACACATTCGTTGGATAATTTTTGAATAATGACATTTTTGTGTAGTTTTTGTGTAATTTCACTTTTTATAGAAATTTCCGTCAATTTTTAAAATTCCCGGAGCTTTTTAATAAATTAATAAAAATTAGTCGATATTTAGACGAAACGAGTTTGTCAGTGAAACATTTACCACAAATCTCCATTTTCTGGTGAATTACTTTTGTAGATTTTTTCAACACAAAACCCAATTAAGAAGAAATAAAAAATGTTGTTATGTATTTTTTTGTTTTGTTTAAAACACCACTTTTTGTTTATTTTTTACGAAAATAATTATCAAGGTTCTTTTTAAAATTCTCTTGGTTTGCAAGAACATTTAAAAATTCAACGAAAGAGTGGGAAAGTTTGAGTTTGTTATGATTGTGACTATCTAGTGTCTGAAAATTTTTTTGCTGTAGTTATCATGACACTGGGCTTTGACCAGACAAACACTTTGACGCAGCAAACTGCAGCAGAATCAGAATATTTTAGAATTCTGTAAATCCAACATGTTTCAGATTTCAACAGAATTGTATGAAATTTTTGAAAAAAAAAATTTATATTTTTATTTTTTAAAAGATTAAAAAAAATTAAGCATTTAAAGCTAGGGTTGAACAGAGCTTATGCCATCACATTACGGACGCCTTGGAGGATCTACTTCAGATTTTTTTTTTTTAATTTCAGCTCAGAGAAAAATTGGTTTAATTTAAATATAAATGGTTAAATTTTGAGGTGTATGGGAGAGAATAATTAGCAAGTAACTAATATTTTTGCATGCAATGCATCTGAATGAAGTAGCTTTTCTGAAAAACAAAAATACTTTGTTCTGAAAGAAACTTTTAATATGGATAAAATACCATTTTTTTAATATTCAAATTTAAAAGCACGCCATTTTAATCCTGAAAAAGATATTGCAGTGAAATTCCCTTTAGTTAATAGAATTATTTGTTATAATATTTTCTGAGAAATTGGCCTGGATTTGCTTTTGCAGAAGGCAAAAACACGGAACAGGTTACAGCAAAAATGCTAAATTTTAGTTTTAAAATGCAAATAACATTTGCACTTTGATGATAGAGATGTTACGTCTTTAAAAATCAGTTTGTAAATAGAAAAATGGCAAAACTTTGGAGTCGAATGGCATAGCTCCCGCAATTTCGGCCATCCAAAACCAACATTGTGAAATTTCATATCAGTCGGTAAGAAATGGCGAAATTCTTCCCAAAATATTTGTATTCTTCTCCACTATGCCCTGGAGAGTTTATTTTGAAATAATATGAAAAATATAATTTTTGTGTAATTTCATACGGTTTTGGATAATTTTTGATCTACAGCTGTGTAATTTTTTGTTTTACTGGTGCCAACACTGCACCAGCCTCAACTGCTATTAAAAAGCCTCTTTAATTTTATATGCAAACTGGTTTTAAGAGAAACAGTTTTTAGTGTTTTTTTTTTAGCGCATTTTTTAATATTAATAAGCAAAATTTTGTGCTAATTATACAAAACTAATGCAGAGAACATATCAAACAACACAAGTGCACTTTACAATTTAATTAAAATTGCTTAAAAACAATAAAAATAACTAATTAAAAATACCACTTTTTCACGTTTTTTGTTATTTTACATTGAAACTCTCTTAAAACCAGTTCAGTTTTTAAGATGAGAGCCGTGGATAGTGCCTGCCTCAACCCAATAAAATGCTACATTTTGCCAATCAGAATAGAACAGTGTTGCCACTTTTTGAATAAATATTCAAAAACGGGACTGTTTACACATTCGTTGGATAATTTTTGAATAATGACATTTTTGTGTAGATTTTGTGTAATTTCACTTTTTACAGAAATTTCCGTAAATTTTTAAAAGTTAAGCACCGTAAGTTGTTTGAGTTTCACATGAAAAAACTGTTATACTCCATATAAAAAAACTAATTTTTCACGACAATGAGTTTCACTTGAAAATTGTGTAGACTTTGTTTTCACGAAATTTAATATACAAGACTATTATTTTTATTGTGAAAAGGTGATATTTTGTGTTTAAAATGTGATTGTTGCTTTCTAATTACATAAAAAAATCATTTTCAGAATTGAAATTACTATTTAAAGCTTTTAAAGTTTGAGTGAAAATTTTCCACGTGAAAAACAACTTATGGTGCTTTAATAACAATTACAGTAATTTTGACTTAGCTGCACAACGAACTTTTGCAAGAATTTTTGTGCAGGTAAGCCAAAAATACAGCTAAGTCAAATAGTTTACGTGCCTTAATGTGCAGGTATACCAATACAGACTGAAAACAAACAAAACAAATGAAGCTAATGATGGCAACTTTGTGCTTTGCACTTAATCTTGCGATTTTTATGGTTAAAAAACGACTTAAGAAGGATATTTTTGTCACAAAAAAAGTTCACAACACATTTTTTTTTATGTGTTTTTTTCCTTAGAATTGAAAAACAAAGCAAAACACAAGAGGCAGTTAACGGTGATCTTTTTTATGAAAATAACGTAAAACTGCCAAAAATATGAGGCAGTTATCTTAAATGCGCAGGTACAAAATGTGCACTTAAAGAAGACAATTGCGTACATAATTTTGTAAAATAGAAACGAAACCAAAATTTTGTGCAGTTATACCAAATGTGCGCTTAAGAAAAAGGCAGTTAAATCAAAACTACTGTAGTCGATATTTAGACGAAATGAGTTTGTCTGTGAAACATTTACCACAAATCTTCAGGGGGTTATTACGTAAGAGGATTCGAAAAATATTGTTCGAATTCGGAAATTTTAAAACTCTTGTAAACAGATATCCTTTCTTGATAGTCTAATTTTTTTATTTTTCTCTTTTACTACCCAGGTAGAAATTGCCGACGTTGCAACAAAAATTGTACTGGGAGAGCACTGTTTTTTACGAATTGGCGGTACTACTTCAAACTTACTTTGCCAATACTGTTTTCTGAAAATTAACGAGCTTTTTTAATTTATTAAAATTAACAATTTTATAAATTTTATGTATTTTTGCATCTTTTACACAATTATTTATGTAAGAGAGACATAACCATTCTTTTCTTGTAAAGTTTCGACAAAATGTATGATGTACACTAAAAGGACAGTAAAGTACTAGCAAACTACTAAAATTGTTATTAAATGTACTGGGATAATACCAAAAAAATAAAATCCCAAGCCTGCGCCAACGTTGGGAAATAACTACGGCCAAGCTTTTATTCGTGTTATCATTTCGACCACATGCCAGTACAGTGAAAGTTGAAAATCCGACGCATTGCCAGTACATGTACTACCGTCTCTAATACCGGGCCGACATTGTGCCGTTTGTATTTTTCTACCTGGGTAGACATTGTCTACGCATTTTCAACATTTTCCTTCACTAAAAACTATTTTCTGTTACTGAATTTTTAGTGCGAAAATTCTGTTCGAAAGCGTTTTCTTTTCGAATCGAATTACATAATAACCCCCCACCCAGTTTCTGTTGAATTGCTTTTGTAAAAATAATTGTTAAGCTTCTTTTAAAAATTCTTTTGGTTTGCAAGACCATTTAAAAATGCAGCGAAAGAGTGGGTTTGTTATGATTCTTATTTTCAAATATCTGAAATTTTATTTGCTGTAACATGATACTAGGCTTTGACCAGACAAAAATTTTGTTAACGCAGCAAGGTGGAGCAGCATCAAAATATTTTAGAATTCTCTAAATCCAACATGTTCCAGATTTCAACAGAATCGTATGAAATTTTTGAAAAAAAATATCGGTAATTTTTTGTGAAAATGTTATATTTTTATTTTCCAAAAGAAAATTTATTGATATACATACTGCAAAGAAATCTCACGCCTTGCTATCAGTAATTTAAAAAATAAAGAAAACAAGCAAAATTTTACAGATATGGAATTTTTAAAATGTTGCTGCCTTGCCGACATTTAAAGCTAGGATTGAACAGGACTTACATATGTCATCATATTAGGAACGCTTTTTGTTATTAAATCTCAGCATTAAAGTCAGAGAAAAATTGGTTAAATTTAAATAAAAATGGTTATTATTTGAGGGTATAATTAATAAATATTAATATTTTTGCATGCAACGTATCTTAATGAAGTACCCTTTCTGAAAAACATAAATACTTTGTTCTGGAAGAAGCTTTTAATGTGGATACCATTTTTTCATATTCAAATTTAAAAGCACGCCATTTTAAGCCTGAAAAAGATATTGCATTGAAATTCCCTTTAGTTAATAGAATAATTTGTTATAATATTTTTCAGAAAAATTGGTCTAGATTTGCTTTTGTAGAAGGCAAAAATTCGGATCAGGTTATTTGCAGAAATGTAAAATTTTAGTTCTAAAATGCAAATAACTTGTGCACTTTGCAGATGACAAAAATGCTAAGTCTTTAAAAATGGGGTTATAAATAGAAAAATGGCAAAACTTTGGAGTCCAGAATTACAACGTGAAATTTCATATGAGTCAAAAATATTTTTATTCTTCCCCACTGTGCTCAGGAGGGTTTATTTTGAAATAATATAAAATTTAGGGGGTAATTTTTTAAAACACTTCGGTGAAGTGTTGCGTTATTTCTATAGAAATTGTTTTTGTTACAAAAACAATTTACATTGAAAGTTCCCTTCACTTCACCCAAGTGTTTTACGAAATTAGGTAGTTAATTTTTTGTGTAATTTCATACGGTTTTGGATAGTTTTTGACCTACGCTGTGTAATTTTATGTTTTACTGGTGGCAACACTGGAATAGAACGATAAAATCACTTAAGCCCAAATTACTTGAACGTAAATGTAACGCGACGAATCAGCTGATTCAACCTGCTTAATGAGAAACTCATAGTGCTGAGTACTAGACGTAAACGAGTCGTAACCAGTGTTGCCATCAGTAAAGCAAAAAATTATACAGCTGTAGATCAAAAATTATCCAAAACAGTATGAAATTACACAAAAAAAATATTTTTCATATTATTTCAAAATAAACTCTCCTGGGCACAGTGGAGAAGAATACACATATTTTCGCCATTTCTTACCGACTGATATGAAATTTCACACTGTAATTTTTATATGGCCGAAATTGCAACAGCTATGCCATTCGACTCAAAAGTTTTGCCATTTTTCTATTTACAAACCGATTTTTAAAAACGTAACATTTCTATCATCTACAAAGTGCAAAAGTTATTTGCATTTTAAAACCAAAACTTTACATTTTTGCTATAACCTGTTCCGTGTTTTTGCCTTCTGCCAATTTTCAGAAAATATTATAACAAATTATTCTATTAACTAAAGGTAATTTCAATGCAATATCTTTTTCAGGATTAAAATAGCGTGCTTTTAAATTTGAATATTACAAAAATGGTATTTTATCCATATTAAAAGTTTCTTTGCGAACAAAGTATTTATCTTTTTCAGAAAGGCTAATTCACTCAGATGCACTGCATGCAAAAATATTACTTACTTGCCAATTATTCTCTCCCATATTCCTCAAAATTTAAAGGTTTATATTTGAATTAAACCAATTTTTTTCTGAGTTGGAATTTCAAAAAAAAAAAGCTGGAGTAAATCCTCCATGGCGTCCGTAATGTGATGGCATAAGCCCTATTCAATCCTAGCTTTAAATGTCGGAAAGACAGGAACAATTTTAAAAATATTTACTTATATTCATATTTGTAAAATTTTTAAATTTCTTTGCAGTATGTGTATCAACAAATTTTCTTTTAAAAAATAAAAATATAACATTTTTTTAAAAAATTTCATACGATTCTGTTCAAACAAAACAAAAAAATACATAACACCATTTCTGATTTCTTCTAAATTGGGTTTACTATTGAAAAAACCACAAAAGTAATTCACCAGAAAATGGAGATTTGTGGTAAATGTTTCACTGACAAACTCGTTTCGTCTAAATATCGACTAATTTTTTATTAATTTATTAAAAAGCTCCGGTTTAAAAATTTACGTAAATTTCTGTAAAAAGTGAAATTACACAAAAACTACACAAAAATGTCATTATTCAAAAATTATCCAACGAATGTGTAAACAGTCCCGTTTTTGAATAATTATTCAAAAAGTGGCAACACTGGTCGTAACGTGCCGTTCATTTCTGTTGAAAACAGAATTTTTTCTCCGTTTTTACGTGAGAGAGCAAAACAGCTGTTTTTAGTTGCATATCAGTGATGGAATTTGTGGCACAATTGTACAATGTTTGGAACAATCAAAGTTTGATTGGTACACTGCACATTTTTGTTATTTCCAAATATTCTATAGAAATCCAGTTTACTTAAAAAAGAAATTATTTGGCAAAACCAATAAAAAAATTTTTTTTAATTTTCATACAAAAACTTTTGTTTAAAACGAACACATAAAATATTATATTTGAAAAGTTAACAAATTAAGTAAATAAAAACTAATTTAATGATTGAATAAATCAAATGAGCTAATTCGACTACAAATGATTTTCGATTTAAAATGAAATTGAATCCGATTTTCAGGGATAAAATATAATCCACAATGAATTTTTATGAAAGTTCTTGCTTGTTATTTTACAAAAAAGTGCAAGTTTTGGTACTATTTTTAAACTGGTTGGTACTATTCTGAAAATCAAATTTATCAATCCTTAATAGCACGTTACATATTTTGAGTAACTTAGCAAAAATAAAATACCACGTTACGACTCGTTCTCGTTACATTTACGATCTAGTAACGAGACCTTTATTTGCAGTGTTGCCAACTCTTGAAGGCAGGAAAGCACCGTAAGCATTATGAAAACGGGTAAAAAGGGTAAAAATGTAACAAAAATGGGGTAAAAAAGCACGATATTAATTTTTTAAAAAATTTTAATAAAGAATTTAAAAACACATTTTAGCTTTGTAAAATCGTGTAAAAAAGGTTCAAAACATAACAAAAAAATGGGTAAAAAAGCACCAAACTAATATTTAAAAATTTTTAAGTTTAAATATAACGAAGTTGCTATTTAAAATGGTACTACAAACATTGTGAAAATATGTATTTTTTGTATAGTTCGTATTATTTTTTCAACTTTGACAGAAAATTCAAGAAAAATTTTAAAAAACGAGAACAAATACCAAAAATATAAACTGTACAAAAAGCACTAAAAGCACTGCCAGAAATCTGAAAAAGCACTGTAAATACCCGCTTTTTTTAAACGGGTATTTGCAAAAAATCACCGGGTACGGTAAGGAAAAAAGGATAAAAAAATACCCCAAAAGCACTGAAATGGCAACACTGTTTATTTGCATTTTTCAAAACACATGTGTATGTAAGTATATATTGTTGTTTCATCCCAACAAACAATTACTATTGAAACTGAGTAAATATAGATTTGAGAACAAGTTTAATTCTCAAACATTACCTTTGAGCAGTGTTGCCAACTCTTGAAGGCAGGAAAGCACCGTGAGCATTTTGAAAACGGGTAAAAAGGGTAAAAATTTACCAAAAATGGGGTAAAAAAGCACCAAATAATTTTTTGAAAAATTCAAGTCAAGATTTTAAAAACACATTTTAGCTTTGTAAAATCGTGTAAAAAAGGTTCAAAAAATTACCAAAAAAGGGGTAAAAAAGCACCAAACTAATATTTCAAAATTTTGAGGTTTAAATATAACGAAGTTGTTATTTAAAATTGTACTACAAACATTGTGAAAAATGTACTTTTTGTATATTTCGTATTATTTTTTCAACTTTGACAGAAAATTCAAGAAAAATTGAAAAAAGGAGAACAAATACCAAAAATATAAACTGTGCAAAAAGCACTAAAAGCACTGCCAGAAATCTGAAAAAGCACTGTAAATACCCGCTTTTTATAAACGGGTATTTGTAAAAAATCACCGGGTACGGGAAGGAAAAAAGCACCAAAAAATACCCGAAAAGCACTGAAATGGCAACACTGCCTTTGAGAATAGCATTGAGAATTTTTATTCTCAATTTGAGAATCATGCCGTTATCTATAAAAACGGCAGTTAGAGCTCAAGCATATTTCTCAAATATTTTTAGAGTCGAGATATAGACTTGAAATTAACAAAAATTCAAATGTTTCTCAAATCAACATTTAACATGAATATTAATTTTTTATCAATATTCAGTGTGTTCGTTTACTCGAAATTCTTACTACTTTTACTACAATTGGAAAGTTTTGTTTACTTTTTGTATTGAATTTTTCCAGCTGTAGTAAAAGTAGTAACTTGTAGTAAGTAAACGAACACGCCTATTAATTATATAATAGAAAAATACTGTCTATAAAGACTTGAGAAATATGTTATATATCAAATCTGCCTCCAATGAAAATAATGAACTCTTTTTCAAATCTTACTACCATTTATTTTTACACTTAAAAAAATAAAAAATTGTATTGAATGGTTACAATATAAAAACATTTAGGGCGACTTATTTCCAACATAACCATGGTTAAATAATAACCAGAGATATTTCCATATAAATTTGGCATTCATAACTATGGTTAAGCAATAAACTCAGTTTATTTTGAGATAAGTTAACAGGACTTAAAAAAGTAAAGTATAAAATATTTAAAAGCCACTTAAAAATTAAACTCCCGGGTGGTAAAAAGTTATCTTCAAATTTGGATACCTTAAAATACAAAAATGATTAAGGGTCAGTTTAATAATCAAAAATAAAAACGATTTTTTTCTAAAATTTTGCTTAATTAAGAAATGTCGAAAATTTTTTTTTGTAACTTGAGTAGTATTTAAGACAAAAGTCAGTTCTTAGTTGTGACTATAAAACTGGCTTTTTCGTGTTAATAAATTTTAAGTTTATCTGTGTTTATATAAATGTGAAAAGACAATTAAAATAATCTTATAGACATTAAATTTTCAGGGCCAGTTTTATAGTCCGAACTAAGAACGATTTTTTTTTATAAAATTTTGCTGAAGCCAGAAATTTTCAAACAAAATTTCTAATTTAAGAAATATTTAGGACAAAAATCGTCCATAGTTCTGGCTATAAAACTGGCCCATGTAAGATATTTATTAGAACTGCATTCATGCTGTTTTTTTAATAAAATGTCCATAATACTACATTTATACTTGAGCAAAAATCACCTAGTTTTTGTAAAAAATCACCTAGGTTACTGAACTCTCATAAAAACTAAAGTTCAGGGACCTGTACTGGGATTTGTCTTGTGACATGAAACAAGTGGTGAGTTTCCCCCTCCTATGACAACGCTATGTAAAAGTGACCAATCTATTTCATATAAAGGGGCCAGTTCGGCGACAGTTTGTTAAAATTTCCCGTAGGGTAGTTTTTTCTTGTTTTTTTGTATGCGTTTTGTACAGCTAAAAACTACAAGAGCCAAAAACCAGGTAGTTTCTAATCAGGTATAAATGTAGTATAAGATTTTTTTTATTGGTCTCGTAATAAAAAACGGAGCGCTTAAAATGCTTAGTTGACATCATATCTTACCTGAACAATTCAAAGCTCAACCTTGATGACAACATTCGCTGTAAAAAGTACGATCTGTAAAATGTTAATGAAATAAGTTAATTTTTTATATTCACTGTTATCATATTTTATTACTTACCTTCTCAGCTCCTTTTAACATATAAAAAACGCGTTGCCTCTCCCTGTAAAATTAGATATTTCTAGGCGCATTTACGCGTTTTTCCTAAAATTTTCCAATATATATTTTATTTATTGACATTTTTGTTTTGTTATTTGAGATACGTTATACATACAAAATTATCTCAAATCATTATCGAATATAGAAAAATACTCCACAAATACTTGAAATATATATAATTTTCTAATGTGAAGACAATTTTTCTAAAAAATTGAAAAAAAATTTATTTTCAGTTTGAAAATGATTTGATATAAATGATAAATCTCAAACCTATGCTTTTAAATAGAAAAACACTAGAGAAAAATACAGAAGTTTATATAGAAATTTCAGAGTTTTTACAAGTGTATTTCTCAAATCGATTTCAAATATTAATCAATATAAAATTATGGACTCAATTTTATTTATTGAGACAGATTTGTAATATAGGCTTGATATCAAATGTTAATCTCAAATTTTCTCTAAGGCTTGAACTGGTGTTTGTTGGGATGTATATGCAATATTGTTTACGGTAGCTACTACTATATGATAGTATGTAGTATGTGATGCTTGCCTTTCGCTCGGGATAGCCAGGTTCAAATCCCAGCCAAGGTGAATTAATTTTTATATAATACTCTCTTTTTCTTTTTTCAATTTAGAAGTTTTCCTCCATATTAAAAAAAAAATTATATAATTTTTTTTATTTATTGGTAGCGTAAAAACTAGTAAATACTAAATAAAACAGAGCAAATTATTAAAAAACTAAATGAAATTTTATAAAAAAAAAATTATAAAAAAAAAAATTATAAAAAAAAAAATTATAAAAAAAAAAAAAAATTTTATAGAAAAAATAAAATTTTATAAAAAAAATAAAATTTTATAAAAAAAATAAAATTTTATAAAAAAAAATAAAATTTTATATAAAAAAAAATAAAATTAAAAAAAATGTTGTGGTCCAACCGGGGTTTGAACCTGCGACCTTCTTGCTGGCAAACAACATTGCAGTATATACACATAACTTTGATGAAAAGAAAAAAAAAAACAGGGCAACGCTCTACCCCGTATATTTTTTGAGGTTGGAAAATGTTGCACTTTTGGACTTTATTAGACAACATTTTTAGAAAAGAACACGATGCCCTCTCAGAATATTACCCTTAATTTAGAAAAGAACACAAAAAAGGCAATTCAAAAGCAAAGTGCAAAAAAATGCAACATTTTTGTCAGAAAAGAAAACACCATAAATCTTCGATAAATTGGTGGTTGTTGGTATTGAAGTTAATGTGGAAGTTGGTATTTTTCAATATTGGTTAGAAAAGCCAATATTTTGGATAATGTGACAGTGTTTTGGTTCATCATATATATTTTATGTTCACAAATAAATATAACTTTCCTGATGATGAATTTTAAATAACTGCAATTAAAATTATTGAATGATGAAAATATTTCGTTGGTCCCGATAGAATTCCAACCAATTTATTTTCTATGTGTATGTACGAAATTTACAAAGATTCAACACTAAACTGTTTTTCGGGTCATTTTGGGCTTTTTGAGCTAGTTTTTAGTTATTTCTATAAAATTGAGAATAGCATATTTAAAAAAAATGTTACACTAATCTATTTAAAAAAACATAAACCCGAGTAAAACGGGTTATACATTATTTTATATTATTTAATACAATTATGTCTCGTTATATATTGCTTTGTATGGCACTATATATAAAAAGACATAAATTTCGTCTTTCGAACAAATTTTATATGACCCAATATCTAAATATATCTTTTTACATATGTTGTCATATTTAATAAGATTTTGCCCATGGAATTGAAATTGTAAGACCAAAAATAGCCCTGTTGGTGGTTGAATAAGAAGTGTTTTATTATTATTTCATTTTAATATTTACATTCGCTTAATAACTAGTTTGACAGATCATCTTTAATAAGATATTGAGGGTGTTCACACCTAGATGGTGCAATACCACAACTCCCATCTCAAGTTTAATAATACTGACAAAATTATAAAATTTATCACTTTTATGGTTTTCAAATATACAAACTAATAAGATAATATACAAATAATAGTATTCAAATTAATAAGATAATTTAATATACGTATAAAGAAAATTTTATTACATATAAAAAATAACTTTAAAATATAAACACGTTTTTTATTTTATTTTTAAAAGAATATTAAAAGTTAATTCGGACGTTGCAAACGCCTTAAATTACGAGATCTAGTTTCTTCCGGACTCAGAGGAACATTCTGCAGTCCACCACCCTCCTCAGATGCTGATTTATCAGAACCTGATGGATTTTCGTCAATGGTATCACTTGGTACTGCTTGCTCGTTATCATCAGAATTTTCGTCTTTGTTTTGAGTACCGCGGATCATTTGATTAATGTTCCTTTTAATTATTTTGTTATTTCGAGTTAAAATACAACGATAAGACTGCGGACCTAAACGCTCATTAACCGTTGCTTCTTGCCAGGAAGCTTTATTTGGATTCGAATAATCACGAACGAAAACCTTTTTACCGGCATCAAAATTAATACTTCGTGCCCCTTTATAATTTTTTATGTTAGACCACTGACCCTCAAAAATTTTCCTTTTTACTAAAGGTGAAATAAGCATACTAAAACGTGTGTTAATCGCCCTACCTAATAACAATTTAGCAGGAGTTTCACCTGTAGTACAATGTTTTGTTGTTCTGTAATCAAACAAAAACGTATTTATAATCTCGTCGAGATTTTCACCATCACGTAGGTTGGCTAAAAGAGTCTTTTTAAAAGTCTTTACAAAATTCTCGGCTTGACCATTGGTTGCCGGATGACCGGGAGCAGTCAAAATATGTTTAATATTATTTTCCTTCATGAAAACCTGAAACTCATCGGCTGTAAACTGCCGCCCGTTATCACTTACTAGAATATCAACTAAACCAAACCTTCCAAAGACTTCACGCAACTTGCCAATAGTAAAACTTGTCGTTATACTTTTTGTTTTAAATACTTCGACCCATTTTGAATACGAATCGATGATCAACAAAAAATGTAAATCCTTAACGGGACCCGCAAAATCAATATAAAGCCTGGACCACGCGGAATCCGTCGGCCGCCAGGGAATCAATGGACTTTTTTCAGGACTTGGTCGGCTTACTTTACATGAAACGCAACCAGAAACTAATTTTTCAATATCGTGGTCTATCTTAGGCCACCACATATATGAACGAGCTAAAGAGTTAATTTTTTCTATTCCGAAATGTGAGTAATGCAACTGTCGCAAAACTTTATCACGTAATTTTTGCGGAACTACAACTCTAAAACCCCATAAAATATAATCGTATTCTACGGAAAGCTGATGTTTATGATTAATGAAAGAGATAAATTCATCCCCTTTTAACGTCCCAAGTTTTCCAACCTGAATAGCCTCTTTCAACTTCGCCAAAATAGGATCGCGTCTAGTTTCCCTAGGAATATCCTTAAAATTTAAGTTTAGCTTATTATCGCCACTAATGTAATTTACAAAACCAAAGTCTTCACTACCTTCTACTACTTTTCGTTGGGGAAAGCGAGATAAATGATCTGCGGAATTTTCCGTACCTTTAACAAAACGCATGGTGTAATTAAAACCAGATAAAATAAAAGCCCATCTTTGGATACGAGCGGCTGCCATTACAGGCAACCCTTTATTTTCCCCAAAAATAGCTAAAAGCGGCTTATGATCTGACTCTAAAGTAAAATGAACACCAAGCAAATATTGCTTAAGTTTTGTTACGCTTAAAACAATAGCCAACGCCTCCTTTTGTATACACTCAAATAAAAAAGTCTGTAAAATTTACAGAAAAAACTGTAATATTACAGAAAAATTAACTAATATTAGGCCAGCAGACCGATTAGCTAATTTTAGCGAAACATGCCTGTAATTATTAGTAAAGCGAAAGTAGTAGAAAAAATTTGTAATAGTTACTAAAATTTAGTATAATTTTCGTAAACTCATAATGGGAATCGATTTGCTAAAATCAAGCGAATTTTATACTAAATATTTATAAAATAAGTAAAATTAATTTTATAGAACAATTTTGTAAATTTTACTAAATATTAGTAACATTTCTGCAAAATGAAAATGGAAATAAAATTGCTGAAATTAGCAAAAAAAAAATACTAAGCATTAGTAAATTTAAAAAAGTTTTGATTAAAGTTGAGTTTAGGGGAACAGCTCCGATCGGGTCCAAATTTTTACCACAGGTAAAACTCTTTATTGGGATTCCAAACAAAAAAATTTTTCTGTCCGTCGGACCTATCTCGGGAGTCATTTTGGTTCAAAGTTCGAAGTTGAACTTGCTTATAACTTCGTGATTTGTGGTCGGATTTGGACAGTACGCGCACCATAGGGAAGGTGTTTAAAATATCTTTCAAATGACGTTAAAGATTTTTTACCAATTAATCCATTACGGCCCAGTTAAAAATTTTTAATTTTTAGAGGGTTCTTTTTTTTTAAAGGGGTTTATTTAAGAATATTGCGTATATAACAATACAATTTTTACTTATTAATTTATTTTCGAGACTTACACCTTCCATTCAAGATATAGCTCGACCTTTTAACACATCAAACAACAAAGTTATTAGGGGTCAAACTTTTACTTTTTTTTCTTTTACATTAACTCAAAAAAATTCATGTAAATTATTAGGTTATAGAAATATCTTTCACTAGGATAAGACCGATTAGTTAACCCATTGAGGAATAATAAACTTTTCAAGACTTTTTCATGGTAAGTCAGAAGCGCGATTTTTTTCTTTCCAAATATGGCTATTTTTTTGCGAAATTCTAAAGTCTCACCATGAAAAAGACTTGAAAAGTTTATCATTTCTCAATGGGTTAACTAATCGGTTTTATTTTTGTTGGTAGTGACCATTTTTTGTTTCCTTCCAAAAATGGCTATTTGTTTCTTCGGCTAACTTTGGTAAATTGCAAAACTAACAGCTGATGCAATGATAACACCAAAAACAATTGTGAAAATAAATTGATATGTGATATTTATAAATAATTGAACAAAATCAATAAGAACTTTTAAATGCTAATAAATATGTGCGTTTATTCAATTTTTCAAACTAAAATTATACGCATTTTCACATATTTCTTTGAGATTCATCTTTGGGCGCGAAAAGTGGTTTTGTGCGTTCCTTTACTTTTGGGTAATTTTGCCATTTTGTGAGAGGATTTTTTGCTTACTCTCATTTTACCTAACTTTACCCAAAAAGTAAAGGAATGCACTTAATTTCGGCAACAGAAACGCTTTTTGGTAAAATTGAGTACCCGTGGTAACGTATGAGGAACAAATCTATTTTATATTATTCTCAACCATTAAATGTTCAGTGTGTGGTAAAATAAACATTTTACTCTTAAGGCCACAGGCTGCCGTAAAACTAATAGCCCCTTCGGAAGCTAGTAAATCTTCTTCAGGTGGCAGTGGAGCTGCCTTTTGTAGAAGCACCAAGCAAATGCGTATATTATGTTCTTGTAAAGTATTCTTAAGAGTTTGTAATGTTGCGGCACACTGCAATTGTAAATGCAAGTCGAATGGCAAGTCGTAATGCTGCCGCCGTAGACTTTTTTGGGAGTCGAGATGCCGTCGAAATATGAGGCTAGTTTTGGCGTAAAATGCGTTAACATTTACATCGAAATCTCGAGATTTTCATTTACTTCAAATAATTTGAAGTAAGTACACAAATATTAATATTTCAAAGCTGAAATATAAATATTTTGAAATATGTAGTTAAGTAAAATACTTAGCTACATTTTATAATATTTGAAATATTAAAATTTTTTTAAATATTAATATCTAAATTCATAAATGCTTTGTAAAGTTATAGGAGACTTATAAAACAAATTTTGTTTGAAAAATTTGTTTTGTAAGCCTCCTATAATTTTATAAAATATTTATGAATTTAGACATTAAATTTTTGAAATATTTAAAAGTTTTTATACATATATTTTAACATGGTATTCACAAAAAACTTTTTTTCTTATTAGAGGCTAATTGAACGATTTTTGTTGTTGTTTTGCATGTTAATTTGTTTTATTAAACTTTAATAAAATTCAAAACATTTTTGTGAATACAAGCCTAAATAATTAAAATTTTTGAAATATTTGAGTAGAGTTTGCTAAAAACCGAAAAATTTTAAAACCGCGGTTTCGGTTTTTCAAAATTATAAAAACCGCGGTTTCGGTTATTTTCCGGTTTTCATTTAATATTAATAGAATTGATTTAAAATAAATAAATATATATGAAAATTAAATACTTTAACACGTTCAAGATATTTATTAAAATTCGATTAAATTTCTGGCTCGAATAAAGGCAATAACGCCGTTTCGATTCGTTTGCGGGAGAAGAAAAAAGCGAGGAAAACCATTACAAATTAAATTCTTTTATTTGTTTGTCGGCAACTAAAGCTGTATTTTTAAGAGTTTAAATTTTAGCAATCTGTTTTAAACAACCCAGCAAATAAAGATGATCATAATGACTCAGAAATGAGCTCCAAAATCATAAACATTTTTCCACTTTTTCCTATGAAAGTGGTCCGTCCAAAAGAGCACCATGTGTACTCACAAATGACTCAGAAAAAAGAACGTATAAAATCGAAATTTTCCCCATTAATTTAAATAATTTTGGAATCTTCTTTGAGTCCGAAAAATTAAACCTTATTTTGAGACAGCTTTTTAGATTGTAAAGACAACTTTTTCGATTGTTTGTTGAGGGTTCATATTTTCGACCAAAAAAAGAGTGTTTTCAAAAAAACAAAGATGATCATTTCTATGAGCTATTTAAGAATCTTATTTATGGGCCCTCCGAAATTGCTGGCTGGGAATATAAAGTTAAAATGGTACACATTTCGCGGACTACAAAATAGGACTTTTCACAAAATACGCGGTGAAAAGTGAATTGAATATATGAAACTCAATAAAATATAATAAATAATTCTTTAAAATGGAGAAAATTTTCATAAGAATTAAAAACAAAATTTTGTAAAACAGGAGATAACCCCTTTTCGAAATTCAAGACTCAAAAACATGCAATTTAATTAGTTATTTTAACTCGGTAAAATATTTATTAAAAACCGACTTATTTTTGTCGGTTTTCGGTTTCGGTTTTGATACTCGAAAAACCGCGGTTTCGGTTTCGGTTAAAACCGAACAGCATACTCTATATTTGAGTGTAAGAGTGTGAATAACTTTGAAAAGCTAGTTCGGTCATTGGAGCAAGCTCGGTCCGTTACATAGATTTTAGTCAAAAGCTTTTTATGCTACTAAATTTTGTGATTTTTTGTTAAAAACCACACGTGTTAGAGTTAAGCCCGTATGACACTAGCTTTTTTCTTCACTTTTTTTGACTTTTTTTATGGGTTTTATTTGATTTTCTTCTTTTCCTTTTTAATTTTTCGTAAATAAGCAAAAACTTTAACAAAACTCGGAAAAAAGTCAAGAAAAAGTGAAAATACAAGCTACCCAGCAAAATATTGGTAATGACACCTCATTACTATCTGCATTACCAAAAATGATATATCATTAACTTTTGCATTATTTTATAATATAAAACAATGACTTCCTAATAACGGCCTATTGTATTCATTGTTTCTAAATATAAAATAATGACTTACTCGTATTACTTTAAATAAGTACTTTTTACACAGTTAATTTTTTTTATTATATGTAAATATGTTTTATGTTTAAATTTTTATGACGAGTCCTAAAATTACACACTAGAGAAAACTTAAATGTTTCTGAATGTATTTCCTTAGGCTAATAGTATTTGCCTAACTCCTTATTTTTAAGAATCAAGTAAGCAATGGGATAACTACTTATAATTAAACTTTTTGTAAGCATGTGTGTAACCACTTATTATTCAAAATCTCATAACTACTTATTTCTCATTTTTTCGTAAGCGAGCGGGTAAGCGTGACTACTTATAAAAACTACCACGCCAAACAAAAATAATGAGTTTAGACGCCAAAAAATAAGTTGTGCGGAGCTATGAATTTCTATTATATAACCACTTATTTGGTAATGAAAGATTTTGCTGGGTAGTGTCATACGGGCTGTATTTCCAGTGATTTGAAAAACGGAAACGCTTATGTCGGGAGTTATTTCGGTGAAAAGATTGAAAATGGCTTCGGCTATATCTTCGTCGTTTATTGTCCGATTCATACAATAAATTTTTATAGTCACGACCTTAAGCTTTCATTTAAGGTTTAGTTAAAATTTGTAGTTCTGCAAAATAAAAAAGTTATGTGGGAAATAAAATAACTTTTTTCCCCTAATTTTTAGTAAATTGTAAGAAGATTCGTCATCGGAAGAAGAGCCATTACAAAATTTAGAGAGACATTACCTTAAAATTAACTCGGACGCTTTTATTAATTTTTAAGCTTCTTTTTACTCTTAACAAACTCATACTGAAGACATTTTTTTTTTTGGGAAAAAAATGTTTGTAACCTATTGAGATTTTTTATTTTTGGAATAATTGTGCATATTTGGAAAGAAAAAAAAAATCACGCGATTACAAAATTTTTTTCCGAAAAAAATGTTTCACTTCATGTTTTTCACGTAACGTGTATAAAAATTATAATACGTTTGACCCCAAACATCTTTGGTGTTTGAAGTGATAAAAACTTGATATATATTTCAAATGAAAGCTCTAAGTCTTGGCAATATATAAAGAAGTACAAATTTTATTCTTATGTAGGTCTTTTTATGAAATAAAAACGTTTCTTTAAAAAAAAAAAATGGAAATTCTTTCGCCGACCGTAATAATAATTTAAAAAAAATCTTCTAAAAGGCATTTCCACTACCTTTCCAATGGTGTATATTAGGCCGGGTCGATTTGTGCGCCCATGGCTCAGGGAAAATCGTATTCTAGGGATCAAAATAAGAAACTTTGAATTCTACTACCCCCCAACTGTTGACAACTCTAAAACGAATTCTACTACCCCCCAACTGTTGACTTTTGTCCCGTAGGGTCAAGTTTTGAAAAATCACACTTTGACCCATTTAGAGTGCCCCAATCGAGTCCAAATGTATGACCGACCCCCACTAACTTTGGAGGGCCGATCCACCCATGCCAGTGGCACACCCCCTGGAACTCCCCTGGGGGGTTCCCCATACAAACATTTTAAAAAATCACCATTTTTGGCACTTTATTTTATTATTTTTTATTTATTTTATTTATTTTTTCTCCTTAGAAATTTATTTAGTCAGAACATATGTAAATGAAAAAATTAATTTAACTTAGTAATAGAAAAGAAAAAATAAAAAATTACTGTTTGAAGTCTTTTTTGCTTTCAAGTCTGGGCAATTTCGCACGGCTCTCTAATGTCGTCGCCATAACAGCCTCTACATTTTCCGGTATAACTCGTTTGGAAACGCTAGCTAGCAATTGAACGTGTCGTTCTGTTTCTTGTATGTGTGATGGAATTTTTGGATCATTAAACGGTGGATCATCTTGATTTAAATATTCTTTCAAGGTATCGTATGGAATGCTTCGCGTGAATGGTGGTTCAAATACGTCATTTATGTCATTCATATTGATCATTTCCGTGTAACTTGTGCAATAAAAGTTTATATCTGGTTTTTTATAAGCTCTAAGTCCCGTTGGGTCGTCAACATCGGTTCGATAGCGTAGAATTATCTTGATAGCACAGTCGCGCTTTTCTTTGCTATCATCAAACAACATTGATAACAAGATATTTTCCGAATGCGCATAATATGAATTATCTGTAATTACTTTATTGACAATTTTGCGTAAACGAGGTTCTAGAAATCTTGACCAACTAATGAATTTGAAAAATAATCTACTACCGTACACGACAGAGCTGTAATACTTGATATTGAAGTACATTGGCACATAACATGTAATTATAAATTCAACCAGTATTCTTAAATTTGCATCTGGATTTTCCGTTGTCACATATAATCGTAATAGTCTAGCGGCCTTGGTGAGCCACCGAGAATGTACAATTTTCCCTGGTTTGATGTTTGCCAGATCCACTGAAACCACGCCGCTAGAAATTGCATGGGCCATGTCGTATAAGTACTTGGAATCGGTGGAAAATTCAATTTTTTCTGGAGCAGGGGGCATATTTTTCAACTCAATTTTCTGAAAGCCGTCCACCACCTGAAAATATATAAAAATAAAACAATTAAAAACGGTTGACAATTATAATAAATGAGTGATAGCAATAACTTACCGGAAGAGTTTCACAAGTTTCGATTTGACGGCTCAATTTTCCGGTTGCCGATCTTGGTCCAGTGCTGGTTGATTTATCCAAAGCTTCAAACAAATGCCGAAACGGAAGTTCGTTGAAGTGTAGAAGGCAAACGAACCAATGCAATGGTCTTTTTAACAGCAATTCGAATCGTCGTATAATTCCACCGTTTGGGCCAGTGTTTGTTGGCTCACCGTCAGTGCATATGCCAATTAATGCATCCAGTGATATATTTTTATCGTTGAAAAAATCATTTAATTTGGTTGTTTTGTATTCAGCGGTTTCATGTTCCAGTCTTACGTAACCAATCAATTCAGAATTCGGTTCTCTCAAAATAACAAGATGAGGTTCTTTTACCATTCTAGTATGATACTTCTCATCAATTGTATCTCTCGTTAAAGTATCATCTTTTCTGCCATCGAATGAAAATGCTAACAAATTGGTATCATCTAACCGTTTGCGAAGCACTTCTTGTCTGCATTTCTCTTTTTCTCGGCGAACTTTCGATTTATCCATGATGAGAGGTTTGCCATGGATATCTTTCATTTTAAAATCTTGGAAAAGAGCTGTTCCCATTGCTGATGCTACTCTATCAGGCACGCCAAATCTGTCACATACCAAGGCAAAGTTAAAACAATCGTATCTCTGTGTGTATTGTGAACTTGTGCTTATATCCAAATCTTCTTGAACCGTTGGCGGTGCGTATGTTGAATCATCGGGATCTTGGTATGTTGGCATTGATGACATAGACGTTGCTCCTTGCTCTTCAATTTCCATCGCAAATCCATCTATTGTTAGACTTCTCTGATTATGTTGATCGTGCATAAACTCTTTGAGGCGTTCGGGAACCAAACCGCATGCACATGGAGCTGCCTTCAAATCGCATTTACATGTTCCAATGAAAAAAATTGTTTCCAGAGATTTTACATACTCTGTAAATTGTTGGGGTTTGTTTCTTCTCTTGATTTGCTCTTGATATTTGTCAAGCAATCTATTCAATTTATTACATACACTTTTTTTCAGCATTATTTCCATACCAAGTTTTTCCCAAATTCCAATCAACTTATCTTGTACTTGAATAGTGAATGCTTTATAGGACAACTTTTTTTGTTCGCTGAAGTAAAAATAATATCTCAAGATATCCAGATGGGTTGGTAAATTAAGATCAGTCAAATCAGTAGACACACCAAAAACAGTAACATCATGCCTGGGTATATGACTCATTGGGTTTTCGATAGTTGTTGATGTTGTTATTGCTTCATCTTGCGGTGTAGAGGATGGTGGATTCATTGTAAACTTCTTGATTTGGAATGATTTTTTTTTAAATATTTTTTTATCTCAAATTAGCACTTCACACTTCGAGTTCTTCACAACGACTTAATGCATTCACAAAAACTGTTGCGTTATATATGGTCTAGGAGACGAGGTAATAAGAACGAAATGGTAATTTCAATTGTACCTGTAACCGATTTTGTTGTCAAAACTGCCCATAAAGTACTTACATGTAAATTAAACGTTAATCTGACTACAAATTCTGTTAAGCAAGTGCGCCTTTTATTACTTCTGGAAAATCCTTTATGATAATTTTATGCTCAATTCTACCTGTAACCGATTTAGCTTAAGTAAGTTTACGACATGCAGCTGTGTTTTGTGGTGGCTTAAAAAACCCACACAACCTATTTTACGACCTGCAACAGAACGACACGTTCAATTGCTAGCTAGCGTTTCCAAACGAGTTATACCGGAAAATGTAGAGGCTGTTATGGTGACGACATTAGAGAGCCGTGCGAAATTCCCCAGACTTGAAAGCAAAAAAGACTTCAAACAGTAATTTTTTTTTTTCTTTTCTATTACTAAGTTAAATTAATTTTTTCATTTACATATGTTCTGACTAAATAAATTTCTAAAGAGAAAAAATAAATAAAATAATAAAAATAAATAAAATAAATAAAAAATAATAAAATAAAGTGCCAAAAATGGTGATTTTTTAAAATGTTTGTATGGGGAACCCCCCAGAGGAGTTCCAGGGGGTGTGCCACTGGCGTGGGTGGATCGGCCCTCCAAAGTTAGTGGGGGTCGGTCATACATTTGGACTCGATTGGGGCACTCTAAATGGGTCAAAGTGGGATTTTTCAAAACTTGACCCTACGGGACAAAAGTCAACAGTTGGGGGGTATTAGAATTCGTTTTAGAGGTATGGTTCCTTCGGCAAAGTTTCTTATTTTGATCCCTAGAATACGATTTTCATTGAGCCATTAAATCGACCCGCCCTAGTGTATATGTTGTCCCAATCCAACTATAAATGACGAAGATATAGCCAAGTCTATTTTCAAACAAACAATTTTCAGCTTCAAAAAAAGATTAGTAATTTTTTTTTCCTAATTTTAGCTAATTGGGTTTCAAAATTTAGTAAAATTAAATTTGTAGAATTAGCAACCCAAATTAGTAAAAAATTCTGTAATTTGTAAAATGAGAATACCAAATTATTTTACTAAAAAATAACTTTATACTAAAAGTTAGCATAATGTTAGTATAATAACATTAGAAACCGTTTTACTAATTTTTATACTAACTTTTTTTTTTTAGTGTAGTGCTATAGTTTCCTTTGGGTTGTGTAAGTGCACGAGAAACAAAAGCTATGTGCTTTTTAGACTCATCAGCGCCCATATGGGCTAAAATACCCGCTACTGCGTAATTTGAAGCATCCGTTGAAAGTAATATAGGCAGTCTAGGGTTAAAATGAACCAGAATTTTATCTGACGTCACCTCCCCCTTCAACGACTTAAAAGCATTTTCACACACTTTAGACCATTTAAATTTTACATCTTTCCGCAAAAGTTCATAAAGAGGTGCCATTTTATGAGCAAAATTAGGAATAAATTTAGAATAATAATTCAGCATCCCCACAAACGCTCTAACCTCAGACACATTTTCAGGAACTGGAGCTTCCAGAACTGAAGAAACACGGTCCTTATTCATGCTTAAACCATCACGATCTATATTAAAACCTAAATAAGATACTTTATCTTTGAAAAATTCACATTTAGTACTATTAAGCCGCAAACCAACCGACTCAAGTTTAGTTAATACTAACTCAATAGTTTTGACATGGTCCCCAAAATTACGACCTGTGATGATAATATCATCTAAATAATTAACTACGTTTGGAATACCTCGTAAAATATTCTCAATCGTCCTCTGAAAAATAGCAGCTGCTGGCTTAACCCCAAACGGCAAACGGGTCATTTTAAATATACCCATGTGGGTACTCCAGGCGCATAACAGCTGTGAACTCTCATCCAACAACAACTGATTATAAGCGTTAGAAAGATCTAACTTTGTAAAAAGCTCTCCACGAAGAGAAGCAAATAACTCGTCAATCAACGGAAGAGGATATTTAACGTCTTCTAAATACCTGTTAATGGTAGATTTATAATCGCCGCAAATACGTATCTAACCATTGGGCTTAATAATGGGTACCAAAGGTGTGCCCCACTCGGAATTGTCTGCGTATACCAACACGCCTTTTTCAACTTAATCCTGCAATTGTAATTCAATTTTAGCACGCCATGCCAAGGGCACAGGCCTTGGTTTACAAAAAATTGGTTTAACGTTTTCCACTAAATTTAACGTTACCGTACCTCCATTGTATAAGCCTTACCCTTCCTTAAATACGTTCGCGAAACGTTTCTTTATGCTTATTACACACTCATTCATGTCCCTTATTGAATTAACACTTGAGAGACCGATACCGAACATGGTCATAAAATCACGACCTAATATCGGAGGGCTACGCGCATTTGTAACTACAAAACGTAAATTTTTATCATGCCCACGAAATCTTACTTTTGCCACAAACTCACCAATAACATTTATACCATCTCCTCCGTAAGCACACAACCTTTTAGTACACGGATTTAATTGTATTTCCTTAAAAAAATTACCAAAAGTTTCATTTGACATCAATGAACAAGCAGCACCAGTGTCCAACACAAAATCAACCGTCACATTTTTTACTTCGATTGCCAAGGTAAATGGAGCAACAGAACGTTCATCCGTTACACTATAAATAGAAAAAGCATCATTACTATCATCATTTAATGTTTCACAAAAGTTATTGTTAGGTAAATTCATATTTGATACTTGAACCACATTAACTTGATTACTGTTGCAAACACTAGCTAAATGTCCAACCTTGCGACATTTGTGACAAACACTGTTTTTGTATGTATTTGCTTTTATCGCTTGCATGATTCTTCCATCCGCAATGAGAACATTTCTTCTTCGCCTTCTTACTGCCGTTATTCTCATACATATTAAACTGTTTGTTTTTACAGCTACTCGCTGCTTCTAATTTATTGTTGTTGTTGTTGTACTTTTTAGGTCCCCGTGCATAATTTTTTGCACATAATTAACCTTTTCATTTGCATCCCTTTTTGCATTCAACTTTGCCTCCATAGTTAACGCCTTTCTTAAAGCCGCTTCCAAAGTTAAGGTTTCATTCTCCTCACACAATCTTTCAAACATTTTTCCTTCAAACCCCGTGACAAATTTATTTACAAGAAATTGCTGCAGCTGTGGCCCAAATTTGCACTCCATCGATAATTTTTTTAGACGTGCATACCATACTGATACCGATTCATCCCCCCTTTTCTTGGCGCCCAAAAAATTTCTACGCTCACGAAAAATGATCACCGGGGGTGAATAATGTTGATTCAACATGTCACATAACTCCTTATACTTCTTCTTAGAAGGTAAATCAGGGAAACACAATTCTCTCAACAAGCCGTACGCTTCCAAACCCACAGCCTTCAATAATGTTGACGTTTTTATACGGTTTTCTTCCACCGCCGCCTCCACAAAATGTGAATCCAACACCTCTTGCCAATGACACCACTTATCGACTACTGGTCGAAACTCCCTTATACCAGTTGCCATGGATGTTGCAAAAAGGCTATCATTGTGAGCTACAGTTGAATCACCTGGCATATTATTATCTTCTCCCAGTAAGAGCACCACAATTTACACGATATTTTTTTTATATACAGCAAATCTGCTTATACATATACCCCTAAATTCATAAACGCTTTGTGAAATTATAGGAGGTTTATTGAACAAATTTTGTTTGAAAATGACGTTTTGTAAACCTGCTATAACTTTACAAAACATTTATGAATTAAGGGGATAATATTTATTATATACCCGAGTAAAAAAAATTATATATAATCATATGTGGCACATATTACAATATATAATTAGACATGTGGTTATGTATATCCATATATAATTATATATGACTTTTTTTCCGAAAAATTTTCCTTATATTATGCCATATATAATTTAATCTAATTAGATATCGGCCTTCATAACATTAGATATGGCATATATAATTATATATTACATAACATGGTTGATCTTATTGCATATATAGTTATATATAGAACTATATCTTAATATATATGGTGGCATTTTAGCAATATATAATTATATATGGTATCATTTAAACAATATATAATTATATATGGTGACAATTAAACTAGATATTATCATATATGGTGCCATTTAAACAATATATGGTCATATATGGTACCTCATTTAATTCAGTTCCAGATATGATAATATATGGTACTATATATAGTTCGATATATATTTATATATGGTGTTATTTAAGCTATATATTATCATATATGGTGCCATTCAAACCATATATTATCATATATGGTGCCATTCAAACCATATATTATCATATATGGTGCCACTCAAACCATATATTATCATATATAGTGCAATTTCAACAATATATGCCCATATATGGTACCTCATGAACAATATTTTTAATACAGTTCCACATATGAAAATATATGCTACCATATATAGTGCCATATATATTTATATATGGTGTTATTTAAGCAATATATTACCGTATATGGTGCCATTTAAACCATATATTGTCATATATGGTGCCATTTCAACAATATATGCTCATATATGGTACCTGATGAAGGACATTTTTAATACAGATGCAGATATGATAATATATGCTACCATATATAGTCCCATATATATTGATATATGGTGTCATTTAAACAATATTAATATATAGACATATATGGTATCATTTAACCAATATATTGTCATATATGGCACAATTTAAACAATATATGGTCAAATTTGGTACCACATCAACATTTTGAATACAATTCCATATATGGTTTAATTTGAATAATGTAAAACTGTATGGCGCTATAAAAAATATTATCAGATATGTTACTTCATTAACAATATTTATAATACAGTGTCATATATTGTAATATATGTATATCATTCAATATATATTGATGTATGGTAATGGTACAATAATTCCAATATCAGTTGAGATACAATTTGTGGGTCCATATCAACAATTTGTTCACGTACATTTAACATATATATATGTACATTTAAGTTATAATTTATAAACACTTAATAAAGTTAAATAGTTCCATAAACCTCGTCTAACTGTATAGAATGTTTATGAATATACGATTTAATATATAATAATTACAACTACAAATTGGTGCCATTATCTAAAATTTAATTTAATGTTAACTTATAATAAAATAAAAATGTATTTCCTAAAAATAAAAATATAGTGTTAATTAATGTTAATATACAATAGGTTTAAGTTTAACATCCCAGACAGAAAAATATAATTCGGTACAATGCTGGCAAACCATTGGCGATGGTCGGTTATGCGTTGGCAGAACGTTGCATTAACTATCTTGGCAAAAAAATAGATTTCAAAAAACATTTTTGAAAAAATTGAGAAAACTTTTTTTAATATTTGCTTTTAAAAACATGAAATTTAACCCAGTCCACCAGATTGTCAGCCAAGACCTCTACACTCTAATCTAACGAGACTTGTTATAGATGTGTGATAGCTACAAATTAAATGAATGATAGTATTTATTTTAGAAAATTTTAATTGTATATCACAAAATATTATTTGCACTTCAGAAACTACAATATTACGCAAATTTAATTATTTATTTAGTTGTGTCCAGAAATAATGAAATCTATTTCAGAATTTCATAGCTAATAGAGAAAAATTTCTCAAATACATTTCATAATTTCGGAAATACGATTGATAATTTCTGAAATACAGTTTGATAATTTCTGAAATACAGTTGTGAATTTCGAAAATACAATTAATAATTTCTGAAACACAATTGATAAAACTGAAGTTCAATTGACTAGTTCTGAAATACAATTCATAAATGTGAAAAATAATTGATGAGTTCTGAAACACAATTGATAAAACTGAAATTCAATTGATTATTTGTGAAATACAATTGATAAATCTTAAAACAATTAATACAATTGGAAATGGTGTAGAGCGTCAAAAAGATGTAAATAAAATTATTTTATTCAAAGATTTCAATTTAATAAAAAAATAAATATATAATTTTATAAAAAAAATTATAGAAAAAAAAATTTTAATTTTATAAAAAGAAATTAATTTTGTAAAAGAAATGCATATTGAACTCGTTACCTTCTGAGTTTAAACCTTATTTTAACAAAATATTGTAATTTTTATACAATCAGTGCTCTGCCAGTCTATTATTTTTTGAACAGTTGGGAATATATGTCTGGGATCTTATTTAATCCCAAATAAATGGAGATCTTACGTAGTACCCAAATATAATGCGGCATCTAATTTTATCTGTCATTTTTATGGATACTTTTAGATGTCAATCCCCAAATATATTGCTGTTTCTAATTCGATCTGCCATTTTAATACCGAAAAATATTGCTGGATCTAATTCGATCTGGCATTTTACGGATAAATTTACATCCAAGTTTATCCCTAAATATATTACTGGATCTAATTCGATCTGCCACTTTTTCGGATCAAATTAGATCTAAGTTTATCCACAAATATATAGCTGGATCTAATTCGGTCTGCCATTTTTCGGATCAAATTAGGTCTTACTAAATCCCAAAATATATTGCTGGATCTAATTTTATCTGCCAATTTTCTATTCAATTTATATCCAAGTTTACCCACAAATATATTGCTGAATCTAATTCGATGTGCCATTTTTCGGATCAAATTAGATCTAAGTTAATCCACAAATATAATGCTGGATCTAATTTGATCTGCCATTTTTCAGATCAATTTATATCTAAGTTTATCCACAAATATATTGCTGGATCTAATTCGATGTGCCATTTTTCGGATCAAATTAGATCTAAGTTTATCCCTAAATATATAGCTAGATCTAATTCGATCTGCCACTTTTTCGGATCAAATTAGATATACGTTTATCCACAAATATATTGCGGGATCTAATTTGATCTGCCAAAATTGAGATCAAATTAGATCTAAGTTGATCCCCAAATATATAGCTGGATCTAATTGGATCCGCCATTTTTCGGATCAAATTAGATCTAAAAATATCCGCAAATATATAGCTGGATCCGCCAATTTTCGGATCAAAATAGATCTAGGTTTATCCCCAAAGATATCACTGGACCTCCCAATTTTGAGATATAACTTGATCTTAGTTTATCCCCATATATACAATGGGATCTAATACGATATGATTTTTGAGATCTAATTGGATCAGCTAGATATTACAGCAGATCTTAAACAATATCAAATTGGATATAATTAGATATTGTGCGAGATAAATTTTTTTACTCGGGTATATATAAAAAATTCTTTAATACAAAATGTATTCCCGACCCGAGTAAAAAAAATTATATATAATCATATGTGGCATATATTACAATATATAATTAGACATGTGGTTATGTATATCCATATATAATTATATATGACGTTTTTTCCGAAAAATTTTCCTTATATTATGCCATATATAATTTCATCTAATTAGATATCGGCCTTCATAATATTAGATATGGCATATATAATTATATATTACATAACATGGTTGATCTTATTGCATATATAGTTATATATAGAACTATATCTTAATATATATGGTGGCATTTTAGCAATATATAATTATATATGGTATCATTAAACAATATATAATTATATATGGTGACAGTTAAACTAGATATTATCATATATGGTGCCATTTAAACAATATATGGTCATATATGGTACCTCATAAACCAAATCTTTAATTCAGTTCCAGATATGATAATATATGGTACTATATATAGTGCGATATATATTTATATATGGTGTTATTTAAGCTATATATTATCATATATGGTGCCATTCAAACCATATATTATCATATATGGTGCCATTCAAACCATATATTATCATATATGGTACCATTTAAACCATATATTATCATATATGGTGCAATTTCAACAATATATGCCCATATATGGTACCTCATGAACAATATTTTTAATACATTTCCACATATGATAATATATGCTACCATATATAGTGACATATATTTTTATATATGGTGTTATTTAAGCAATATATTACCATATATGGTGCCATTTAAACCATATATTGTCATATATGGTGCCATTTCAACAATATATGCTCATATATGGTACCTGATGAACGACATTTTTAGTACAGATGCAGATATGATAATATATGCTACCATATATAGTCCCATATATATTGATATATATTGTGTCATTTAAACAATATTAATATATAGACATATATGGTATCATTTAAACAATATATTGTCATATATGGCACAATTTAAACAATATATGGTCAAATTTGGTACCACATCAACATTTTGAATACAATTCCATATATGGTTTAATTTGAATAATGTAAAACTATGTATGGCGCTATAAAAAATATTATCAGATATGTTACTTCATTAACAATATTTATAATACAGTGTCATATATTGTAATATATGTATATCATTCAATATATATTGATGTATGGTAATGGTACAATAATTCCAATATCAGTTGAGATACAATTTGTGGGTCCATATCAACAATTTGTTCACCTACATTTAACATATATATATGTACATTTAAGTTATAATTTATAAACACTTTATAAAGTTAAATAGTTAACTTATAATAAAATAAAAATGTATTTCCTAAAAATATAGTGTTAATTAATGTTAATATACAATAGGTTTAAGTTTAACATCCCAGACAGAAAAATATAATCGGCACAATGCTGGCAAACCGTTGGCGATGGTCGGTTATGCGTTGGCAGAACGTTGCATTAACTATCTTGGCAAAAAAATAGATTTCAAAAAACATTTTTGAAAAAATTGAGAAAACTTTTTTGCTTTTAAAACATGAAATTTAACCCAGTCCACCAGATTGTCAGCCAAGATCACTCTAATCTAACGAGACTTGTTATAGATGTGTGATAGCTACAAATTAAATGAATGATAAAAGCATTTCGAGCTAACTTATAAGCATCGAAAAAAGGTATTCCAGAAATTATTAAATGTATTTTAGAAAATTTTAATTGTATATCACAAAATATTATTTGCACTTCAGAAACTACAATATTACGCAAATTTAATTATTTATTTATTTAGTTGTGTCCAGAAATAATGAAATCTATTTCAGAATTTCATAGCTAATAGAGAAAAATTTCTTAAATACATTTCATAATTTCGGAAATACGATTGATAATTTCTGAAATACAGTTTGATAATTTCTGAAATACAGTTTAATAATTTCTGAAACACAATTGATAAAACTGAACTTCAATTGACTAGTTCTGAAATACAATTCATAAATGTGAAAAATAATTGATGAGTTCTGAAACACAATTGATAAAACTGAAATTCAATTGATTATTTCTGAAATACAATTCATAAATCTTAAAACAATTAATACAATTGGAATTGGTGTAGAGCGTCAAAAAGATGTAAATAAAATTATTTTATTCAAAGATTTCAATTTAATAAAAAAATAAATATATAATTTTATAAAAAAATTTATAGAAAAAAAAAATTTAATTTTATAAAAAGAAATTCATTTTGTAAAAGAAATGCATATTGAACTCGTTACCTTCTGAGTTTAAACCTTATTTTAACAAACTATTGTAATTTTTATACAATCAGTGCTCTGCCAGTCTATTATTTTTTTGAACAGTTGGCAATATATGTCTGGGATCTTATTTAATCCCAAATAAATGGAGATCTTACGTAGTACCCAAATATAATGCGGCATCTAATTTTATCTGTCATTTTTATGGATACTTTCAGATGTCAATCCCCAAATATATTGCTGTTTCTAATTCGATCTGCCATTTTAATACCGAAATAAATTGCTGGATCTAATTCGATCTGCCATTTTTCTGATAAATTTAGATCCAAGTTTATCCCCAATTATATTGCTGGATTTAATTTGATCTGCCATTTTTCGGTTAAATTTAGATCCAAGTTTATCCCCATATATATTGCTGGATCTAATTCGATTAGGAATTTTTCGGATTAATTTAGATCTAAGTTTATCCACATATATATTGCTGGATCTAATTCGATCTGGCATTTTTCGGATAAATTTACATCCAAGTTTATCCCTAAATATATTGCTAGATCTAATTCGATCTGCCACTTTTTTGGATCAAATTAGATCTAAGTTTATCCACAAATATATAGCTGGATCTAATTCGATCTGCCATTTTTCGGATCAAATTAGGTCTTACTAAATCCCAAAATATATTGCTGGATCTAATTTGATCTGCCATTTTTTAGATCAATTTATATCTAAGTTTATCCACAAATATATTGCTGGATCTAATTCGATGTGCCATTTTTCGGATCAAATTAGATCTAAGTTTATCCCCAAATATATAGCTAGATCTAATTCGATCTGCCACTTTTTCGGATCAAATTTGATATACGTTTATCCACAAAAATATTGCGGGATTTAATTTGATCGGCCAAAATTGAGATCAAATTAGATCTAAGTTTATCCCCAAATATATAGCTGGATCTAATTGGATCCGCCATTTTTCGGATCAAATTAGATCTAAAAATATCCGCAAATATATAGCTGGATCCGCCAATTTTCGGATCAAAATAGATCTAGGTTTATCCCCAAAGATATCACTGGACCTTCCAATTTTGAGATATAACTTGATCTTAGATTATCCCCATATATACAATGGGATCTAATACGATATGATTGGATACACCCAATTTTGAGATCTAATTGGATCAGCTAGATATTACAGCAGATCTTAAACAATATCAAATTGGATATAATTAGATATTGCGCGAGATCAATTTTTTTTACTCCCCGATATCCAATTTGATATTGTTTAAGATCTGCTGTAATATCTAGCTGATCCAATTAGATCTCAAAAATCATATCGTATTAGATCCCATTGTATATATGGGGATAAACTAAGATCAAGTTATATCTCAAAATTGGGAGGTCCAGTGATATCTTTGGGGATAAACCTAGATCTATTTTGATCCGAAAATTGGCGGATCCAGCTATATATTTGCGGATATTGTTAGATCTAATTTGATCCGAAAAATGGCGGATCCAATTGGATCCAGCTATATATTTGGGGATAAACTTAGATCTAATTTGATCTCAATTTTGGCAGATCAAATTAGATCCGGCAATATATTTGTGGATAAACGTATATCTAATTTGATCCGAAAAAGTGGCAGATCGAATTAGATCTAGCTATATATTTGGGGATAAACTTAGATCTAATTTGATCCGAAAAATGGCACATCGAATTAGATCCAGCAATATACTTGTGGATAAACTTAGATATAAATTGATCTGAAAAATGGCAGATCAAATTAGATCCAGCAATATATTTGGGGATAAACTTGGATCTAAATTTATCAGAAAAATGGCAGATCGAATTAGATCCAGCAATTTATTTCGGTATTAAAATGGCAGATCGAATTAGAACCAGCAATATATTTGGGGATTGACATCTAAAAGTATCCATAAAAATGACAGATAAAATTAGATGCCGCATTATATTTGGGTACTACGTAAGATCTCCATTTATTTGGGATTAAATAAGATCCCAGACATATATTCCCAACTGTTCAAAAAATAATAGACTGGCAGAGCACTGATTGTATAAAAATTACAATATTTTGTTAAAATAAGGTTTAAACTCAGAAGGTAACGAGTTCAATATGCATTTCTTTTACAAAATGAATTTCTTTTTATAAAATTAAAATTTTTTTTCTATAAATTTTTTTATAAAATTATATATTTATTTTTTTATTAAATTGAAATCTTTAAATAAAATAATTTTATTTACATCTTTTTGACGCTCTACACCATTTCCAATTGTATTAATTGTTTTAAGATTTATCAATTGTATTTCAGAAATAATCAATTGAATTTCAGTTTTATCAATTGTGTTTCAGAACTCATCAATTATTTTTCACATTTATGAATTGTATTTCAGAACTAGTCAATTGAAGTTCAGTTTTATCAATTGTGTTTCAGAAATTATTAATTGTATTTCCGAAATTCACAACTGTATTTCAGAAATTATCAAACTGTATTTCAGAAATTATCAATCGTATTTCCGAAATTATGAAATGTATTTGAGAAATTTTTCTCTATTAGCTATGAAATTCTGAAATAGATTTCATTATTTCTGGACACAACTAAATAAATAATTAAATTTGCGTAATATTGTAGTTTCTGAAGTGCAAATAATATTTTGTGATATACAATTAAAATTTTCTAAAACACATTTAATAATTTCTGGAATACCTTTTTTCGATGCTTATAAGTTAGCTCGAAATGCTTTTATCATTCATTTAATTTGTAGCTATCACACATCTATAACAAGTCTCGTTAGATTAGAGTGTAGAGGTCTTGGCTGACAATCTGGTGGACTGGGTTAAATTTCATGTTTTTAAAAGCAAATATTAAAAAAGTTTTCTCAATTTTTTGAAAAATGTTTTTTGAAATCTATTTTTTTGCCAAGATAGTTAATGCAACGTTTTGCCAACGCATAACCGACCATCGCCAACGGTTTGCCAGCATTGTGCCGATTATATTTTTCTGTCTGCACTCAGAAAAAAGATTGAACTAAAATGAACTAAACTGTAGTTCAAAATGAACTCCAGAAAAGTTCATTGAAATAAGTTAAATTTTACTTAAAGTAGCGAAAAAAAACTTAAAATTTGGAAAATTTACTAAATGTGAGTAAAAAAAAATAGTTCATAAACTCAGGAATAGTTCAAAATTTTACTCAAATTATTTAACCAAAAATTAGTAAAATTGTTATAATATTAAGTATATTGTACTCATTTGTAGAAAATAATTTTAGCTTCTGAATAGTTTATTCTGTTGAATTTAGTTCACTTTAATTTTCTGTGTTAAATTTTAGTTTAAGTTAAAGTTAATTGATTCAAGTTCATAAATTTACCAAAATACAGTACATAGCTTAACTTAAGTAGAGGAATTTAAACTCTTCCAAAAATAAAAAAAATCAATATTTTTCCAAGTTTGGTTTGGCATTCAGATTTAGTAAACATAAACTAAAATGTTTGTATAATTTTTTAAAAAATATTTAAAAAAAAATTTAAGAAAATTTTACTTAAAGCAATAAAAATTTTCTTAATAATAGTTTATTTTCCTACAAATTATTTAACTTGACAAAATTCTATTAACAAAGTTTATTATGAACTTTTCTATCATTCAAAATAAGTTTATATGAACTTCCAAAGCAAAAGTATGTATTGTTTGAGTAATCTGTTATTTTCAATAAAACTGGTTTTTATATATGTGTGGAAAATACTTTATAAAACAGCAACTACAAAAAGAATAAAGTAGAAGTGAGTAACTAGAAAGAGAATAAATAAAATAAATCAGTATGCAAGTTCTCGTTGACCTATACACATCGTGCGGGGGTGTTTTTAATAATCATATAAAAATATTTAATTTGTTTAAAAATAATTTGATTTAAAAATATTTAAAAGTTAAATATTAAAATTTAATAAAGTGTGTGTTGTGTTGTAAAAATTGGTAAGTATTAAACAGATTAATTAATTAAAACAATGTAAAAAAAAAGTGAAGAAAAACATGTATTATTTGTGAATGTATGCGTAGCTTGGCGTCCTTTTTTCAGTTTATATATTTTCAATTTTAGTTTAGTGAACTGCATGTTAACTAAAATTAGTTAACATATTGTTCTAATTTAAATAAGAAGGAATAAACATTGAACTTAAAAAAGGAAGCCAAGCTACAAATACATGCACAATCATTTTTGTTTCTCACATGTTTTATAAGATTTCTCAATACTTAAATTTTAGTTCAGTTGAACTTAGTTACTGTCAAAAGTTAAAAGTACAATATGAATCTAATTACACATTTCTTTATACAGAATAAAAGTAAACTAACTTTTTCTTTTCATATAGTACTTTTAACTATTTATATTTTAAGTTTAACTTAATTATAGATCATGTATGAAAATTAGTTTAGTTGAACTTAAATATGTACCTTCATAAATAAATCGCTTTGGTTTTAGTTTAGTTTAAACAATGATCAATTTGTATTCCTAAGTTCAAAATGAACTAAACTGAACTAAAATTATTAGCAACTTATAGTATTGCAAAGGTTAGAAAATTAGTTTAGTTGAACTAAAAATTAGTTTAATTGAACTAAAAGTTAAGTAATATGACCTTTTATAAAAAAAAACGCTCTAGTTATTTTTATTACATTGAAGTTTAAAATATGGCCAAATTACATTGTTTTAGTTTATTAAACTAAACTGTATTTAAAATACATAATATTATAAACTTCAAGTTCAAAATGAACTAAACTGAACTAAATTGTTAGCTACTCATATAAACTCAATAATAAATTTCCATACTTTTAATAAAACTGTACTTGTTACTTGTTACCAGTTACTTATAAAATAACACTTCAAGTTTAATTTAACTAGATTTTAGTTCAAAATATTAATATTATTGCAAAGTTCTAACTAGTTTAATTGAACTAAAAGTTAAGTTATATGAACTTTTATAAAGAAGTCGTTCTAGTTATTTTTATCATACTTGAATTGAAGTTTAAAATATGGTCTAATTATATTGTTTTAGTTCAAGCTAAACTAACCTGTACTAAAAATACATATTAAAACCATATATTTTTTTAGTAAAACTTGACAGTATTTTTAAAATTTATATTTGAAAAGTGTGTTTATAAAAACTACCTTTTTATTAAAAAAGTGCCTTACATAAAAATATTTTTTATAAAAAGTACCTTTTATAAAAAATACTTTTCCTAAAATGTAACTTTTATAAAAAGAACCTTTCGTACATCAAATTTCAAGTATTTTCTTTAAACCGAATGAATGTGTACAACTTTCGGAACAAGGTTGACTCTTTTACAAAAAGTACCTTTTACAAAATGTACCTTTTATAATAAGTATCATTTATAAAATATACATTTTATAAAAATACCTTTTATTAAAAAAGTAATTTATAAAAAAAATGTGTTTTCCTCTCTTGATATTATTTTCAGTTTATGGAGAGCCAAGTGAAGCTGACGATTTGTTGGAAGTGCTGGTTGCTCTAAAAGAGGAGCAGTTTATGCACATACATATTTCCCAGTAAGTTTCAGACTTTAATGGTATATCGTATTATATTAAATGATATTAGTTCCCAGCAAAATATTGGTAATGACACCTCATTACTATCAGCATTACCAAAAATAATATATCATTACCTTCTGCATTATTTTATAATATAAAATAATGACTTCCTAATAACGGCATATTGTATTCATTGTTTCTAAATATAAAATAATGACTTACTCGTAATATTTTAAATAAATACTTTTTACACAGTTAAATTTTATACATTTTTATTTATTATATGTAAATATGTTTTATGTTTAAATTTTTATGACGAGTCCTAAAATTACACATTAGAAAAAACTTAAATTTTTCTGAATGTATTTTCTTAAGCTAATAGTATTTGCTTAACTCCTTATTTTTAAGAATCAAGTAAGCAATCGGATAACCACTTATAATTCAACTTTTTGTAAGCATATGTGTAACCACTTATTATTCAAAATCTCATAACTACTTATTTCTCATTTTTTCGTAAGCGAGCGGGTAAGCGTGACTACTTATAAAAACGACCACGCCAAACAAAAATAATGAGCTTAGACGCCAAAAAATAAGTTGTGCGGAGCTATGAATTTCTATTATATAACCACTTATTTGGTAATGAAAGATTTTGCTGGGTTATTTATCCATTTCGTTTCGGTTGCGATTATATAATATTATAATTATATGCATATGTGACCTTCTCCGAGAAACTAGGTCCCTTTTCTCGGAGAAGGTGTGTCAAAAAACGGGAACTTGGGAAAATCGATAAAAATGAGAAAAACATTAAAATTTGAAACTTTAAATGCGTTCTTCTCAAAATTCATTTTAACACACTAGGTCCCTTTTCTCGGAGAAGGTCACATATGTAGATTTTTAATTGGAATTTAAAATTTGTCTAAATAAGATTGCGTGACGGCAAACAAATGACTTTACTATACCTTGTAAAAATTTTCGTGAATATTCGATTCCTATTCGATTTCAAAAAAATAAATATTTAAAATACTAATAATTCGATATTTTATTAGCAAATGTAAATGGTTTTCGAGTTTGCGCTTTAACGTAATAATGCTGTTTGTTGACAAGAATGTAAAATATGTAAAAAACGATGCAAACTCAGTATAATACTATATAAGTTTTTTTGGTTTAAGCTTTAAACGTATTTACAAAGATTTTGAAACATTACTTTCGCATAAATACTAAAAAACTTAAAAAAATTAAAATTTTACATATTTGCAGTCTCTTTTTTGCAACGATTTCCTTTAAGTGGTCAATTAGTGAAGCCTAAGGACCTCTAGTGTACCTTAGCCACAGAGCCGTGCGTCACGAAGAGCGTCCCTTCATCATAGTTCACTTTAGAAGAACTCTAATTGGCCATAAAAAGGTTCTGACTTTGTCACAGCTTATTATGTTTCAGGGTTTCCTGAAGTACATTTTGTAAATTGTTTACATTATTGCAAATAATATAATACTCAGTTTTTGAATACATGTATTTATATTAAATTTTAAATAATTATATTAATAATAAAACATGTTAATAATTCAGAACAATGAGGGTATTCACGATTTAATACTTTAATGGTATATCGTATTAAATTAAATGATATTAGTTCTTTATCCATTTCGTTTCGGTTTCGATTATATAATATTGTAATTATATACATATGTAGATTTTTAATTGGAATTTAAAATTTGTCTAAATAACATTGCATGACTGCAAACAAATGATTTTATTATACCTTGTACAAATTTTCATGAATATTCGGTTTTTGTTCGATTTAAAAAAATAAATATTTAAAATACTAATAATTCGATATTTTATTAGCAAATGTAAATGGTTTTCGAGTTTGCGCTTTAATGTAATAATGCTGTTTGTTGACAAGAATGTTAAATATGTATAAAACGATGCAAACTCAGTATAATACAATATAAGTTTTTTTAGTTTAAGCTTCAAATGTACACTCATAATTTTGACCAGCACAATTTTGACCTATTTGTACGAACTTTTTTTATGAGTGTATTGACAAAGATTTTGAAACATTACTTTCGCATAATTACTAAAAAACTTAAAAAATTTAGATTTTACATATTTGCAGTCTCGTTTTTGCAACGATTTCCTTTAAGTGGTCAATTAGTGAAGTCTAAGGACCTCTAGTGTGCCTTAGCCACAGAGCCGTGTGTCACGAAGAGCGTCCCTTCATCGTAGTTCACTTTAGGAGAACTCTAATTGGCCATAAAAAGGTTCTGACTTTGTCACAGCTTATTATGTTTCAGGGTTTCCTGAAGTACATTTTGTAAATTGTTTACATTATTGCAAATAATATAATACTCAGTTTTTGAATACACGTATTCATATTAAATTTTAAGCCCTAAATTCATAAACGCTTTGTAAAATTATAGGAGGTTTATTGAACAAATTTTGTATGAAAATGACGTTTTGTAAACCTGCTATAACTTTACAATGCATTTATGAATTGAGGGGTAAATAATTATATTAATAAGAAAACATGTTAATAATTCAGAACAATGAGGGTATTCACAATTTAATACTTTAAAGGTATATCGTATTAAATTAAATTATATTAGTTCTATATCCATTTCGTTTCGGTTTCGATTATATAAATAATATTGTAATTATATATGTAGATTTTTAATTGGAATTTAAAATTTGTCTAAATAACATTGCATGACTGCAAACAAATGATTTTATTATACCTTGTACAAATTTTTTTGAATATTCGATTTTTGTTCGATTTAAAAAAATAAATATTTAAAATACTAATAATTCGATATTTTATTAGCAAATGTAAATGGTTTTCGAGTTTGCGCTTTAATGTAATAATGCTGTTTGTTGACAAGAATGTAAAATATGTATAATACGATGCAAACTCAGTATAATACAATATAAGTTTTTTAGTTTAAGCTTAAAACGTATTTACAAAGATTTTGAAACATTACTTTTGCATAAATACTAAAAAACTTAAAAAAATTTAAATTTCACATATTTGCACTCTCTTTTTTGCAACGATTTCCTTTAGGTCGTCAATTAGTGAAGCCTAAGGACCTCTAGTGTGCCTTAGCCACAGAGCCGTGCGTCACGAAGAGCGTCCCTTCATCGTAGTTCACTTTAGGAGAACTCTAATTGACCATAAAAAGGTTCTGACTATGTCACAGCTTATTATGTTTCAGGGTTTCCTGAAGTACATTTTGTAAATTATTTACATTATTGCAAATAATATAATACGCAATTTTTAAATACACGTATTCATATTAAATTTTAAATAATTATATTAATAATAAAACATGTTAATAATTCAGAACAATGAGGGTATTCACAATTTAAGACTTTAATGGTATATCGTATTAAATTAAATGATATTAGTTCTTTATCCTTTTCTTGAATATTCGATTTTTGTTCGATTTAAAAAAAATAAATAATTAAAATTAAGTCATTATCAGTAACTCATTACTATATGTTTTGAAATAATGCAGAAGGTAAGTGGGTGTCATTACTTGTAGTCCAAAAAATAATGATATGTCATTACCGTTTCTACACTGGGAGGTTAAGTTGTTATTTTCTACTAACAAAAATTTAACTCAAATATTACTTACTATCTTATATTAAATTCAAATTTAGAAAAATAATGTTTTGTTCTAATTTGATTCTATTTTTCTTCTTCTCTTATTTATATGTTCTTAAACGTTGATATGGATCCCGAGTAATTATGTATTATCAAATTGCGGCAAGAATAGGTAAGATTTAATATCCCAGCAAAACCTTCACCGCAAAGGTAATAGGAGGTTTTGTTGGAATATTTCCTTTAAAATTAAATACTCTAATAAACCCAACATTTTATAGGGCTTAAACCAAGGTTGGTTACCGAAACGAATAACGGTAAGAGCAACGGTATCGAATTTCGGTTGTTTCGGTAACGGTATATTATAATATATTAATATAAATTAAGTTAAAAACATAAAAACATGTAAAAACTTTTCATATATTTAATATTAAGGGTGTACATACAGTTGCGAGCATAAAAAATGCAACTCTACGCTAAATCATGTAAATTTGTTTTGATTTCTTCTAATGGTTTTTTATTTGCGCTTATCTTTTGTTATTATATTCGTTGATATGTAGGTTCATATTTTAGGTCGTTTGATTTGCATTTATTTATGTGAATTAGTTTTTACCAACTGTGCGAGCAAAAAAAAAATGCAACGAAAAAATAGTATGTATCAGGTAAGTATAAAAATTTAATTTATTCATGAAATTTGAACTGAATTAACCAAAATTAACTAAATCGTTTATTCTTTACAAAAAACAACTCTCAAATGATAGCCGTGCTGCTATTATTACAGCTCTTTGGGAAGGCAAACCTTTACTTGAAATCGGAACCATGTTTCTAGGAAACAAGTCCACTGTGTCAGGAATTGCAACTCGGCATTAGGCTTGCGTTTATATTCATAGGAAAATAGGTAGTGGAAGACCCCGAAAAGCAATTAAAAGACAGGACAGAAATATGATTTCTATTGTTAAAGCGACCCCAATAAGACCGCCGTAGATTTTATGCACTATGCTTCTGAACATTTGGGCGCAACCGTCGGATTTCATACCGCACATAGACGCTTAAAGGAAACAAACGTCCAGCAAAGAAACCCTTCATAAGTCATGTGAATACAAAGAAGCGTCTCGATTTTGGAAAGCGTCATAAGCACTGGGCAAAAGAACAATGGGCAAAGGTTTTATTTAGTGACGAAACAAAATCAAATTTATTTGGATCCGATGGATTGAAGTTCATCCGTAGACCACCAAATAAATCGTACTCTCCTAGATACTGGAAACAACGCGTTCGACACGGCGGAGGATCCCTAATGCTGTGGGGTAAGAAATCGTTGCCTCAAATGTTACGCACTTGTTTAAATTTTTATTTTAAGGTGCATTATCCCGTGATGGTGTTGGACCAGAAGCCAAATTGATGACAGAATAAACGCAGAGGGTCAAAGTGCTATTATTTTGCACACTCACAAAAGTTTGTCGGCAGAATCTACTGAAAGATATTTACCTTTAAAATAACTAAAACTTTTGTTATTTTTAACTGTTGAAAAATAATTAACTGATAAATTTTTACTACAAAAACTTCAAAACAACTGACAAAATCGGTAAAACCTACTGTTTTTTACAGTCAAATCTTTTTGTTTATAAAAGTATATTTTAATAAAAAAAAATAATTTTTTTCTCTCGATTACAAAATTATGTGTTATTACTTCAGCCTATTTAAAATTCGAAATAAAAATTCCAAACCGTTCTCCAGTTATTATGCTTTTATGCATTGGAGATACAATACAAGTATCTGAGTTTTCTTTGCAAACTTGAAATATATCAATAGTAACAAATATAAACTAAACAAGAATTTTTACAATTAAAAAAAATTCAACGAAATTTTCCATTTTTTAAATAAATAACAAAAACTACTGCTTACTGTAAAACTACTGTGTTGGTAGTTGTTTATTATGATATTAAAAATAACTGATTTAAACAACTGTTACGAAATTACAGTACTTTTCGTTAGTTGTTTTCTTAAATAACCGTCATAAAAGTTGTTTTGCTTTTTTCTATAGAAAAACAACTGTAAACTGTTAAAAACAATAACTACTGATTACTACACAAACAACTGTTATGTAGTAACTGTCAGACTTTTTTGAGTGCACATATTTTAATTTATTAACTAGAAATTTATTAATTTAGTTCAAGGCCAATTTCCTTATTATGAATTAATATAATAAGTACTGCAGAAGACTTCGAAAACTTATTTTATTGTTTGCTTCATTCGCATTCTGTTGATGTTCAGACTACACTTAATATGAGATTTTGATGCTTCAAATTGCATTGCACTACTGCCACCACTTTCTAAAGAAAACTGATGAAGGGGACCTGGAAAATCCCCGAAACGATCGTCTTTTCATTCCTGAAAGCAAAAACTCTGTGAAGTATTTGTCAGGAGAGTATCCTGATGAAGAAAATAGCAGTTTTTGGAAAAAAGTACTTATGTTAATTCATAATAAGGAAATTGGCCTCGAAGTAAATTAAAAAATTTCTAATTAATCAATTAAAAAGGTCGAAAAAACAATTTTTATTTTAAATAAAAATTAAAAACCAACAAACATTTTAATTTATTTTTTATTTGTTTCTTATTTTTTATACACATTGATTATTTTTATAGCTTACATAAAGCCATCAGTACCTGCCCAATATGATGTGCCTTCGTCCACCATCGAGGAATCGTATAGTGAAACGTATGCTTCATTCAAATAAAACTTAAAAAAAATCAAAAAGACTTTTTTCTATAGTCGATACCCTCATTTAGTGTTAAAAATACAGATTATAAGCTTTAAATTCAATGTTGGTACATAGTTTAAAAAACTAAAATTATTATCCATACATTTGTTTGTAAAAAAAATCTCAGGATTATTTAAAAAGTTTAAATAATTGCCATTCTTATTTTTTTTTTAATAAACACAGGTAAATACACACAAAAATAACGGTATCGGCAATGATAACGGTATTTGATTTTTTTTGGTATTGGCAACGGTATTCAAAATGAAATGGTATTTAGCGATAAGGGTATTTAAACGATAACGGTAACCAACCTTAGTTTAAATCATTGATATTCATCCAACAGCATCAATTTTAATAATTTAATAATTTTAAAAATCTAAGTTAAAATTAAAATAAATTTTTTAGTTACCAGCTTTACTAACATATTTGTTTATTTTAGATCGTTGACGGGAGACGATTCCTATCTCGTGCAGAAACCGGAAGTGATTAAAACTTGTTTAGAAGACCAAATGGAATTTTGTATAAGTATTTATCATATCAAAAATGAAAAACAAGTAAATATGAAAATTAAAAAAATTAAAGTTTTTTGCAATATACATTTTTCTTAATTTCATTTCGAAATTTTTAAATTATTTTAAGTAAATCAAAGATAAATTCAGGTATTATTTAAAAAAATATTATGTTTTATGATTTAATTTAAACATTTAATTTAAAAATATCAAAACTTACTTGTTTCGAGACTCTTTATCATGAGTTTTCTATCAAAATTTTAGAAGAAAAAACTAAAAGGATTTTAAATTTTCAAAAATTTCATATAAAAGCTCTGATAAAATTATTTGATCCACTATTATTAACAGGTGGTTAATACTTTTCAAAACCTGTTGGTCTAATCTACTGAAAATGACAGTTAAAACAAAGGTATATGCAGTTAAAAAGGCGACAAAGGTATTTACCATTAAAATAACTAAAACTTTTTTTGTTGAAAAATAACTAACAAATGTATTAAAAATAACTACCAATGTCGGAAAATGAACTGATAAATTTTTACTACAAAAATTTTATAACAACTGACAAAATCGATAAAAAACTACTGTTTTTTACAGTCAAATCTTTTTGTTTATAAAAGTATATTTTAATAAAACAAATATTGTTTTTCTTTCGATTACAAAAATATGTGTCATTACTTCAGCCTATTTAAAATTCGAAGTAAAAATGCCAAACCCTTCTCCAGTTATTATGCTTTTATGGATGTGAGATACAATACAAGTTTCTGATTTTTATTTGCAAACTAGAAATATGTCAATAATAACAAATATAAGCTAAACAAGAATTTTTGAAATTCAAAAAAATTCAAAAATTCAATTTTTTAAATAACTAACAAAAACTACTTATTACTGTAAAAATACTGTTTATGTAGTTGTTTATTATGATATTAAAAATAACTGATTTAAACAACTGTTACAAAATTGCAGCACTTTTCGTTAGTTGTTTTCTTAAATAACCGACATAAAAGTTGTTTTGCTTTTTTCTATAGAAAAATAACTGTAATTACTGTTAAAAACAACAACTACTTATTACTACACAAACAACTGTCATGTAGTAACTGTCAAACTTTTTTGAGTGTAGAAATGTTAAATTTTCGATTTTTAATTGGTATAACTCTTAACCAAATAGGAACACAATATTATAGTACACATACATATTTATATCTAAGTTTTTATTCATAATATTTAATATTTTGTATTAATTTTAGGTATATATATTAACTAAAATAAATCTATATTAATAAAATATAAACTTGTTTTAATAATAATTTTCTTTTACCATAGGGCACATTTACACAAAACGAAGAAATATATACTCAAATTAAGTACTTTAATTGTGTATAATATCTTATTTTGTGTTTACTTTGAATAAAAATGAACTTATTCATAGGACAATTTTATAAATTTTCTCTAAATTAGGAAATATTGTAACGTACTTCAAATAAATAAAATTTCATTACTTTAAGTTTATATTCCTAAAAATAAACTAAATTTTAGTAATTTTTCCTTATGTAGGATATTTTTCAGTAATTTTTGAACTTAATTCTTGTAATTTTAACTTAAATTTGATGAAAAAAAAAGAAACACATGGTAAACTAAAATTGAGTACAAATAACCCAATTTATAATAAAATTGGGTTTCACTTTAGTGTATATGTACTTAATTTAACGCAAATATTTCTCAAAATTTAGACCTTTTTTGGCAATGCATTAACTAAATTTATGAATTTTTTTATTTTTTTAGTTCAATTTTATTCCCATATAATAAATTTTTGGACTAAATGCTTGTACTTTTAACTTGAATTTCATAAAAAATGAACGCATAGCAAACTAGAAATAAGTACATATTACCCAACTTCTAGTAAAATTAGGTTTAATTTTAGTTTATATATATTAATTTTATGCAATATTTCTTTAAACTTAGAACTAATTTGCCAATACATTAAACTAAATTTTTGGAATTTTTAAATTTTTTTAGTTCAATTTTATTCCCGTATAATTAATTTCTGTACTAAATGCTTATACTTTTAACTTGAATTTGATAAAAAAAGGAGCGCATGGCAAACTAGAAATAAGTTCAAATAACCCAACTTTTAGTAAAATTAGTTTTTATTTTAGTTTATATAAACCTCATTTTATGCAATATTTCTTAAAACTTAGTACTAATTTGCCAATACATTAAACTAAATTTTTGGGATTTTTAAAACTATTTAGTTCAATTTTACTCCCGTATAATAAACTTTTAATTAGTTTTACTAAATGAATACCAATATCAAGTTTAATAAGATTCCTTTTAGTAAGTAAAATCATGAACTTGTTCGTAGTTAAAATGGCTTTAGCACTAAATCATTATCAGTTTTCCTCATTTTTAGTTCAAATTCGTCTTTTTAGTTCATCTTTTTTTTGAGTGTGGGATGTTAAACTTAAACCTATTGTATATTAACATTAATTAACACTATATTTTTATTTTTAGGAAATACATTTTTATTTTATTATAAGTTAACATTAAATTGAATTTTAGATAATGGCACCAATTTGTAGTTGTAATTATTGTATATTAAATCGTATATTCATAAACATTCTATACAGTTAGACGAGGTTTATGGAACTATTTAACTTTATAAAGTGTTTACAAATTATAACTTAAATGTACAAATATATATGTTAAATGTAGGTACGTGAACAAATTGTTGATATGGACCCACAAATTGTATCTCAACTGATATTGGAATTATTGTACCATTACCATACATCAATATATATTGAATGATATACATATATTACAATATATGACACTGTATTATAAATATTGTGAATGAAGTAACATACATTATTCAAATTAAACCATATATGGAATTGTATTCAAAATGTTGATGTGGTACCAAATTTGACTATATATTGTTTAAATTGTGCCATATATGATAATATATTGTTTAAATGATACCATATATGTCTATATATTAATATTGTTTAAATTACACCATATATCAATATATATGGGACTAT